>CM029392.1:11556277-11580661 GCA_017165825.1 Hepsetus odoe
GAGAGAGAGAGAGAGAGAGAGAGAGAGAGACTCACTCCCTTGTCGTCTGGCTCCCCCTAGCGGAAGTTCTTACAACACGAAACACCTTTATATAGAGAGTGTTTATATAGATTAGTCTTTCTTATTGTGTGTTGTTTTTTTTTTTTCCTTCTTTCCTGTATGTACTTTACCAAGAGTTCAGGGGTAAGGTGGTATGGTATTGTAGTAAATAAATATTTTTAAAAATATATATTTTTAAATATAAAAACGTGTGGTGAAGTTGGAGAGAGAGAGAGAGTGTGTGTGTGTGTGCATAGTTTTTTTTTTTTTAGCCGTTTTATTAACAGGCACTATTATAAATGTCATGTTGTGCTTTGATTTTAGAGAGAAATGAAAAGTGATGGATGGAAGTCCAGCTCTTTCTGTGTGAGTTTGCTTGTTCTTCCCGCATGTCAGGTGGATTGGAGATGCTAAATTAGCTCTTAGGAGTGAGTGTGTGAATATGTGTGTGTGTGTGTGTGTGTGTGTGTGTGTGTGTGTGTCTGCCCTTTGATGGACTGGCAATCTGTCCAGGGTGTTTCCCTGCCTATTGCCCTGTGAGAGCTGGTATAGGCTCCAATACCTCCTACAATCCTAATCAGGACAAGTGGCTAAGAAAATGAGTGAGAGAGCATGAGGACATTACTCTTATTTCAAGCTGAGAGCACAATGAGTACAGAGTTTAGTTAAATACACAAGCCACAGCTGTCAGTACTTAAAAATGATGAATTATGTTACAATATATAAAAAATATATATATTATTGAACTTTTCTTGAATAATTGAAAGTCACTCAACCCCGATATCAAATTTACTTTTTAACTTTACATTCTAAATTATGAAACAAGAATGTGTTTATGGGTATCTTTCAAGCCAGCAAATCAATCTGATTACACTTCTGACAGCATGTGAATGAAGCGTGAAAACAATGTGACAATGTGTTAAGAAATCAAAAAGGAAAACAACACCGTGAAAGATTCAAAAACAGCAAATACATAAGTATAAGGAGTGGTTTAACTAGTCATTTTTCAGGTTAAGATTCAGGCAATGAACTTGTTTCAGCCAGTTCAGTCAGTCGTGGTCGATCTCTTTTTATTTATCCAAAATGACCCGAAAAATAAGCTGCTTAATGAGCAACTTAAACTACTACTAACTACTAAAGCTATCGAAGTAAGCAAATGAAGAAAGCAACAAATTCAAATAAACCTATGAACTGCAAAGTAAGAAAGCAGCAAAAAAGAAGAATAAGATGACTTGGCTGACTCATCATTTAAAAAAAAACAAAAAAACATTTCCTGAGCAGAATCACTTGATGGAGCTTCATAGACATGTGATCTAACTCTCATTCAGAGGCTTCTCTCTCAAAAGATAGTCTGAAAAAAAAAAAAAGAATGACCCATTATTCCTTCATGGATTCTTAAATGACAAAAGTATTTATCAAGTCTCCTGCTCGGTACTGTAAACATGTTCAGTGAAACTGATGAACAAGAATAAATTCTGATAAATTAATACTTAGGGACTAACAATGCATGTTAAATGTCCAATTGCAGACAATGAAAAGTTCATAAATATAAGTTCATAATCAACTTCATAAATATCTCACCTCTTATGTCCTTTCAGTCCTGTCCAGGACTGAGGACATCATCGTAGGGCTCTGGTGTGAACACTATAATAATACATGTAGACCATTTGTTTCAAGAAACACATCCAGAATTATCGCTGTGTTGAAATCTAGAGCTTACAATAAAACAAACCTTCTGTAAGGTGCGGGTTCTGCCCAGAAGGAAAGGCATCATCGTAGATCTCCACTTTGTCCTCTGTTAAAAAGAAAATAAATAGCAGCATTAGTATCATCTGGTGCAGCAGAAGCACCAGTGTCACCATTAATGTTTTTTTTTTTTTTTTACAATTACCTTTTACAATAAAATATTTCTAAATTGCCCCAATTATTAACTGCATATTAGCATTTTGTCTAATATTGTCACATGACACAACTTTCCGTGTCAAAGTGTCTGAGATGTTTTGAAGTTACTATGGTAAATAAATGATAAATGGTTGGTGGTAGCTGCCAGCAACAGTCTAGATCTTACAAATCGTACAAATATCTAATATACGGAGAGGTTAAAGTAGCTTTTTAAATAACTTTTTAAAATTACAGTTATCCAGTTATCCTGTTTTTTTTAATATACATTGCCTTTAAAATCCAAAAGCTGCTTTGCTGCCGTGTGAGCAATTGAATTTACAATAAAACAATGATGAAAAACCACCAGACTCGCTACATTTTCCTGCATCTTCTTAGAGGAAACAACATCATCATAGTTCTCTGATGAGGTTTCATTTCCTACTTCATCTAAATAAAAAGAGCAGAGTTAAATTTAGTCATCATGTCATTATTTCTTTTAATGAGGTGAACAGTATGAAGGCCCTTACCTCTCAGATTGCTTACAGTGGTGGCATCATCATAATATTCAGCCTTTTCTTTATTTACAGCATTTGCTGGAGAAGAAATAAAATAACTTGTTTATTGTTGATACTCACTGCCAGTTCCTTTTCAGTATAAACACTCAAGTACTGCAAAACAATCTGTAGGTACGGTCTTGTAAAGCTTCCATATGATGTTCACCAGTAACTATAATGGGACATAATTGGTTGCTAATAGCCAAGAACAGTCTGGAGCTCCTATATGTAACACCATATGGAGAGCAGCAAGTGGCTTCTCTGCACCACATGTATTTTTTTTTCTAAAATGGAAATTCTACAGTGTTCTAATAATATTAATAATAATAGAAATAATAATACTGCAAGACAGGAACACACTTGCAACAATATCCAGTGTATTTCCCTCAGGGAAAACATTGCCATAGTTCACTGATATGGATTTACTTCTCAAGTCACCTAAATAGAACCAAAAGGCTACATTTAATTTAATCATAATTTCATGATATCTTAATAAAATGGACAAATGAAGATACACACCTCTCAGGCCACTTGTAGCGGTGGCATCATCATAACTAGTATTTTTCTCATCCATAGATTTTGCTGAAGGAGAAAGAAGAAAGTTATTTTTCCATCACTGACGGGCTCTCACTTCACATTTAGTTATGCAATCTCACCATATCTTCACATAAGGGAAGACTCTGTAAACATCTTGATGTGTTGTGCTGAGACAGAATAGGCCAGAATAGGCCAAACTGCTGCATTGTTCAGTTGCTGCAACAAACTGTGTTATTTCTCACTGAACATCATTTTTTACCTCACCTTAATTTGATGGAGACTCTCAACATCATTGAAACTTAAGAGTTCTGTTCCTACAATCATTTGGTTATGATTGATATTTTATGACATGATCATGTTGTAATGGTAACATACTCAGAAAATATCCCCAAATAGACTGTTCATCAAAAACTGATGAATAGCTATCAGAGATCATGATGTCTGCTATTAGACCATTAGCAGGTACTGACCTCACCAAATGGGATTTGATATTTTCAGAACCCAAAATCTTAATCTTTCTGTCTGTAACGCACCAAACAAACTTGGCTTTATCACTTTATAACTGTGTTTTACACTCCTAATCTTTAAAAGGAACACAAACACAGGGAGAACTACAGTTTATTTGCAGTCTGTGCACTTTGAGTGCTTTCCCATTTTCCAGCTAAATTTTACATATCCACCGTTTCTTTTCAATAAAACCCTGAAAAGGTTTTAAAATTCACTGTGTGCCCAAACATGTGATGAACAGTTTGCTGGAATCGAAAGATGTGCTGGTTCTCTTACTTGAAAGAAGCTCCTCATCCACATCCTCATATCCGGAATGCTGGGCTTCAGAGAGGATACTTCCTGTTAGAGGAGAACAGAACAGTCATGAAACAAGTTCAGAATTTATACATGTTTTGAGTAAACTTCACTTTACAGATGAAAATAAACAAGTAAAATGGGATTTTTTGTTTTTCATTGAGTTGTGAAATAATCTGCACACTAATAATTGCCTAATAATTGTGCACACATGTATTTTCCTGATTTTAGGGTTATCAACATTATTAAAAAATACATTTTGTATTTATTTATAACACATGAAAATTAATCCTCAAAATTTTCACTTGCCTGATGATTGAGCACACAGTGCATAAAAGCTTGCCAGGGAATGGGTGACTAGCAATAAAATCCTCAACTTAAACCTGACAAGACAGACAGCAGACTTACACACTCACACACAAAGAGGTAAGGGTACGTTACCTCTTTTAGCCAATCTTTTAGTGATGAGTCTTTGATCAATCTCCTCATAGATTGCCTCAGGCTGAGTCTTAGGCCTCCTCTTAGAGAGCACTGTTAGAGAGCGAAATTTGTTCAGTAAAAGTGAAACCAGACGACAGACTGAAGGACTAAAAATGTTTAGAGAAAATACAGAAAGCTAATTGTGAATCTCCTCACCTCTCCTGAGGACTCTGTACCGATAAGACAACACAATCAGGAACACTAAGGCCACAAAGAGCACAATTCCCAGCACCAGCAGAGACACTGGATAGATGGATGGAACAGCTGGTGTAAGAATTTGTGCAGGAGTGATCGTCTGCTTCTCTGTTTGATGCACTGGGATAAAATATAAAAACAAAATTTTTGAAACACTGCAAAGTTTATTTAATGTACATTCGGAAAAAGTACGAAAGGAGAACAAAAAGAGTACCTGTGATGTAACTGGTGGGGGTTATTCTGGGTAAATTAGAGGAGATGCCTGGTAAAGAACAGACAATCAAATGAGTTTTTAAAATACGGAGACTGTGGAATGTTGTAGAAAGGTGAACTTACCCTAACATTAACATTTAATTTAATTAAAATTAGACTAAGCATAGGCCCCTGGTACTCTTCAGCTCATCAGACAGGAAGGTCAGGGGCATTGGATGACTATAACTATGATAGCTTGGCTCATGTTTTAGTGAAGTTGGGGTCTGGAAACAACCTAAACATATGTTTATTGGGTCCAAAGTCATGAAACCTCACAAACGTCTCTCACCTGCACAGGTGACTCCAGCATGCTGTCTTTGGGAGCAGTCATTGTGGTTCTTCAGGGAATGAGGACAGTCCCACAGGTGAATCTCATTTCCTCTACATTTCACTCCGTTCATCCAGACAGTCCCTCCAGCAGCAGCACTCCTATCAGCACTCAGTGCCGACCCACAGCCCAGCTGCCTGCAGACTACCTGAGCATCCCTGATGTCCCACAGATCATCACAGACTGATCCCCATGTTTTATTATGGCACACCTCCACCCGCCCAGAGCAGCTCCCTTCTGATCCGTTCAGCCTGAGAGGCAAGTGATCTACAACACACATTATACAAAGGCAGGAAAATATTTTGGTTTCACAGCAACATTGTAATTTAGTAAAATATATTTTCATCATGAGAAAACATATCAGGGGTAAACAGTAATAAAATTTAAACATGGATAAGACTGAAAAACATCAAGTATAGTTATATATTTAATTCCAGTAATTTGCACTAAGCCTAGGAATGTAAGAGCACTTTGTACTATATGTATAGATTTTTTTAGAGTATTTTTACTTGAGCCTTTTCTCTGGTGGGGAAATGAAGAGTATATCTGATGGTTTTGGAGCACAAGATCATGTTCCTCTCTTCTTCCTGTGAATAAAAATTCAATTAACTGAAAGTATCTGAAGATTAATTTAAAGAAAGCCCCTAAAAATTAAGTCTCATATGTTATATCTGAAGTGACCTTTGCAACAACAATTAGATAAAAATCATTTTTCTGTAATATTTCAAAGTGCTCTACTTGAGAGAATAACTCCTCACCTGAACAGGTAATCTGCACCACCTCATTGTGATTATCACACTGGTTCTGTCCCCAGGGGGAAGATGGACAGTGCCACAGAGTGGAATCATGTTTCCTACATTTCAGATCATCCAGCCAGTTAGGAGCTGATTCCACTCGTGCTTTCACAGCCAACTCACCGCCAGATCTTCCACAGTTCAGCTCCTTACAGATTAAACTTGCTGTTTCTTTATTCATCCCATTTATACACACGTTACCCCAGGTTCCATTGTAGAACACCTCCAGATTCCCCTCACAGCCCTCAGTGAGTCTTATCTCTTTATACTCTGGTGAAAAAAAGAATGCTTTTCAATTACTACAAGAAGTGTTTAAAAAATGAACACGCAGTGCTAATTCAGTCAAATCAAATCAGTCCCCTTTGCGGTGTGAGCCAAAGAGGAAAATTCACTAGAGTGGGCCTGTAACCAAGGATGATCTGGAGGGATTCTGTAAAGGGGGATGGTCTCAGACATGCCATGCTGTGATGTCCAACCTTATAAAATGTAATAAGATTTATAGTGTTTTTTTTCCCTGGCAAAGGTGCTTCTGAAATGCATTAAAGGCAGGGGTGCCAGAAATAGTGGCATGTTGTTGATTAAATGTATTAGTTGTTGAGGAGGGATTATTTTTCCTCAGAAAAAACAACATTTCAAATTAAGATTTCTCATTGTTTCAGCATCAGATAAATCTCCTCCACCAAAAGGTGGAATTTTATAACCTTCTACTTGTCTTTACATGGGGTGCTTCAATTATTGTGAAGAGTGCTGTACTTTTCATTCACAAAATAGTTGGAAAACAACATTAATTTCTCAGAAATCTGTCAATATGAAAGTGAAAAAGTGACAGTGACAACTTGTCCCTGTAAAACACAGTACAGCACACAGAGAGACACGAAATGCAGCCTTTGCATTTAACGCATATACACACACATACGAGCAGCAGGGGGCAGCTATTGAAAGCACACGGAGAGCAGTGATGGTGGGGGTACCTTGCTCAAGGGTACCTCAGCACAACCTACTGGTCTGGGATTTGAACCCAAAAACCTCCGATCCTGGAGCCAACTCCCTAACCACTAGACCACCGCTGGTGTAGTTTATTGAATTAGTTGTTTTTGTTTTAAGTGTTTTCAGTTTTATAAAACATTTTGGAAACAAGTATTCGAAATACTTAATACTTAACTAAAGTTAAAAGTCACACTTTACCTGAACACATTATTCCAACATCGTCCTTGTGTCCACATTCATCTCCACACAACTGAAATCTGCAGTTCCACAGAGATGTCTCGTTTCCCTCACATTCCACATCGTTCAGCCATACAGGTCCAGTTCCTGGTCCGAACTGGGCTGGTACAGGGGTACTGAGGGCCGTTCCACACTGCAGCTGTCTGCAGACCACATCTGCATCCTTAATATCCCACAAGTCATCACTCACTGTCCCCCATGAACCACCGTGGAAAACCTCCAGCCTTCCTGCACAGTCTCCCCCAGAACCAACCAGCCTGATGGAGCTGTGGACTAAAATAACAAATACTTATAAAACCTCATATATTTATCATGATGTTTAGTATGAAGAGTAAAAATGCGAAGCTTCCACCTTAATGTTTGTTCATGATACATTCATTCACTATGAAAGTCACTACCCTTGTCACTGTGAAACACAGCACAGCATAACACAATGAAATTCAACCTCTGCGTTTCACCCATACACACACGTGCAGCAGTGGGCAGCTATTGAAAGTGCCTAGGGAGTAGCGACGGGGACAGTACCTTGCTCAAGGGTACCTGAGGGCAACCTACTGGTGAGGGAATTGAACCCACAATCTTCCGATGTGGGGCAACTCCCTAACCACTAGGCCACCGCTGCCCTGCTGGAGTAGTGGTTTAGTAGATAATAACAGTATCACTAATAATTATTCTCCAAGAATACAAACTAAGCTATTTTAATGATGTAAGTAGTAATGATTATATGTTTAATAGAGAGTGTGATATCCAGTTATGAAGCTTAGAATGTTTAACTGGTGAAACCCTTGTACATCTACTGGACCCAAAATTAATTAAAGGAGACTTTTCTGTTTGTTACTATAAATCAGAGACATTTTGGCTAAAGCTAAAAGAAGAAAAACATTTACATCCTGATTGACATTGGAAACTGTAAAAGATGACACATGAACCTTCTTAAAACAAATCAAAAAGGTTAAACTTATTTGTTAACTTATTTGTTTACTTATTTAACTTATTTGTTTGGGGCAGCGGTGGCCTAGCGGTTAGGGCGTTAGGCACATGATCGGAGGATCAGGGGTTCAAACCCCTTCCCAATAGGTTGCCCTGAGGTACCCTTGAGCAAGGTACCGTCCCCATCACTGCTCCCCGGGCGCTTTCAATAGCTGCCCACTGCTGCACGGGTTTGAGTGTGCATGGGTAAAATGCAGAGGTCCAATTTCGTTGTGGTTCATGTGTGCTGTGCCATGACCTCGCAATGACAAGGGTTGTCACTTTCACTTTTTTTTCTTTTTTTAATATTTCATCCATACTAACTTGATACTTAACTGATTTATTGTAAAGGGTCTATCTGCAGCCTCACAGACTTAAAAAAAACAGTCACTCTACTGCAGGACATCTTCATATTTTTGTGAAGTGAGTGTGTCATGTTAAATGGCACACAACCACCCCCCTCCCGACAAACATACACACACACACACACACACACACACACACACACACACACACACACACCTGCTGATGCTTCCTGTGCCCCAGCTAAACTAAACCTTTAAAGGAGTAACAGGTGTTTTATAGATCGTAATCAGCAGAATTACTGCAGCACATACAGAATTACTACATTAATGTTCACGTGTTGTGATGAACTGTGTTGTGATGAACTGTGTGGTGATGAACTGTGTTGTGATGGTTCTCTCTTATTGCATGGTTGTCATAGTGGATACTTTTAAGATAAGATTACTTTATGAACCACAAACATATTTAGGTAAAAGTCTCTACTAAGGGTTCAGGAACCGACAATTATTAAGGTATTTACTAGTAATTCCGAATTCTGTATTTTCATGTCTCCTCTGATAACCCCCTCAAACACTAACTATAAAAATTATATATATGTACATACATATATATGCAATATCATATTCTTCTCACAATCATGTAGAGCAGTAGGGCAAGAACTTGAAAGGTGACAGAAGTTTAAGCCTCAGGCTGAAAAAGGCAGGAAATGAGGAACTGTGGGTTCAATTCCCTCACCAGTAGGTTGCCCTGAGGTACCCTTGAGCAAGGTACCGTCCCCATCACTGCTCCCTGGGCGCTTTCAATAGCTGCCCCCTGCTGCACGGTGTTTGAGTGCATGGGTTAAATGCAGAGGTCCTGGGGCAGCGGTGGTTTAGTGGTTAGGGAGTTGCCCCAGCATCAGAAGATTGTGGGTTCAGTTCCCTCACCAGTAGGTTGCCCTGAGGTACCCTTGAGCAAGGTACTCAAAGTACTCCCTGGGCACTTTCAATAGCTGCCCACTGCTGCACGGTGTTTGCATGGGTTAAATGCAGAGCTCCAATTTCGTTGTGGTTCACTGTGTGCTGTGCTGTGACCTCGCAATGGCAAGGGTTGTCACTTTCACTTTCAACTGACCACCCCACAGTGCCTAGAAGAACTGTTATATCAAACTCCACCACCAGAGGGAGACAGAGAGACATCTCAGTAATGATGAAGACTGAGGTTCATTTGTGTGAGGAGATGAAATTATGTTGTTGTTGTTGTTGTTTATTGCTTAAGTCTATTGTTTACTGCTTAAGTCTGCTTTATTATATGATGGTTCTCATGTCTGGCTGATGAATCGCTAAAAGCTCTCACAGACTTTATTTGCTCCTTGTTAGGAAATCTCTCAACTCTTTAATTGTACTTTATGTTTGTGCTAACAGGGCAAAAGGCAGGGAGACACCAGTCAGTCAGTTTATTTAGTCTGCATAATTTGTAGAAATAAACTTTAATTTTGTGTAAAAATGTTCATAGACCATGTGCACAAATACACACAGACAAGCTGGCAGTTCCCAGTTTTAATCACAGGGTGGAACCGAGTGACTGAACATTACTCTCTTTCACAATATATCCTGCAGATGGGTGACATAAACCCATCTGCAGGATATATTGTAAAAGAAGTAAAAAACTGGCTGTTCATCACCGGGCATTGGTTCTTACCTTAAGTTATCACAGTACCAAGAATAAAAGCAGTTCAGATGAACATGCTTTCAAGATTCTCCCTCCTATTTCAACCTATTTAGAGAGCGAGAAACCTCAAGGAGCTCTAAGTCATGGTACCACCCAGTTGGTCGTTGGTCTGATAAAGGTTAATGACGCCTGTTTTGAGGTCTGTCTGATTAACATGACTCACTCCCTGGTCATCTGGCTCCCCCTAGTAGCCGGGTGGAAGTTCTTACAACACGAAATACCTTAATACCTATATATAGTGTTTATATAGATCAGTCTTTCTTATTGTTTTTTGTTTTGTTTTGGGTTTTTTTCCTTTTTCTTTTATGTATGTACTTTAACCAGACTTCAGGGGCAAGGTGGTATTGTATTGTAGTAAGTAAATCTATTTTTAAATGTATTATATATTTTTACATATAAAAACATGTAGTGAAGTTGTAGAGCTGGTGTGTGGTGGAGAGAGTGTGTGTGGTTAAGTTGGAGTGTGTGTGTGTGTGTGGTCAAGTTGGAGAGTGTGTGTGCAGTGAAGTATGTAAACATATAGTGTGTGTGTGTGGGTGTGTGTGTCTGCGCCAGAAGGAAATCCTGTTTGACACATTATTATGAATGTCCTGTTTAAGTGCTGATTTTAGAGAGAAATGAAAAGTGCTGGATGGAAGTCCAGTCCTTTCTGTGTGGAGTTTGCTTGTTCTCCCTGCATGTCAGGTGGACTGGAGATGCTAAATTAGTTCTTAGGAGTGAGTGTGTGTGTGTGTGTGTGTGTGTCTGCCCTGCCATGGACTGGCAACTTGCCCAGGGTGTTTCCCTGCCTATTGCCCTGTGAGAGCTGGGATAGTCTCCAGTACCTCTTACGATCCTAATCAGGAAAAGTGGACAAAAGAAAATGAGTGAGGGAGCATGTGGACATTACTCTTTATTTCAAGTTGAGAGCACAATGAGTACATCCATTTTCTGCCTCTTTTCCCAAACAGGGTCGTGGGGGAGTCCAACCCAGTGCACACAGGGTGGGGGATGCACCCTGGACAGGTCACCAGCCCATCGCAGGGAAGAGCATGATGGGAACAGCACCTTGCTCAAGGGTACCTCAGGGCAACCGATTGGGAAGGGGTTCGAACCCCTGCTCCTCCGAGCATGTAGCCAACACCCTAACCACTAGGCCACCGCTGCCCCCACAATGAGTACAGAGTTTAATTAAATACACAAGCAACAGCTGTCAGTACTTAAAAAGTTACAATATATAAAAAAATCTATTGTTGAACTTTTCTTGAATAATTGAAAGAAACTCAACCTCAGTATCATTTTTATTTTTTAACTTTCCATTCGATATTATGAATCAAGAATGAGTTTATGGGTAACTTCCAAGCCAGCAAATCAATCTGATTACACTTCTGACAGCATGTGATTAAAGTGTAAGAACAATGTGACAATGTGTTAAGCAATCACAAAAGAAAACAACACGATGAAAGATTAAAAAAAAAGCAAATACATGAATGAAAACATCTCAGATCAGTACAAGGAGTGTTTTAACTAGTCATTTTTCAGGTTAAGATTCATGCAATGAACTTGTTTCAGCCAGTTCAGCCAGTCGTGCTCGATCTCTTTTTATTTACCCAAAATGACCCGAAAAATCAGCTGCATAATGTGTAACTTAAACTACTAACTACTAAAGCTATCAAAGTAAGCAAATGAAGAAAGCAAGAAATTCAAATAAACCTGTGAGCTGCAAAGTGTGTGAGAAAGTTAAACCTTTAAGACCTGCTTCAAAAAAAAAATATATTAATAAAGAGCGCAAAAAATACAGAAAGTTATCCAACCAGCAAAAAAGAAGAGTAAGATGACTTGGTTGACTCATCATTTTAAGAAACCAAAAACCATTTCCAGAGCAGAATCACTTCAGATTGAGCTTCATAGACATTTGATCCAACTTTCATTCTGAGGCTTCTCTCTCTGAAAAAATAAATAAATTAAAAGAATGACCCATTATTCATTCACGGATTCTTAAATGACATAAAAGTATTTATCGTTTTTAAGCAATGAGCACTTTTAGTATCCTGCTCGGTACTGTAAACATGTTCAATGAAACTGAAAAACAAGAATAGATTCTAATAAATTAAAACTTAGGGACTAACAATGCATGTTAAATGTGCAATTGCAGAAAATAAAAAGTTCATAAATATAAACAAGTTCATAATCAACTTCATAAATAATATCTCACCTCTTACGTCCTTTCAGTCCTGTCCAGGACTGAGGACATCATCGTAGGGCTCTGGTGTGAACACTATAACAATACATGTAGACAATTTGTCACAAAAATCACATCCAGAATTATCGCTGTGTTGAAATCTAGTGCTTACAATAAAACAAACCTTCTGTAAGGTGCGGGTTCTGCCCAGAAGGAAAGGCATCATTGTAGATCTCCACTTTGTCCTCTGTTAAAAAGGAAATAAATATCAGTATTAGTATCATCTGGTGCAGCAGAAGCACCAGAGTCACCATTAAGGTTTTTTTTTTTTTTTTTTAAACAATATCTTTTTACAATAAAATAGTTCTAATTTGCCCCTATTATTAACTGCATATTAACATTTTGTCTAATACTGTCACATCACACAACATTACGTGTCAAAGTGTCTGTAACGGTGGCGGGGTTCAGGGAGGACGCCAATGCTGAGCCAGGAGTTCGCAACGTAACTTTATTAGCTATATTTACAAAACAAAACAAAGGACTGCAGTTCCTAACCAAAATCAAGGAACTGCAGCCTAAACCAAACCAAACCAAAATACCAAACCACCACAGAGTGTAGGCTAAGCCTAACAAATGAGCCGCGCTCTGTTCTGACTCATCGGGGCTTAAATAGTCAGCCCCAATGAAACACACCTGTGCCTTCATTAGCTCAGGTGTGTTCAGTCAGAACAGAGCGCCCTCTATCGTGCACAAAACACTTCATCCGTGACAGTGTCTGAGATGTTTTGCAGTTACTATGGTAAATAAATGGTAAATAGTGGGTGGTAGCTGCCAGCAACAGTCTAGATCTTACAAATCTTAAAAATCTCTACCATACAGAGAGGTTAAAGTAGCTTCCACTTCATCACATCATTAACTTTTAAAAATGACAGTTGTCCAGTTATCCTATTTTTTTTTTTACATCCTATGTTATTAACATCCTATGTTATTGCCTTTAAAGTGCCGTTTATAGGGGTGGCATCATCATAATATTCAGCCTTTTCTTTATTTACAGCATTTGCTGGAGAAGAAATAAAATAACTTGTTTATTGTTGATACTCACTACCAGTTCCTTATCAGTATAAACACTCAAGTACTGCAAAACAATCTGTAGGTACGGTCTTGTAAAGCTTCCATATTATGTTCATCAGTAACTGTAATGGGACATAATTGGTTGCTAATAGCCAAGAACAGTCTGGAGCTCCAATATGTAACACCATATGGAGAGCAGCAAGTGGCTTTTCTGCACCACATGTATTTTTTTTTCTAAAAAGGAAATTCTACCGTGTTCTAATAATAATAATAGAACTAAAAATAATAGAAATAATAATTATGCAAGACAGGAACACACTTGCAACAATATCCAGTGTATTTCCCTCAGGGAAAACATTGCCATAGTTCACTGATATGGATTTACTTCTCACGCAAATAGAACAAAAAGGCTACATTTAATTTAATCATAATTTCATGATGTCTTAATAAAATGGACAAATGAAGATACACACCTCTCAGGCCACTTGTAGTGGTGGCATCATCATAACTAGTATTTTTCGCATGCATAGACTTTGCTGAAGGAGAAAGAAGAAAGCTATTTTTCCATCACTGACTGGCTCTCACTTCACATTTAGTTATGCAACCATCATATGCAACCATATTTTCACATACAGGAAGACTCTACAGAGTACTTGATGTGTTGTGCAGAAACATAATGCAGAAAAAGCCAAATTGCTGCATTGTTCAATTGCTGCAACAAACTGTGTTATTTCTCTCTGGACATAATTTTTCACCTCATCATCTTCACCTCACCTTCATTTGATGGAAACTCTCTACGTCACTGAAACTTAGGAGTTCTGTTCCTACAATCATTTGGTTATGATTCACATTTCATGACATGATCATGTTATAATGGTAACATACTCAGAAAAGATCCCCAAATAGACTGTTCATCAAAAATTGATGAATAGCTATCAGAGATCATGATGTCTGCTATTACACCATTAGCAGGTACTGACCTCACCAAATGGGATTTGATATTTTCAGAACCCAATATCTTAATCTTTCTGTCTGTAAAACACCAAACAAACTTGACTTTATCACTTTATAACGCAAACACAGGGAGAACTACAGTTTGGTTGCAGTCAGTGCACTTTGAGTGCTTTCCCATTTTCCCGCTAAATTTTACATGTCCACTGTTTCTTTTCAATAAAAGCCTGAAAAGGTTTTAAAATTCACTGTGTGCCCAAACATGTGATGAACAGTTTGCTGGAAACAAACACGCTCTGGTCATCTTACTTGAGAGAAGCTCCTCATCCACATCTTCATATCCTGAGTGCTCGGCTTCAGAGAGGATACTTCCTGTTAGAGGAGAACAGAATAATCATGAAACAAGTTCAGAATTCATACATGTCTTGAGTAAACTTCACTTTACAGATGAAAATAAACAAGTAAAATAGGATTTTTTGTTTGTTTTTCATTGAGTTGTGTAAGAATCTGCACACTAATAAGTGCTTAATAATTGTGCACACATGTATTTTCCTGATTTTAGGGTTATCATTAAAAAATACATTATTTATTTATACCACATTAAAATTAATCTTCAAAATACTCACTTGCCTGATAATTGAGCACACAGTGCATAAAAGCTTGCCAGGGAATGGGTGACTAGCAATGAAATCCTCAACTTAAACCTGACAAAAAACCTGACAAGACAGACAGCAGACTTACACACTCCACAGGTACGTTACCTCTTTCAGCCAATCTTTTAATGATGAGTGTCTGATCAATCTCCTCATAAATTGCCTCAGGCTGAGTCTTAGGGCTCCTCTTAGAGAGCACTGTGAGGAAGATGGAGAAATTTGTTCAGTAGAAGTGAAACCAGATGACAGACTGAAGGGCTAATAATGTTTAGAGAATGAACAGAAAGCTAATTGTGAATCTCCCCACCTCTCCTGAGCACTCTGTACCGATAAGACAACACAATCAGGAACATTAAGGCCACAAAGAGTACAATTCCCAGCACCAGCAGAGACACTGGATAGATGGACGCAACAGCTGATGGAGGAATTTTTGCAGGAGTGATCGTCTGCTTCTCTGTCTGATGCACTGGGATAAAATATAAAAACGAAATTTTTGAAACACTGCAAAGTTTATTTAATATACATTCAGAAAAAGTACAAAAGGAGAACAAAAAGAGTACCTGTGAAGTAACTGGTGGGAGTTATTCTGGGTAAATTAGAGGAGATGCCTGGTAAAGAAAATAGACAAACAAATGTGGTAGAAAGGTGAACTTACCCTAACATTAACATTTAATTTAATTTAATATAAAAATAGACTAAACATTGGCCCCTGGGACTCTTCAGCTCAGACAGGAATTTATGAGGCTTAGGTCAGGGGCAATGGCTGGCTATAACTATGATAGCTTGGCTCATGTTTTAGTGAAGTTGGATGTAAAAGATAAAAAGACAACCCACTTTAATTTTTTTAGCAGAAGCAGCATTTCATTTAAAATTTCCTTCTACTACATGAATTCCATGTTATAATGTAACCTGACCAGTTTCACAGAACCTTTGGAGAAAAATTGGAATTGGCAACATTTTTTAAATAAAGTTATTTAGTTACTAAAGGTGAAAAGATGCCCAGCATCATTCAGTATTTGCCCCAGCTCATTAGGGGTCTGGAAACAACCTAAACATATGTTCATTGGGTCCAAAGTCATGAAATTTAGCAAACTTCTCTCACCTGCACAGGTGACTCCAGCATCCTGTCTGTGGGAGCAGTCATTGTGTTTCTTCAGGGAATGAGGACAGTCCCACAGGTGAATCTCATTTCCTCTACATTTCACTCTGTTCAGCAAGACAGTCCCTCCAGCAGCAGAACTCCTATCAGCACTCAGTGCCAACCCACAGCCCAGCTGCCTACAGACCACCTGAGCATCCCTGATGTCCCACAGATCATCACAGACGGATCCCCATGTTTTATGAAAATACACCTCCACCCTCCCAGAGCAGCTTCCCTCTGATCCCTTCAGCCTGAGAGGCAAGTGATCTACAACACACATTATACAAAGGCAGGAAAATATTTTTGTTTCACAGCAACATTGTAATTTAGTAAAAAAAAATTTTTACTATGAGAAAACATCAGGGGTAAACAGTCATAAAATTTAAACGGATAAGACTGAAAAAAATCAAGTATATTTATATATTTAATTCCAGTAATTTGCACTAAGCCTAGGAATGTAAGAGCACTTTGTACTATATGTATAGATTTTTTTCAAGTATTCTTACTTGAGCCTTTTCTCTGGTGGGGAAATGAGGAGTATATCAGATGGTTTTGGAGCACAAGATCATGTTCCTCTCTTCTTCCTGTGAATAAAAATTCAATTAACTGAAAGTATCTGAAGAGTTAGTCAAAGAAAGTCCCTAAAAACTAAAGTCTCATATGTTATATCTGAAGTGACCTTTGCAACAACAATTAGATAAAAATAATTTTTCTGTAATATTTCAAAGTGCTCTACTTGAGAGAATAACTCCTCACCTGAACAGGTAATCTGCACCACCTCATTGTGATTATCACACTGGTTCTGTCCCCAGGGGGAAGATGGACAGTGCCACAGAGTGGAATCATGTTTCCTACATTTCAGATCATCCAGCCAGTTAGGAGCTGATTCCACTCGTGCTTTCACAGCCAACTCACCGCCAGATCTTCCACAGTTGAGCTCCTTACAGATTAAACTGGCTGTTTCTTCATTCATCCCATTTATACACACGTTACCCCAGGTTCCATTGAAGAACACCTCCAGATTCCCCTCACAGCCCTCAGTGAGTCTGATCTCTTTAAACTCTGATGAAAAAAAGAATGCTTTTCAGTTACTACATGAAGTGTTTAAAAAATGAACACGCAGTGCTAATTCAGTCAAATCAAATCAGTCCCCTTTAGGGTCTAAGCCAAAGAGGAAAATTCACTGTGCCTGCAACCAAAGATTATCTGGAGGGATTCTGTAAAGGGGGATGGTCTCAGACATGCCATGCTGTGATGTCCAACCTTATAAAATGTAATTAGATTTTTACTGTTTTTTGCTTCTGAAATGCATTAAACGCAGGGGTGCCAGAAATAATGGCCTGTTGTTTGTTTAAATGTATTAGTTGTTGAGGAGGGATTATTTTTCCTCAGAAAAAACAACATTTCAAATTAAGACTTCTCATTGTTTCAGTATCAAATAAATCTCCTCCACCAAAAGGTTGAATTTTTTAATGTTCTACTTGTCTTTACTTGGGGTGCTTCAATTATTGTGAAGAGTGCTGTACTTTTCATTAACAAAATAGATGGAAAACAATATTCTCAGAAATCTGTCAATATGAAAGTGAAAAAGTGACAGTGACAACTTGTCCCTGTAAATTCAGTACAGCACACAGAGAGACACGAAATGCAGCCTCTGCATTTAACACATACACACACACACACATTCGAGCAGCAGGAGGCAGCTATTGAAAGCACACGGGGAGCAGTGACGATGGCGGTACCTTGCTCAAGGGTACCTCAGGGCAACTTACTGGTCTGGGATTTGAACCCAAAAACCTCCGATCCTGGAGCCAACTCCCTAACCACTAGACCACCACTGGTGTATTTTATGAAATTACTTGATTTTGTTTTAAGCGTTTTCAGTTTTATAAAACATTTTAGAAATAAGTATTGGAAAAACTAAATACTTATCTTTAATATCTAAAGTTAAAAGTCACACTTTACCTGAACACATTATCCCTACATCATCCTTGTGTCCACATTGATCTTTTCCACACAACTGAAATCTGCATTTCCACAGAGACGTCTCGTTCCCCTCACACTCCACCTCGTTCAGCCATACAGGTCCAGTTCCTGGTCCGAATTGGGCTGGTACAGGGGTACTGAGGGCCGTTCCACACTGCAGCTGTCTGCAGACCACATCTGCATCCTTAATATCCCACAAGTCATCACTCACTGTCCCCCATGAACCATTATAGAAAACCTCCAGCCTTCCTGCACAGTCTCCCCCAGAACCAACCAGCCTGATGGAGCTGTGGACTAAAATAACAAAAACATATAAAACCTCATACATTTATCATGATGTTTAGTATCAAGAGTAAAAATGCTAAGCTCCTCCCTTAATGTTTGTTCATGATACATTCATTCACTATGAAAGTGACTACCCTTGTCATTATGAAATGCAGCACAGCACAACACAATGAAATTCAACCTCTGCGTTTCACCCATACACACACGCGCAGCAGGGGGCAGCTATTGAAAGTGCCTAGGGAGCAGTGACGGGGACAGTACCTTGCTCAAGGGTACCTGAGGGCAACCTACTGGTGAGGGAATCGAACCCACAGTCTTCCGATGTGGGGCGATTCTTTAACCACTAGGCCACCACTGCCCTGCTGGCCTAATGGTTTAGTAGATAATAACAGTATCACTAATAATTATTTTCCTAGAATACAAACTAAGCTATTTTAATGATTTAAGTAATAATAATTATAAGTATATGTTTAATAGAGGGGGTGAAATCCAGACATTAAGCTTTGAATGTTTAACTGGTGAAACCCTTGTACATCTATTGGACCCAAAATGTATTAAAGGAGACTTTTCTGTTTGTTACTATAAATCAGAGACATTTTGGCTAAAGCTAAAAGAAGAAAAACGTTTACAGCCTGATTGATATCGGCAACTGTAAAAGATGACACATAACGTTCTTGAAACAAATCAAAAAGGTTAAACTTATTTGCTAACATTTCATCCATACTAACTTGATACTTAATTGATTTATTGTAAAGGGTCTATCTGCAGCCTCACAGACTTAAAAAAAACAGTCACTCTACTGCAGGACATCTTCATATTTTTGTGAAGTGAGTGTGTCATATTAAATGGCATGCCTCATAGTACTATGCCTCATTGTATCTCCAATTAGACCTAAAGCAGTATTCTTTTTCATAAAAAAAAGAAAGCATGTTTACACGGTATAGTTTACACTGGTAATTGTTGTTCAGTATATATTCCTCTTCTGTGACCTAAAAAGTGTGTAGATTAGTGCCACGGTAGATGGCACTCTGCTCTGACTGAGCACACCTGGGCTCATGAGGGCATTTTCTGAAGCACTTTGTTCAAATGATTCCAAAGTTTCAGTTATGATGAATAAAGTTAAAAATGAGACTTGTATGTGTCCTACCTATAACACCCCAGCGTTACAATTAGGGTGAGCTCAATACCACTTTGGTTCAAGCACATGCTTTAGAAACAGTAAAACAACTAAATGTAGTTTATAATGGTAGGAATTATTGGCTATTTATTTATGTATTTAAATATGAGTACTTCTACCGCTGCTTATATATGTGCATGAAAATAGTTACCAGAACAGGTGACCGACAGCTGTTCTCTGGAGCTGCAGTTCACTGTTTGTACACTGCGGCAGTTTCCTAGATGAGCTTCTCTGTTAGTGCAGCCGAAACCAGTCAGACATGTGTGGTTGTGTTCAGAACTGGAAGGAAAGGGGTTGAAGAATTTGAGCAGAGAACCACATCCAAGTTGTCTGCAGACCACAGAGGCCTCAGACACACTCCAGGAGTCCAGCAGAACTCTCCTCCAGTGCTGCTGGAAGTAAACCTCCACCTCCCCGTCACACTCCTTCCCTCCAGACAACCGCACTCGCCCCTCATGAATTGCCAGAGAGGAATCTAAAAAAGTTAGTCGAGATGCACATAGTTAAAAGATACCAAAAAGACAGATATATAAAATGTCCATCCATCCATCCATTATCTGCCGCTTGTCCCAAACGGGGTCGCGGGGGAGTGCTGGTGTCCAATCCAGCGCACACAGGGCGAGGACGGGGGACGCACCCTGAACAGGTCGCCAGCCCATCGCAGGGTTATAAAATGTAATAGATGTTACATTTCCAAGTCAACATTGTCTTTTGAATCCACTGGGGAGAAAATAAAACATGTAAACATTTAAACAATTGATGCTGAGTCTGGGGTTGTAAAGTTTGTCAGAAAGGGATGTATACCATTTCTGATGTACCTTTTAAATGATGTATATAATAAAATTCCAAATATCATCATTTTATTATGAACTATTCCAGGCTCTAAATGATTTCCAGGCATTTAAATGAATGAATCATTGAAAATTACAACTCTTTGGACTTTCATCATACTTTACGGTACTATGAAAGTTTATTTAAACTTTCCTGTTTTTTCATTTACCATAAAATGCAGTCCAATCTCTTTTATCAGTTTGCAATTTTTTCTTTTCAGTTTCGTTGAGTTTGAGGAACGCTTGTTTTAAAAGAAGTGGTCGTGTTACGGTAGATAGCGCTCTGCTCTGACTGAGCACACCTGGGCTCATGATGGCACAGGTGTGCTTCATTGGGGACTGTAACACCCTATTGTTACAGAAATGACTGACCAGATATTGGTCAGTAAAGCTAGCAGGAACCATCCAAGAAGCAGGCAAGAGCGAGCTTTGTGGGAGACAGCGGGCATCACTGAGGAAGCATTGCAGCAAATGGGGACCTTGGCGCCTGGGCCATCAATTCTCTGTGAGCATCTGGGGGGTGAGGAGTGGGTACGACTGATGGTGGAACTTGATCAACATCTGAAGCTGCTGACGCCAGCTATCCTGTTCATTTCCACCCTGGAGCCCGAGGTACAGATTATCCAGGTATCGGTGTCCATAACCCCCGAAAATGAGTTGGTACCTAGACCTGCTGGCTTTGTCCGCTGTTTTCAGCTCCTAGATCCTCACTGGCTACAAGCCAAAGTGGCTCCGATTAGCTCCCCCCCAGCACCAGAGCACGAATCTTCGTTGCTGGCTCCCACGTTAGATCAGAAAGGCAGGTCTGTGAAGCCAGCTCCTATGGCAACCCCAGAAGGCGGGGATTCAACAATGTCTGCCGCTCACATTACAGAAGGCGGGACTTTAAAGATAGTCTGCCGCCCTTGTCACAGAAGATGAGGCTGCGAACCAGGCTCACACGGCAGCACAGAGGCCAATCATTAAAAAGCACTCTGCCAAGGCTGCTAAGGAATCTGCTGCAAATCAGTCCAAGTAATCCCCTCCCGAGCTTGATGAGGCTGCATCACTGACAGCAGCTCTTCCAAAAAGCAAGGAAACCACAAATATGACTTTTTTGAATGAAAGCCCCAATTGAAAGCCCCTTTATAAGCCCCAATGAGTCAGAGCAGAGAGACAGTCATTCGCATGGGTTTGTGGTAACAGTGTTGCCTTAGTTCTTTGTGTTTGGTTGAGCATGGTTAATAAAGTTAAGTACGAGACTCCTTTCTATGTGCTTATTTCCTACCCCAACGTTACAGGTCGGGAGTCACTTGAGGTTGCCTTTAAGATGTATATAGGACAAATTTCATCCAAGGTACCCTAAACTGTAGTATATTGTTTCAAAAAACACAATTTAAATATGCATATGAAAATGGACAAATTTCCCAAGTATGAATGATCAGTTTTGAACTTGAGCAACCAACTCTAAAAACATGACATGTTTCTCACCACTGCAGATGACTCCAACATCCTGTTTATGAGAGCATGCAGCCCGACTCCATGATGAAATGGGACATTTTGACAGGTGTGTTTCATTCCCTTGACAATCAAACACATCAGCCCAGATCTGACCACTCCCCTCTCCAAACCAGTCTGACCCCAACACAGTCACAGCCGTCCCACACTTCAGCTGACCACAGAGGACACTGGCAGCTCTCATATTCCAGCTCACATGACACACTGTGCCCCAGTCACTGAGGTACTGGAGCTCCACTCGACCTGAACAGGAGTCAGAGCCATTCACCAACCGAGTGTGTGTGTGACCTGCAAGTAATGCAGTTTTAATAAATCCTTTCTATACAATAAAAAGAAAAATATAATGTAAAAAATTGCAATGCTGATATTGTACTTAACCAGAACATATTAGACCAACATCACTTTTGTGAGAGCAGTTGTGTTTGAATGAAGGTGATGTTGGACAGAAGTGAATCAGAGATTCATTTCCTCTACACTGAAGCTCCTCTGACCACACCTGACCCTCCCCTCTGCCAAAAGCAGCTGCTCCCAGAACCTCCACAGGAATCCCACAGCCCAGCTCTCGACACACAACCTCTGCATCCTGCTGGTCAAAGTCAGCATTACACACTGTGGACCAGGTCTCTCCATGAAGCACCTCCACTCTTCCAGAGCAGGGATGAGGACCATCCATAAGTCTGGTCTTTCTGTGACCTGTGGGTAATTTAACCAAATTAGTGTTTCTCTGAAATTAAATATTTTTACTCAATTTAGATTTAGATTTTTAAACTGCTGCAGTAGAGTTTCACGTAGTAGATATTATTATCAAAAACATTTATATTTTTAAAGTTATAGATTACATCCTCAGCACAGACTATTTCTAAACAGCTAAGTAGTCATCTGATGATTAGAATGAATATTTATGAATATATTTAGTATAGTATTTTGTTATGATTAAATAGATTTCAAGTGATTTAAACAATTCAAATTATTCACATTGGTATTGGGGAAGGGATATGTTCCTGCAGCCCAGTGACCCTGGTTAGAATGAACAGCATGGATGGATGGATGGATGGATGGAGGGATGGATGGATGGATGGATGGATGGACGGATGGATGGATGTAATTATAGGATCCAATATATGCCAAGAAAAACCTTCCCCCACATCATTACACCACTTCCTGTGAGGGTTCATAGAGTCATGCTTTTATAACTTCAGCTGTTCAGATTGGTGAGTCTGTGCACACTGTATGTACAGATTCCTGTTCTTGTCTGATAAAAGTAAAACCCAGGGTTGTCTTTGAATGTGTCTTAGTTAAATGCTTGTTACCCAACCTGAGTCCGATGGTACCCAACAGAAAGTGTTTTAGGGTTCACATTGTGTTTTTAATGATGATAATTTTTGTGCTATTGATCTCTTCCACAATGCACAAAGTGCTAGTTTCAAAGTTAGAAATTTCAGTCAAGCTAGGCTTGGGTTATACATACTTCTGTCCAGATCAAAGAGGTTTTGAAATTCTCCTCTAACTTTTTTATTTAAAAATATATTCCTAGTTACTAATCTTTGGCTCAGTGAATGTTGTCACAATAGAACATTTCAAAAAAGCTTCCAGCACTGAGTATAACATCAAATCTATCATATGTACTTTTTGTCCACTCCAAGTTGTGCCTCGTAAGTCTGAAAGTAAATAGAGCCCAGTGAGTCAGGACAGAGCATGTGTCAGCTCCTCATGTGACAGCTCCCTGGTCCTATCCGGTGTGGTTCCTGGTATCACCACATATCCCTGTCCAGCCTCATATCTTCTTCCGTGTCTCCTCATGTGCTGGCTCCCCAGTCCAATCCCGTATACCTGTCCAGCCCTGTGTCTCATCCTGTGTCTGTTCTACAGTCTTGTAACATGTCACTGTTCTGTCAAAGGCTTGAGTGTACGCCACCAGGAGTTGTGCTTGGGGGCGGGGCTTCTGTCATATTTTGTGTTGCTCTGCTCTGACTGGGCACCCCAGGTGCCTCATTATGTTGCTAGGTGTGCCTCATTAGATCTACAGTCATGTGAAAAAAATAGGACCTCTATGAAAGCCTGTGTGTTTTTGTAACGTTCCTGGACATTTGGATATTTAATCTCAATTTTAACAATTCTGTGCAATTCAACTAAAAGAACTAAACAGTTAAATCTGAAGAATATACTTTCAAAATCTTCTGTAAAATGTAATTCTCCAACAATGTGATTTCTGTTGAGGAATAAATTTGGACACCTTCACCTTTATTCCCAATTAAAATGGTTCAAATCATACTCAGGTGTAGCACATCAGGTACACATGATTAGAACATTGTTACTAAGCTTGTTGAAGGAGGTTTGCACTATTTAAACTATCCAAAAACCCAAAAATGTCATCATGGGACCTACAGCAGGCTCTTGCTACTGTTGATGTGAAAGTGTATGCCTCTACAATCAGAAAGAGATTGCACAACTTTAACTTGCATGGGAGGTGTACAAGGCTCTTTAAGGAAAACATCAAGGCCAGATTGATGTTTGCCAGAGAGAATGTAGACAAAAACCAGGACTTCTGGAATAATGTTCTTTGGA
>CM029392.1:11581161-11647387 GCA_017165825.1 Hepsetus odoe
CTACGGCGCTTTCTGTCAATGGAAGACACGGCAAAAGTAGTACATGCATTTGTATACAGTAGATTAGATTACTGTAATGCCCTACTTTCAGGAAGCTCTCAGGGCACATTAAGCACCCTACAGCGCATTCAGAACACAGCCGCTAGGATTGTTAGCAGGAGCAGGAAGTACGACCACATAACTCCCATACTCTCCTCGCTTCACTGGCTTCCTGTTAGGTACAGGGCTGACTTCAAGGTCCTCCTCTTAACCTACAAGGCACTTAAAGGTCTTGCCCCAATATACCTAACCGAACTGCTTAATACCTATACACCTAATCGCCCACTTAGATCCCAGAATAAAGATCTCCTTATTGTCCCTCGCATAAATAAATGTATAGGAGCACAAGCTTTCAGTTACAGGGCACCTAGATTGTGGAACAGCTTGCCTGCTTCTGTACGGGATGCCGATTCAGTCTCAGTCTTTAAATCACGGCTGAAGACTTACTTCTTTAGTTTAGCTTACCCGCACCAATCACCATAGTGCACCATTACTAATGTCGCTGGTGCTGCTGTACATGCCATCGCACTGTTTCATTTCTGTGTCTGTCACTACTGGATCCTGCTCATTACTGACCCCCTCATTCCATTTCTCTCCCCACATGTCCGGGTGGGCCCGCTGTGGTCATCACCTGAGTCCAATGCCGAGCTACCATCTGGTCTGTGTGATGCATCTGATGCGCCAAGGGACCCTGGCAGCTCATCGGTACCTGGAAGAAACTTGGGACTCCTCACTGATCCTGGAGTCTAAAACCTAACTAACTTTGTACTGTTAGTATACCCAAGGGGGTTGGGTAGCCGGTTGACCTTGGACCCTCAGAGGTTTTTTTTTCTCCACATAGTGGAGTTTTTGGTTCCTCTCCTCCGTAGTCGTCCGGCTTTAACATCTATTACTGTAACCTGTTCCATCATCGACCATCAATGTAAAGTGCCTTTGGGCAACTTTGTTGTAAAAGGCGCTATACAAGAATAAATTGAATTGAAATTGAATCCTGACTGACTGGGGTCTCCCAGTCAGGAAGTCCAGGATCCAGTTGCAGAGGGAGGTGTTCAGGCCCAGCAGCCTCAGCTTCTCACTGAGATGCTGAGGGATGATGGTGTTGAACTGTAGTCGATGAACAGCAGTTCATGATGATGAACAGCAGTTCATGATGATGAAGCACTTCATGATGATGGATGTGAGTGCGATGGGACAATGGGGATGATGCTGGCAGTATTGAAGCACCTTGGAACAACAGTGGTGCTCAGAGAGATATTGAAGATGTCAGTGAGAACATCTGCCAGCTGTTCTGCACATCCTCTGAGCACACGACCTTGAATATTGTATGGACCAGCAGCTTTCCATGGGTTGACTCTCAGAAGAGATCTTCTAACCTCGGCTGTGGTCAGACAGAGAACCTGGTCGTTCGGAGGAGGGGTGGTCTTCCTCATTATCCTGTCGTTCACCGCATCAAACTGTGCATAGAAGCGGTTCAGCGCATCTGGGAGGGAGGAGTCACCGTCACAGGCAGGTGGAGATGTCCTGTAGTTGGTGAGGGCCTGAATGCCCTGCCACATGCATTGCGTGTCACTGGTGTTTCTGAAGTGGCCATGTGCATGAGCTCGCTTTGCCGCTCTGATGGCCCGAGAGAGGTTCGCTCTTGCTGTTCTTAGGGCGGCCTCGTCCCTCTCAAGAGTCTGCGCACCTCCACAGTCATCCATGGCTTCTGGTTGGGTCTTGTGATGATGAACTTGGAGACAGTAACATCCTCAATGCACTTGCTGATGTAGCCAGTCACTGAAGCTATGTACTCCTCCAGGTTGATGGAGTCACCGTAGGTTGCAGCCTCCCTAAACATGTCCCAATCGGGGGCGGGGCTCTGCTCAGTACGTGCCGGCCATGTTTGTGTAAACACAGTCCAGCGTGTTTTCCCCCCTTGTTGCAAAGTCCACATGTCGATGAAATATATATATATATAAACAATAAACAATATATCCTACAGATGGGTGACATAGTACACTGTTCATCACTGTTCATCACAGTTTGAACCCAGCATATTTCCCTGAGGTAGTCTTGAGTAAGGTACCTTCCGCATCACTGCTCCCGGGCGCTGGATATGGCGGTCAACAGCAAGCACTCTTGGTGTATGGGTGAAATGCAGAGGATGGATTATGTTATGGTTTACTGTGCTGTGCTGTGTGCTTGAAATGACAAATTGTCCATTTCATTTTCACTTTAATTGTAATGGTCTCTGCTAAAAGATAACCGTTGCTTTCTACGTCATTTGCATGTAGCAGCTGCCTTTTAGATTTCCTGAACATTTTGTTACAAATGGACCACCCGAAATGCATAATTACCAACAAAACCACATGAAATAAAATCTATTGACAGAACAGAGCTGTCAACCACGTTATAACGGGGTGTTTGTGATTAAATGTAACGTCCACATCAATCACTGTAATGAATATCTTGATTGAAATTCACCATCATGTTCACATGTTGATTTAGTCCGAGACCCAGTGGAGTATCGGTCTGACAGCCAGGCACTCAGACCACTTTGTATCATAGTGCTTCTACACAATGTGGCTTTAATTTGAACTTTGTTAGCCTGTGCAGACCCACTATTAACAGTCCCATCTGATCTCAGGCAAAAAACAGGAAATGTAGCTGTTTATACATTTCTGTGTCATGAATATGTCTTATGAACGGAGTTTGAGGCGGGAAAGGGTACTGCACACATTTGTTTTGCCCGTTTCTAATTCATTTTGTGTCTAAAAAATATACATGTACATATATACATCTCTGACCATTAAAGGGAAGTTTTACAGGACAGTAGTGACACCAGCTATATTATACTGGTTGGAGACGGTGGCACTGACAAAATAACAGGAGGCGGAGATGGAGATGTCAGAGTTAAAATGCTGAGATTTTCTGAAGAGGATGGACAGGTTAAGAACAGGTTAAGGGACAGCTCAGGTTAAATGTTTTGGAGACAAAGTTAGAGAAGCAAGGTTGTGTTGGTTTGGACATGTCCAGAGGAGAGACGAGGATTATATTGGGAGAAAAATGTTGAAGATGGAGCTGCCAGGAAAGAGGAAAAGAGAAAGACCAAAGAGGGCTCCAAGTGTGCTAGGACCCCTCATCAGGACAGTGCCCTTCCAATAAAGGAGTGACCCCAGTCCCACGATGATCATAGAACATGCAAAATCAATAGCAATGCTGCATGGGCTGTCCACATACTGCCCGGCAGGAGAGGTCTTAAGCAAGGCTGAAGCAATTTCTCACAGACTAATATAACTGTGGAGGCACTAAATTACGCACTAAACTTAAAAAAGCAGGTACAATGACGAGTCTTTAAAAGATGTTACTCTAAGACCATAATTAATCTTTAGAGAAAACATTTTTTTTGTTGCATGTTTGTACTCATGTATTAGTGGAATAGCAAATTGTTTGTTTGTTCCAATCTATCTGGATTTGTTTTTCTTTGCTCTTTCTGTATAAACCTGTCCAGGGAGAACTGGGACAGGTTCTTGTGTGCAATCTAATAAAAACTCTCTTTGAAAGTCAAAAGGAGTTTATAATGGCTATCATAATTAAAAACAGATTGCTTTCCCTCTGAGTGCACAAATTTTTGCCTCACACTAAGAAGGTTCTGAGTCTGATTTCCAGCGGAGATGTCCTGGGTCTCTTCTGAGTTTGCATGTTCTCCCAAATGTCTGTATGGGATTTCATTGGAAGGCTCTCTCACAGCAGAAACTTGCACGTCAGGTGGATTGGAGATGCTGTATTGTGTGTGTTTCTCCATCTTTCAACCTCCGAGAGCTGACAGCACCCCATAGTATTGCACAAATAATGGATGGATGGATGAACGGATGATCAACATCAGTCAGTCTGTAACAGATATTTCTTAATTGTCTTTGTCTCAACCATGCTAAGACAAAATGCCTTTCTGCTCTGCCTTTTACAGGGTCATATCTGAGGGCAATGTGTTCAATACCTAAAGTCAGTTAATATCAGTATTAATCAGTATTAAGGTTTTCAAAACTTTGTCATGAGCAGCAGTTTGGAGATGAGTGGGTCATGAGGAAGCTGCATCCTTATTTATTTATTATTTCTTCATTTTTAAGAGCAGAACTTAATGAAGTACATTACAGGCCATAAGCAGTAACCTCTCTCCACTGCAGCCATTTCCAAAGCATTCTTCTAATTAAACTGAAGCTAATGGAGCTTTTTAGAAGTTTGTCATTTTGTTCATTTTTCATACATTTCTGATCAGTTTTGGATGATCACAAATAAAGAATTTACATGAGGGTTGGAAGCCATCAAACCATCCACTTGCACAAACCTAAAAATGACCCATGCAACCCTGGTTGGGACTCAAAACCAGAACCTTCTTGCTGAAGCGTCACAGTGATGTCCATGTGTGGTCATTCTGTCTACATCTGTAACCCCCAACACAAAACAAAATCCTGTGATCCTCCTTTAAATTATAATGAATTTTGCACATTTCTATCTAATGTTACCACACACTTATCCACAGGTAAGATTAACAGCAAGAACCTCAGCTGTATTATCAAGCAAAAACACTCATTCTGAGAAGTACACCTCAACACAAGAAGAATATTCATTGCACCAGCGGGTCTCACACTATAGTGCGTGTAACACTTGTGGTCCGCGGGCTCCCTCTAGTGGTCCACAGGAACATCTGCGATTTTTTTTTTTATTATTTTTTTTTTTAGCCAAAATATAATAATAGCATTAGAGACATAATACTATTAAGTAATGGTGCAAATAAAACGGAATTAGCTACACGATCACTGAAATCCAATTTAAAATAATTTTTGCTTTGCTAAATAATCACACTATTCACGGTACGAGCCAATCAGCTGTTAGGAGTCTTAGTTTAATTCAGAGATAAACTGCAATGCCAAGCGGACGTGACAAAAGTGGTGGATCGAAAACACTGCAATCGTGGCTCCACACGGGACGTTTAAAGAAGAGATTTGAAGGGAATATTTCGAGCAGTAGTGGAGAACCTGAACTGGATGAAAGGGAACCAGTACAAGTGCTAGCAGTGATCTCGGGACTGTAGCAGCGCCAGTGAACCAATCACAGCACAGCGTGAAGCAGCGAGGAAATATGACTCGATCCATCAAGTCTGGATTCAGGTGGTGTGGGACAGAGGAGGACCCGAGTGTGTGGTGTGTGGTGTGTGGTGAGGTGCTCAGCAATGAATCCATGAAACCATCACACCTCAAACGGCATCTAACAACCAGACACACACACACACACAGCGCTCAAAGACAAACCAGCTGATTTTTTTTATAAGAAAACGTGAGGGACTGTCAGCTTTATTAAGGCCCAAACTATGCCTTCTCATCTGTCTCATGAGCTTTGAAACAAGATGGGCAGCCAACACGTCCAGCTTCTGCTTCATACAGCAGTGAGATTTCCATCAAGAGGGAAGGCGCTGTCAGGCTGTTTGAGTTACACAGAGAAGTCCAAATATTCTTACAGGACAAAACTTCCCCAAATCAGATGTTTCTGAAGACTCTTTGTGGCTCAGTGAGCTGGAGTACTTGTCGGACACGTTCTCTCATCTAAACAAGCTAAACTCGGCACTACAGGGACTCTCCGTCAGTGTAGTGTTTTAGATGTGAAAGTGAAAGCGAAAGTGACAACCCTCGTCACTGCAAGGTCACAGCACAGCATAGCACACATGAACCACAACGAAATTGGACCTCTGCATTTAACAAACACTGTGCAGCAGTGGACAGCTATTGAAAGCGCCCGGGGAGCAGTGACAGGGACGGTACCTTGCTCAAGGTTACCTCAGGGCAACCTACTGGTGAGGGAATCGAACCCAAAATCTTCTGATATGGGGGCAACTCCCTAACCACTAGGCCACCGCTTTAGTGCAGGACTAAATCAACGCTGTGCTGAAAAAGGTGGAGCTGCTCGAAATCAAGGCTTCCCCACTTTGGAGAGTGCTGACACCGACCTGACCCTGGCTGATGAAGTGAGGGACAACATCGTAGTGCACCTAGTCTCTCTCAGGCAGCATCTCCGGGAACATTTCCCAGTGATGCCTGAATCCAACAACTGGATGAGAAACCCATCTGACATCAAAACATCTGAAGTGACCGAACTGTCGGTGAGCAAGAGAGTTTAACAGAACTGTCTTGTGACGAAACGCTGAAGTCTGCTTTCAAAACTCAGTCGTTGTTGGACTTTGGGATACAGTCATGTATTCGGACTAGGCCGTGCGCTTTCTTCTTCCCTTTGCGACCACATATCTCTATGAGAAAGGCTTCTCTTCACTTTCCTCCATAAAAACCAAATGCAGAAGCAGGGTGGCCGCTGAACCAAACCTGAGACTGAAGCTGACCTCAATTGACCCAGACATCCCAGGACTGTGTTCACAGAGGCAGGAGCACCTTCTCATTAGGCATTTATAAGTTGTCTCCAACTGTAAACTTTATTTGTTTTCACTGTTAAGATTTCATAAGTGATACTATAATTATCCTCACTTGTTTAAATGCAGCAGGTGTTAATATTGATATGTTCACTTGCTGTAAGTGTTTGAATGTCGTACTAGTGTTATTAATATCCTCACATTCTGTATTTTACTGCAGTGCAGTTGTTACGAATATTTTCTGAGAGTTTTTGAATGCAGTAGAGATGTTATTCTTCATGTTTTCATCCACTGTGAGTGTTTGCATTATAAATTTTCTCACTTGCTAATGGTTAAAAGAAGTGCAGTTGTGGCTGTATATGACAATCAATAATAAACATTATTCCTAAAAGGAATAAATTAACTTTTTTGTGTGAATTGTGTTTTGTATGATTAGGCCTGTGTTCCGGTATTTTAACACTGGTCATAATGGTGGTACTTGGAGGTGGTACTCAGTGTAAAAAGTTTGAGAACCACTGCTCGTATTAAAGCAGTGCACCATCTCCTGTGACTAACACAGTGCACCGTCTCCTCTGACTAACACCTTTGTGAACACTTTAGGAATTGCATTTTATTACAAATTTTGAGTTTGTGTCTTTTATGAATTTTTTACTTTCAAAATTCATCCAGCGGGCCGTAATGAACCTGCTATCGGACCAGTTTAGGCCCGCCGGCCGTACGTTTGACACCCTTGCTTTAAGTGTTTAGCTCGCAGTGGAAGCCTCAGTGTTATACTCATATTGGTGCTGCAGTTATTTTGACAAACTTTGTTTTTACAACCCTGTTTCCAAAGAAAGTGAGTGTGAAGGACAGTGCCGAGAAGAAGTGGATGATGTGCATTGAATTAAAGAAAGAAATGATAGAAAAACATGACCAGGGTGTGTGTGTAGTGAAGTTGGTGAATGTGTGTATGTGGTGAAGTTAGAGAGTGTGTGTGTGGTGGATGTATCGTGAACACAGGTGATGTATAGTATCTCACAAATTTTTGTAAATATTTTATTAGATCTTTTCACTTAGATACAATGTAAAGACGTCAGTGTACAACTTGTATAATAGAGTAGATGTGTAGTCCCCTCAAAATAACTCAACACACAGCCATTAATGTTTAAACCACTGGCAAAAAAAAGTGAGAACACCCCTAAGTGAAAAATGTCCACATTGTGCCCAAAGTGTCAATATTATGTGTAGCCACCATTATTTTCCAGCACTGCCTCAACTCTCTTGGGCATGGAGTTCACTAGTTCACTCTATGACAACATCGCGGAGCTGGTGGACCTTGCCCTCCTCCACCTTCTGAGAATGCCGCACAGATGGGTCAATTGGGTTTAGGTCTGGAGACGTGCTTGGCCAGTCCAGCACCTTTACGCTCAGTTTCTTTAGTGAGGCAGTGGTCGTCTTGGAGGTGTGTTTGAGGCAGTTATCATGTTGGAATACTGCCCTGCGGCCCAGTTTCTGAAGGGAGGGGATCATGCTCTGCTTCAGTGTGTCACATTACATGTTGGCATGAATGGTTCCCTCAATGAACTCCCCAGTGGCAGCAGCACTAAATATATATATATATACATATGTGTGTGTGTGTGTGTGTGTTGACACAAAATATAGTTTTGTATAGCACATATATAATTTTTCAGTTCTTAGGAATTTCTCAAAGTCTGCTGGGTAACTGGAGAAAAAGTTTTTTGTTTTTAGAGAACACCAGAAGGAAATTCTGTTTGACATATATTTCTCACAAATGAGCACTTTTATTAACAGGCACTATTATGAATGTCCTGTTGTGCTTTGAGTTTAGAGAGAAATGAAAAGTGGTGGATGCAAAGTCCAGTCCTTTCTGTGTGGAGTTTGCTTGTTCTCTCTGCATATCGGCTGTGGTGGAGATGTTAAATTAGCTCTTAGGAGTGAGTGTGTGTGTGTGTGTGTGTGTGTGTGTGTGTGTGTGTGTGTGTGTGNTGTGTGTGTGTGTGTGTGTGTGTGTGTGTGTGTGTGTGTGTGTGTGTGTGTGTGTGTCTGCCTTGCCATGGATTGGCGACCTGTCCAGGGTGTTTCCCTGCCTATTGCCCTGTGAGAGCTGGGATAGGCTCCAGTACCTTCTGTGATCCTAATCAGGACAAGCGACTAAGAAAACGAGTGAGGGTATTTCTCTTTATTTTGAGTTCAAAACACATTGTGTGAGTGAAGAGTTTAGTTAAATTCACAAGCAACTGCTATCAGTAGTAAAAATGATGAATTATGTTATAATATATATAAAATCTATTATTAAACCTTTCAAAAAGGAAAACAACACCATAAAAGATTCAAAAACAGCAAATACATGAATGAAAGCATCTCAGATCAGTACAAGGAGTGTTTTAACTAATCATTTTCAGGTTAAGATTCATGCAATGAGCTTGTTTCAGCCAGTTCAGTCAGTTGTGGTCGATTTCTTTTTATTTACCCAAAATGACCCGAATAATCAGCTGCTTAATGAGTAACTTAAACTATTATTAACTACTAAAGCTATCAAAGTAAGCAAATGAAGAAAGCAAGAAATTCAAATAAACCTGTGAGCTGCAAAGTGTGTGAGAAAGCAGCAAAAAAGAAGAGTAAGATGACTTGGTTGACTCATCATTTTAAGAAACCACAAAACATTTCCAGAGCAGAATCACTTGATGGAGCTTCATAGACATGTGATCTAACTTTCATTCTGAGGCTTCTCTCTCAAAAGATAGTCTGAAAAAAAAATAATGACCCATTATTACTTCATGGATTCTTAATTGACATAAAAGTATTTATTATTTTTAAGCAACAAGCACTTTTAGTCTCCTACTCTGTACTTTAAACATGTTCAATGAAACTGAAGAACAAGAATAAATTCTAACATGTTAAAACTTAGCGAATAACAATATATGTTAAATGTGCAATTGCAGACAATAAAAAGTTTATAAATATAAAAGTTCATTATCAACTTCATAAATAATATCTCACCTCTTACGTCCTTTCAGTCCTGTCCAGGAGTGAGGACATCATCATAGGGCTCTGGTGTGAACACTATAACAATACATGTAGACACTTTTGTTACGAGAAACACATCCAGAATTATCGCTGTGTTGAAATCTAGAGCTTACAATAAAACAAACCTTCTGTAAGGTGCAGGATCTGCCCAGAAGTAATGGCATCATCGTAGATCTCCACGTTGTCCTCTGTTGAAAAGGAAATAAATATCAGCATTAGTATCATCTGGTGCAGCTGAAGCACCAGTGTCACCATTAATGGCGTACAGTGCTGGTGGTCTAGTGGTGGGATACTTGTCTATGGACCTATGGGTCTAGAGGTCCCAGGTTCAAATCCCACCTCTAGCACTACCACCACTGGGTCCTTGAGCAAAACCCTTAACCCTGAATTGCTCCAGGGGGAATGTCCCTGTATTTTTTGCAGTAACTTGTTACAATACAATATTTCTAAATTGTCACTATTATTTACTGATTTTGTCTAAAGTTGTCACATGACATAATATTCCCGTCACAGAGCCTGAGATGTTATGCAGTAATTAAAATGGTAAATAGTGGGTGGTAAATGCCAGCAACAGTCTAGATCTTCCAAATGTTACAAATATCTACAATATGAAGAGGTTAAAGTAGCATCATCACAGGTATCATTAACTTTTTAAAATAGATATCCTGTCCTGCTCTTCTAATAGACACTGTTATTAAAGTGTAAAAGCTGCTTTTCTGCAGTGTGATCAATTGAATTTGCAATAAAACAATGAAGAAAGACCAACATACTCGCTAGTCGTTCCTCCGTCTTCTTAGAGGAAACAACATCATAGTTCTCTGATGTGGTTTCATTTCCTACTTCATCTAAAAAATAAAAAAAAAGAGCAGTTTTAAGTCAAGTCATCATTTCATCATTTCTTTTAATGAGGTGAACAGTATGAAGGCTCTCACCTCTCAGACCGCTGATAGGGGTGGCATCATCATAATATTCAGATTTTTCTTTATTTACAGCATTTGCTGGAGAAGAAAGAAAGTAACTAGATTATTGTTGATACTCACTGCCAGCATAAACGCACAAACATCTATAGGTACTGTGATCTAAGGTGCGGTAAAGCTTCCATATGATGTTCACCAGTAACTATAATGTTAAATAAGTGGTTGCTAATAGCCAAGAACAGTCTGAAGCTCCAATATTTATAAGTCGCCATATGGAGAGCTGAAAGTGGCTTCTCTGCACCACTCTGCATCTTTTTTTTTTTTCTAAAATGAAAATCCTGCTGTGTTCTACTCTCAGTAGAAATTATTACAAACAAATGAATGTGCAAAAGCTGCTTTGCACCAGTTTGGATGAGTGATATTGCAATAATAATAATAATAATAATAATAATGCAAGACAGGAACACACTTGCAACAATATCCTGTGTCTTTCCCTCTGGGAAAACGTTGCCATAGTTCTCTGATATGGATTTACTTTCCAAGTCACCTAAATCAAACCAAAAGGCTACATTTAATTTAATCATAATTTCATGATGTCTTAATATAATGGACAAATGAAGATACACACCTCTCAGGCCACTTGTAGTGGTGGCATCATCATAACTAGTATTTTTCTCATCCATAGATTTTGCTGAAGAATAAAGAAGAAAGTTATTTTTCCATCACTGACGGGCTCTCACTTCACATTTTGTTATGCAATCTCACCATAGCTTGTATCATTTTGTTTCTTCCTCTAATTTCAGAATAGTGTGAATTAACACAAGGGAAGATTCTACAAATGACTTGATGTGTTGTGCAGAAACACAATGCATAATAAGCCAAACTGCTGCATTATTCATTTGCTGCAACAAACTGTGTTATTTCTCTCTGGACATCATATTTCATCTCATCATCTTCACCTCACCTTTATTTGATGGAGACTCTCTACGTCATTGAAACTTAGGAGTTCTGTTCCTACACTCATTTGGTTATGATTCACATTTCATGACGTGATCATGTTATATGTTATAATGGTAATACACTCAGTAAAGATCCCCAAATAGACTGTTCATCAAAAATTGATGAATAGCTATCAGAGATCATGATGTCTGCTATTACAGCACTAGCAGGTACTGACCTCACCAAATGGAGTTTGATCTTTTTGGAACCCAGAATCTTAATCTTTCTGTCTGTAAAGCACCAAACAAACTTGGTTTATCACTTTATAACTGTGTTTTACACTCCTAATCTTTGAAAGGAATGCAAACACAGGGAGAACTACAGCTTGCTTACAGTCTGTGTGGCTGCTTGTACAGACAGATCATAAATCTTTGATTTTCTCAAACACAAGATGCTTTATTTCCCCAAAATGTTTTCAGCTTTTCACACAAGTCCCAATGATAAATCTAGAATCTGATTACATTACATTTATGCTCCTAACATTAACATTTAGTCATTAAGATCCCACATTTTGTCTGACACATTTTAAGGCCAGAATTCTATAAACGATGGTCTGCCAGATTCATAACATGCTGCAGAGACAATGGTGCTTTCCCACTTTTAAAATTTTACATATCTGTTTATTTTCAGTAAAACCCTGAAAAGGTTTGAAATGCACCGTGTGCCCAAATTTGATGAACCGATGAACAAACACGCTCTGGTCCTCTTACTTGAGAGAAGCTCCTCATCCACGTCCTCATATCCTGAGTGCTGGGCTTCAGAGAGAATACTTCCTGTTTGAGGTAGAACAGTCATGAAACAAGATCAGAATGCGTGTCTGTAATTTTGAGTAATCTTTATGATGAGAAAGATTCTGGGGGATCACAACAAAAACATTAATTAACGGCACGGTCCATATTCAACCTGTATCAGAGCTGATTGTTTGACTGGAATTTGAGTGTCTTGTCTGGTTCCAGACCTTTTAGCAAGAATAAACAATTAAAAGACTTACAATTTCTGCATCCAAATCAGAAACATGTGATGGAACAATGAACATCACAAGCTGTCATTAAAAAGATTATTTGCCCAGCTACTTTTCAGTTTTCTTCAAAAGATGTGAGAAAATGGAAAAATGCCAAACTTCTTGCTTTTGCACATACAGGTGCCACTACTGTGCTTTACTGGTTCAAAAATATGAAAAAAGATAGGATTTGAAATAGATTCATTAATTTGTTCTGTTAATGCAATATAAAAACTTAAACCTGACAAGACAGAAAGCATAGTTGAACTAATTCTCTCCAGCTGCACAATCCACATGTAATTTACCTCTTTTAGCCAATCTTTTAGTGATGAGTCTCTGATCAATCTCCTCATAGACTGCTTCAGGCTGAGTCTTAGGCCTCCTCTTAGAGAGCACTGTGAGGGAGATGGAGAAATTTGTTCAGTAGAAGTGAAACCAGATGACAGACTGAAGGACTAATAAAGTTTAGAGAATGAACAGAAAGCTAATTGTGAATCTCCACACCTCTCCTGAGGACTCTGTACCGATAAGACAACACAATCAGAAACACTAAGGCCACAAAGAGCACAATTCCCAGCACCAGCAGAGACACTGGATAGATGGATTGAACAGCCGGTGTAAGAATTTGTGTAGGAGTAACCGTCCGCTTCTCTGTCTGATGCACTACGATAAAATATAAAAAAAGAATTTTTGAAATACTGCAAAGTTTATTGATGTTAAAGTACAAAAGGAGAACAAAAAGAGTACCTGTGATGTAACTGGTGGGGGTTATTCTGGGTAAATTAGAGGAGATGCCTTGTAAAGAAAATACGCAAAACAAATGAGTTTTTAGAATACTGAGACTATAAAATTGAACCTACCCTAACCTTAACATTTAACTGAATATAAAATTAGACTTAAAATAGGCCCCAGGATATTTTCAGCTCATCAGACTGGATTTTATGAGGCTTAGGTCAGGGGCAATGGATGGCTATAACTATGATAGCTTGGCTCATGTTTTAGTGAAAAAAAAACCTGGTTAAATTTTTTAAGCAGAAGCAATTACATTAAAAAATATCCTTCCACTACATGAAATCCATGATGAAATGTTACCTGGCCAGTTTTTACAGACCATTTGGAGAAAAATGGGATTCGGTACCTTCTGGCAGAGGTATTTATTTAGTTTTTAAAGCGTTTTCCCAAAGTGAAAAGATGTCCAGCCTCTGTTTTTTTCTCTGTTCTGTTTTTGCCTCAGCTCTTTAAAGGTTAGGAAATGACCCTTTAAAATCCCAAACCTTGGTCTATTATGTAGAGGGAAAAACCCAAAGTGACAGACAGTTCCCAAAGAGCTGTATGTTCAGTGGATCCAAAATCATGAAACCTCATAAACCTCTCTCACCTGCACAGGTGACTCCAGCGTCCTGTCTGTGGGAGCAATCAGTGTGGTTCTTCAAGGAATGAGGACAGTCCCACATGTGAATCTCATTTCCTCTACATTTTATTCTGTTCATCCAGACAATCCCTCTACCTGCAGAACTTCTATGGGCACTCAGCGCCGACCCACAGCCCAGCTGCCTACAGACCACCTCAGCATCCCTGATGTCCCACAGATCATCACAGACTGATCCCCATGTTTTATTATGATACACCTCCAGCCTCCCAGAGCAGCTCCCCGCTGATCCCTTCAGCCTGAGAGGCATGTGATCTACAACACACACACACACACATTCATACAAAGGCAAGAAAAGAAAATACTTTGGACTCATTAATGCAAAATAAAGTAAAATGTATTTTTACTATAAGAACAACACATCTGGAGTAAACAGTCATAAAATTTAAACATGGAAGTGAAAGTAACTATTTTCATTGTGAAACACAGCACAGCACACTGTGAACCACAACAAAAGCAACCTCTGCATTTAAGCTATACACACACATGCAGCTGGGGGCAACCATACCCAGAACTCAGGGAGCAATGATGGAGACGATACCTTGCTCAAGGGTACCTATGGGCAACCAGCTGGTCCAGGATTTGAACCAATGACCTTCCTGAGGCCTGGTTCCTAACCAGTAGGCCACCACTGACCATGATGAGGCTGAATTAATAATTTGCACTAAGCCATGGAATGTAAGAAAATGTCAATGTATAATGATTTCTCAACACTCATTGTACTGAATTTATTGATTTTCTCAGGTGTTCTGAATTTATTGATTTTCTCAGGTGTTCTTTTCTCAGGTGTTCTTACTTAGTTTGGAGCATCAGATCATCTTCCTCTCCTCTTCCTGTGAATAAAAGTTAAATTAATTTCATGTTCATATTTAACTCTAAAAATAAAGTCAGAGAGCCCCCTGTAAAAATAAATAAATAAATAACTCTCAGATTATATATCTGATGTGACATTTGTGACACCATTTACACAGAAATCATTTTACTGTAATTTCTGAAAGTACTGTATTGAAGAGAAGAACTTTTCACCTGAGCAGGTAATCTGAGCCACCTCACTGTTTCTATCACACTGGTTCTGTCCCCAGGGGGAAGATGGACAGTGCCACAGAGCGGAGTCATGTTTCCTGCATTTCAGATCATCCAGCCAGTTAGGAGCTGATTCCACTCGTGCTTTGACGCCTCTCTCACTGCCAGATCTTCCACAGTTCAGCTCCTGACAGATCAAACTTACTGTTTCTTAATTCATCCCATTTATACACACATTACCCCAGGTTCCATTGTAGAAGACCTCCAGATTCCCCTCACAGCCCTCAGTGAGTCTGATCTCCTTATACTCTGGCAGAAAAATAATTCTTTTCAATTCGTGTTTTCAAAATTAATATAAATTGCCCTCCACAATTATTGGCAGAATCAAGTGTAAGACACTGGAATTGTCATTAACAACATATGTGGAAAAAAATATTAATACCTCAGAAAATCTATACACAAAGTAAATTTTATGCAAATAGTTGTTTAGATTTTAATTTCTACCAGCATATGAATTTAATATTTAGGAAATCTAATAGCAGCTATATGTCCAAACAGTGCTCATGTCAGTCACTGGTAGAACTATTAACTGAACTTTACCTGAACACATAATCCCTACATCGTCCTTGTGTCCACATTCATCCTTTTCACACAGGTGATATTTGCAGTTCCACAGAGATGTCTCGTTCCCCTCACACTCCACCTCATTCAGCCATACTGGTCCACTTCCAGGTCCAAACTTGGCTGGTACTGGGTCACTCAGGGCCTCACCACACTTCAGCTGTCTGCAGACCACATCTGCATCCTTAATATCCCACAAATCATCACTCACTGTCCCCCATGAACCACTGTAGAAAACCTCCAGCCTTCCTGCACAGTCTCCTCCAGAACCAACCAGCCTGATGGAGCTGTGGACTAATATACATACATAAAAAGAGATGTTCAGTTTAAAGATTAACCATGTAAAGTTCTCAAGCTACATTCATTCATGATGGCAAATTGCTAAAAATCATTCTCCAGCATTCTTAACTAAGCTATTCTGCTTTTATGGGTAGTAATTATTATGATAATATGTTTTAATTTCTAAAATTGTTTAAAAATATGTCTATAAATGATGGCCAACGTTTTCTGCAAAGTGGATGTGTGATGTTAAAGGCATGTTATGTAGTAATGTTCTTCAGCAGTTACACCTGATTGTGGCCTAATTATGACAAGAAGAACAGGGTACATGTATAAAGTATTGGGCGTTTAGCAGTATGTGGTTTGAGGTGAAATAGAATCTGGTATTGAATCTGTTTTAAAATGAGCAAAATCTAAACCTGTCACATACAGCACACATGTAGCAGCTTGATCGTGGCAAAACTAACTACTATAGCAACTATAACTGGTGTCCGAGGAGCAGTGAAGGGATCAATACCTTGCTCAAGAGTATCTCAGTCTAACCTACTGGTCTTAAGCCCTCAACCTTCTAATCATGGTACCTAGCTTCAGACCACTATGCCACCACTGTCATTTCATTTGGTTTTCATATGAGCATCTGCCCATTGCCCGTTAATCGAATGTGTTCCAAAATAATTACCAGAGCAGGTGATTGACAGCTGTTCTCTGGAGCTGCAGTTCACTGTTTGTGCGCTGCTGCAGTTCCCAAGATGAGCTTCACTCCCAGAACAGCTGAAACCCGTCACACATTTGTGATTATGTTCAGGACTGAATGGAGAAGAGTTGAAGAAGTTGAGCACAGAGCCACAGCCCAGCTGTCTGCAGACCACAGAGGCCTCAGAAACACTCCAGGAGTCCAGCAGAACTCTCCTCCAGTCCTGCTGGAAGTAAACCTCCACCTCCCCCTCACACTCCTTTCCTCCAGACAAACGCACTCGCCCATTAAGAAATAACAGGGAGGAACCTGAGGAGAAATATTTTATAAATAATATGTGGGTGCTGTGGGTAGTGCCGTCACCGTACAGCGAGAATGTCCTGGGTTCCATTCCCAGGTGAGGCGGTCCAGGTCCTTACTGAGTGGTTTACATGTTCTCCCTGTGTCTATGAGGGTTCCTCTGGGTGCTCTGGTTTCCTCCCACCATCCAAAGTCATACATACATAATGTCAGGTCTATCAGAGATGCTAAATTGGCCACCTTGGTGTGTTTGAGTGTATTTGTCTGTGTGTCTGCCCTGTGATGGACAGGCAACCTATCCAGGTTGTTCTTTTGCCCTAAGCAACGATATAAAAAATGGAAAACGATATAAAATTGCAAACGAGTGAGTGAATAAATTAAGCATCTGTTGCTTTAACACACAGACAAAAACACTCATACCTAGGGACAACGTAGCATTTCCAGTCCATCTGACATACATGTCTTCGGATGCTGTGAGGAAACTGGAGGAAACCCACACAAAAACTGGGAGAACATGCAAACTCCACACATGTCAATATATGATACACAAGCTGTATGTTAATACTATCAATGATCAGTCTGTGCCTTTAAAAAATAAAAAATAAAATAATCATAGATGCGAAACAGGGCTAACTTGCTGCAAACCATCTGCCATATGTTTTGAACTTATGCCATTCTAAACTCTCAATTGTTTCTCACCACTGCAGATGACTCCAGCGTCTTGTTTATGAGAGCATGCAGTTCGCCTCCATGATGAAATGGGACATTTTGACAGGTGTGTTTCGTTCCCCTGACAATCAAACACATCAGCCCAGATCCGGCCACTCCCCTCTCCAAACCAGTCTGACCCCAACACAGCCACAGCCGTCCCACACTTCAGCTGACCACAGAGGACACTGGCAACTCTCATATCCCAACTCACATCACACACTGTGCCCCACTCACTGAGGTACTGGAGCTCCACTCGACCTGAACAGGAGTCAGAGCCGTTCACCAACCGAGCCTGTGTGTGACCTGAAAACACAAAAAGTTTACTAAACCAGCAAATTTTTGCTATTTAATGAAAAGTACATAATGCATTATTAAATACTGCACAGCTCAGATATTATACTTACCTATTACATATTATACTTACCTATTACATATGTGGGAACATATTAGTCCCACATCATCATCATGGGAGCAGTTGTGTTTGAGTGAAGGTGATATTGGACAGAAGTGAATCTGAGACTCGTTTCCTCCACACTGAAGCTCCTCTGACCACACCTGACCCTCCCCTCTGCCAAAAGCAGCTGCTCCCAGAACCTCTACAGGAATCCCACAGCCCAGCTCTCGACACACAACCTCTGCATCCTGCTGGCCAAAATCAGCATCACACACTGTGGACCAGGTCTCTCCATGAAGAACCTCCACTCTCCCAGAGCACAGATGAGGACCATCAGTGAGTCTGGGTTTTCTGTGACCTGTGTGTAATTTAACAGAATTAGTGTCTCTTTATTAGTAAATACTTTAAATCAGTATTTATAATATTCCATATAAATGAAAAATATTCCATTTATAATTATCTATTCTTCAGAATTTCTTATTTCTGCATTAGAGTGTGATATAGTTGATATCATTGGATACAACAGACTAGATGCTGGTTTGGGCAGCACAAGGGCTGCATTATACATGTATATATAATGAGTAAATATATTTATACAAGTACATGAAACCGTGGCTTTGGGCATTTGCACTTCATTCATTCTGAGTATCAGTAGTGGCATGATTCATATGATCCAAACGCAACATAAAAGCATTCTAACTTCTATTAAATCTGAACTGTGTTGCCACTTACCTGATTGCTAATAAGTGTAAATCTGCATAAATGAAACAGTCAAACTACATTAGGCATCTGATGGGAACCATAACCTTAGTCCCAGAAACAGCTACAATGCTATTTTACTTTGTGAAAGAAAAACAGTCTAAATTTTTCCTCACACTAAAAATAAATAAAATGCATACATACCTGAACAAATAATTGCTGCATCCCAAGCATGACTGCAGCTGTGGTTTCCCCATCCCAGTGATCCACAGCTCTTAACTGAAGTCTCTGACCCACTGCAGTCCATATGGCTCATCCAGATTTGTCCAGTACCTGGAAGAGCTAAATCACCACTAAGTGGCTCCCCACAACTCAGCTCTCGACAAATCACTGCACCTCCTACTGGACTAGCACCTGCAACACACATTGTTCCCCACTGTCCTCTGTGAAGAACCTCCAATCTCCCAGCACAGCGACTACCACCATCCACCAGCCTCACACTGTCTTTTTAGAGAAATAAAGGAAGAAAGTAAGAGAGTGAAAGATCTAATTTTGTGTAAGCAGCCAAAATGTGTATCAGTTGAAATTTCCTATTAGCCATGTTTAACTTGATTTCAGTTTCAGACATCAATCAATTTGTCAGGTCATTAATATAAAAAGAGCCTGGCTTCATTTCCAAGAGACCAGCAGTCCTCTTTATGCACCAGTGAGTCTATAATGATAGTAGAAGAACAATCGCATTTCTGGACTTTAATGAATTTATATATTTTTAAAACTTATATTAAAGCACAAAAAATATATAACATTTGGAAACTGAAATATGCAGATATACAATGATGTATATTAGATCAATGATGAACTAAGCTCTTTTAGTGATTTTTAATGCTTGTTAAGTGTAGCGGTGGCGGGGTACCAGAAGGACGCCAGAGTGGAGCCAGGAGTTTGGAGCACTGTTTTATTGTCCACAGGTTACAAAAACAAGACACAAGGGCTGCAGTTCGAAGCAGAACCTGGAAACAGGAGAACTGCAGCCTAAACCAAGTTACACAAATCCCAAAAACCTAAACCTAAACCTGAACCACCCTTTACATTTAGGCTTAGCCTAACCAATGAGCCGCGCTCTGCTCTGACTCATCGGGGCTTAAATAGTCAGCCCCAATGATGCACACCTGTGCCTGCTTAGGCTCTGGTGTGCTCAGTCAGAGCAGAGCGCCCTCTAGCATGCCCAAAACACCCAACACGTGACAACACGTCCCCCGAGCCTCTGGGGGGAGGCCAAGAACAACAAAACTACATAAAAAAAAACAGAAGTCCCTTGTGGGGAACACACGGTCAGGTCCACAACAAAAAACACAAAAAGGACCTCCGACCAGTCATGTCAGGCAGCTGGTGGTGGTGAGGGGAATTCCAGCAGTTCCGTCCACCTTTTTGACCGGTGCCTGAACTCGGCTCTGAAGTCCCTGGAGGCTTCGCCTGACTCCGCGGAACGCCTGGACTCGACTGAACCTGAAAGGGAGCTAAACAGAGACGTTACAGGGTTCACAGAGGAAGTCTTTTTCAACGAGTCTAAACTCTGCTTACAACCCCTGTCAGCCGTGTTCCGCACGTCTCTCCTCCCCGAATCTACGATGCCGAAGTTCTTGTCCGTTTCCCTGAACTGATTCTTGCTGGTGTCTTTTGCCTTTTTCCTTTTCTTGGTCATACTTCCTGGTCGCTTGGGGCCCGGCGACGCAGTGTCCCGAGGCATCACGTGTGGAACGAAACCTCAGCTGGATTGCAACAACAGTCTGTTTGATGTATAAGTATCGTGTCCGAGCACAGTGAGCCCTGTAAGCACTTTGTATCACAGTGGCAGCCTGGTGCTTCAGTTTCAGAGTCTGTCTGGTCTTCATCCCTCGGAATGCAGTTTGTAGAACGGCAGCCCTTTTTTTCTCCTTCAAAGACTTCATTTCTTGCCTCATACTCTTGTTAGCTCTATAATATCGCTGAACAGTCTTGGCTGCCCATCGTAGCCTCAGGTAGTACTTTCTGTTTATGTGTTTCCTTACCTGCGCCTGAAGGGTTACTGCAGCCTCATGTTCGATTTTCCTCTGTGCCCGAACTTTCCTCTTCTTCGGTGCAGCAGACTGGTTCGTGGTGCTGGGCTTGGGGGTCGACTCCGTGTTGCCCCTCTCGCTGCTGCGAAGGGCCTTCTTGGTCGACCTCCCCGGGTGCCGGATGCCGGAAGTGTTTTTTTCTACTTTGTTGCTGCTACTCACTCTGGTTGTGTTCTCACGTTCAGGGTGCCTAGCCTGCTTCTCCTGAAGTTCCCCCTTTACTGACGCTAGCTCCTCCTGAAGGGAACGTATTTGAGATTGGTGACTCACCTGCAGCTGGTGTGTCACAGCCTGAAGAGAGGCGTTGTCCTCCTCTAATTTTTCACACTTCATTTGCAAGGCGGCCAGATTCAGACTTTGTGTACTGATTTCTTGCTTCTTGGTGAGGAGCGCCGCCTCTATTTCCTGGAGCTGCTCGACTAACATGTTTTTGTTCTGTCTTTCTGCGCCCAGAACAGACAGCCAGACCCTCAGATTCCTGTAGATCGTGTTCTAAATCCTGGACTCTTGCAGTTAATACTCCTGTCTGAAATGGCTCCTCTGAGCCGGGAGAATTCTTTATCATAACGTCTCTATTAACTGTGCAGAGAGAATTCTTTACCGTAGCTTCCTTGTTTGGCACCGCCTTCGCTGATGGAGCGCTGTGATTGGAGCTGGGTGCTGTCTTCGCGAATGGGGCGCTGTGATTGGTGCAGAGTGCTGTCTTCGCGAATGGGGCGCTGTGATGGGAGCAGAGCGCTGTGTTCGCGGACGGACCGCTGTGATTGGTGAAGGAGGTGGGTTCCGCCGACACCCAGCGTTGTGGTTGGTGGAGAGCAGGAGCCGGAAAAGGAAGGGGCGTGAACGAAGCCTCTTCCTCGAGGAATTGCCCCTTTTTTCCTTGTTTTCCCGGGATTTTACCCCTCTGATGACCGTGTTTCATACAGGGCGGGGTCTCAGCGGACGGACCGCTGTGATTGGTGCACAGCGCTGTCTCCGCGGAAGGACCGCTGTGATTGGTGAAGGAGGCGGGTTTCTCCGTCACCCAGCGTTGTGGTTGGTGGAGAGCAGGAGCCGGAAAGGGAAGGGGTGCGAACGAAGCCTCTTCCTCAAGGAATCGCCCCTTTTTTCCCTGTTTTCGCTGGGTTTTCGTCTTCTTCTGACCGTTTTTCACATAGGGCGGGGTCTCCGCAGACGGACCGCTGTGATTGGAGCACAGCGCTGTCTCCGAGGATGGATCGCTGTGATCAGTGAAGGAGGCGGGTATCCAGTGTTGCGGTTGGTGGAGAGCTGGAGTCGGAAAGATAGCGGGGGTCGGACAAGAAAGGGGTAAAGAAAGGGGCGCAAACGAAGACGCTTCCGCGAGGGGTCGCCCCGATAACATTACCTCTACCAGGGCCCGAGCCGCCCTCTCCGCTCGACAGCATGTTCACTGAACTCCAGCGAGGGAGCGAGCTGGATTGAGCGATCCAGCAGGTCCAGGCGTCGCGAGATCTCAGTGGTGGTGACTCTCTGCACTTCACCGCTCTGCTCGCAACGCCCCAGCTGCCACAATGGCAGCGCTGCTCAGAGGTCCTCAATCTGGGCTCCCAGTGCTCGCTCTATCTCCTCCAGACACTCCTCACGGCTCCTGGCGTCCCGGTTTTGGCGGCTCATTTCTGTAGCGGTGGCGGGGTGCCGGAAGGACGCCAGAGTGGAGCCAGGAGTTTGGAGCACTGTTTTATTGTCCACAGGTTACAAAAACAAGACACAAGGGCTGCAGTTCGAAGCAGAACCTGGGAACAGGAGAACTGCAGCCTAAACCAAGTTACACAAATCCCAAAAACCTAAACCTAAACCACCCTTTACATTTAGGCTTAGCCTAACCAATGAGCCGCGCTCTGCTCTGACTCTTCGGGGCTTAAATCGTCAGCCCCAATGATGCACACCTGTGCCTCCTTAGGCTCTGGTGTGCTCAGTCAGAGCAGAGCGCCCTCTAGCATGCCCAAAACACCCAACACGTGACATTAAGTAAAGGACTATTATACATAGATTTTTTGTTTTATTTTTAAAAAGAGAGAAAAGCTTAAATTTGTTGGTTTCTTTGGGCACTTGTATAGACATCCTCCCTGTAATTCATTCTGAAAATTTTCACAGAAAACCTTTCTCTGAAAAAATCTCTGTTTGGAGAATCATGTAATCCTAACACTTTGCCATATTCCTCTATCCCAGGAATAAGTGGAAAACCCTGTCCTGACTTGAAGAAGCAAAAGGACATGTTGGGCTAGGTACTAGTACTAGTGGCAAGAAGGATTGCCTGGGGTTTGGGAATGGGCCCAAATAAGCAGTAACCATATAAGCTTTATTTTGTACACATCCCATACAAAGTGGGTTTCATGTGTTAAAATGTTAACTATAATTTAACTACAAAATAACAACTAAATAACAAACAAAATGCCAAAATAAAAGTCCTTACCAGCACACACCAGACCCACATCATCATCATGGGAGCAGTTGTGTTTGAGTGAAGGTGATGTTGGACAGAAGTGAATCTGAGACTCGTTTCCTCTACACTGAAGCTCCTCTGACCACACCTGACCCTCCCCTCTGCCAAAAGCAGCTCCTCCCAGAACCTCCACAGGAGACCCACAGTCCAGCTCTCGACACACAACCTCTGTATCCTGCTGGTCAAAGTCAGCATCACACACTGTGGACCAGGTCTCTCCATGAAGAACCTCCACTCTCCCAGAACAGCGAGCACCACCAACCAGCCTGACTCCTAAAATATTTTTGTGAAAATATAAAAGTCAGTGAAGGATTTATAATCAGACAAATATGAACCTTATTGTGTTCTGATGAGGATCTAATGTTTTAAATTAAGTGAACTGATGTTTTAAATTAATTTCTTATTTCTTTTTTTTATCCCTCTCTAAATATTACAAAATAATATTGGTCAAAACTATTAATGAGATTGCAGAGCAGTTTACAATTCCTTTATACAATTATTAACACAAAGTATTCACAGATTTTTCTTTTAACTTCTGTAACAGACTGCATTTATAATTGTTTAGTCTGCTTCACTTACAATATTACACCTCTTTAATATTGTCACTACATTCTGTCCACACTCAGTATTGACCAGAAAAGAATGGGTTCCCTGAGTCTTGATTATTTCAAAGGTTTCTTTCTACGCTGGAGTAGGAGGTTTCCTTGCATCTGACCTCTGTAAGCTTTGGCTTGCTTACTAGGGGCTCAGATTCAGATCCTGTACAGCAGCTTCATGACAATCACAGTTGTAAAAAGCACAATATAAATTAAGACCAACTTGAATATTTCAAAAGCTAAGAGACAAATCTAGCTTAATTTCTGGGCTGACAGCATCTCCTGCTCTCCAGGCTTTGCATTAGAGAATTAGTAGCAACATATGATCCTTGCAGAGCTACAATCACACAGGGCTTATCACATGCAGATTGCATAAAATCACCACAGTAAAAGAATACACACTTCCTCTAAATGACTTGCTTCAGTTTCTTAACCCACCATGTGGGCTGTGCTCCTTTCTACCCCAGGTATTCCTAGTCTTGAATAATCACTCTTGAGTTTAGTTACTCTGATCTCTGAATGTTTACTGGATCTGTCTTGGATTTGTCCTGTTTACTGCCTACCTTCTTCTCAGTAAAACATAACTTTGTTAAAGAAAAACATTTCAAGCAAGTTCCCTGAAAGGTCTCAAAGCTATATTTCAGTCAAAAGCAATTCAATCTCATCAGGAAGTCACAGAAGAACCCAGAAAAACATCTAAGAACCTGTGGACCTCTGTCAGCTCAGTTAATGTCAGTGTTAATAATTCCAGCATTAAATAGACACTGAAAAAAAATTATATCAGTGAGCAAGGGGACAAAGTTCAACTGCTAAACAGGAGAAAGATACAGGCTTGTCTAACATTTGCCAAAATTTGATCCTTGATTACTCCCAGAATTTTTGAGAAGTGAACTGATCTGTCAAAAGTGGAGCTTTTTTTGTGAAGTTAATACAATCTTCCACAATAAGAACACAATGCCTACAGTCAAACAGGAAGCCTATAGCTTGATGGTGTGGGGATGCTTTTCTGATCATGGAAACGATTGATTCAGCTCTCTACCAGGAAGCATTAAAGGAGACTGTCTCATCATCAACCCTTGATCAGAAATTCAAAAGCAATTGGATTATGTAGCAGGATGACATGCAATGGAGAGCAGGCATGAGAGCAAGGCCAACTCTGCATGTCTGAAAAACAATAAAATGAAGATTTTGTAGTGGCCTTGTAAAACTCCTGGACTTGATTGCCTTGACATGTTGTTACAGCACCTAATAAAGAGCAAAACCCTTCGACGTGATTGCTAAAACCATTTAATTTCTTTTTGGAGAAGAATGGGCCAAAATTTCTCCACAGCAATACCAAAGTCTGATCTTCTGTTACTTTTCCACATGGGTGATGTAAGTGGTTGTAAAGTTCATGCTCCAAAAAAAATCACAAGATTATTTGAAAGTTGTCCATTGTGTTTACTCAAGTTGTCTTTTGTATTGTTCTAAATTAGAAACAGTTTAGTGTAATGAATAACTTATAATTGAGGAAGTCAAAAAGGGGTCTTTTATTTACAGAACTGTACATCCTGCCTTCATCTCCTCCGTTACATTGAGGTGGAATCATTTTTCCACAAGATGTTTTAACAAGCCGTAATGACTGGCAGGCTTTTCTCAGTGCTACAAATAGACCATCCTCTGTACCTGATGGGCAGTAGTTTAGTCAATATCTGGAATTACTTCCAAGTACCCTGCTTTAAATGGTTGCACTAAATGCAGTTTCTATGGTTCAACTACCGCTATACCTTGTGATTCACTGTTATTACCTCAAAATCTATTTTGATATTTCTACAATCTCATCACAACATAAAAGAAATGAAAATATTTTCTCAAATCAACATATTTTTTTTCTCAAAGATAATATGTTTTACCTGAGCAGATGACTCCAGCATCTTTAGAATGATCACAGTGGTGTTTACCCCATCCTGCTGACAAACAGTTCTTGAGTGTTGACTCTGATCCTCTACAGTCCACTTTATCCATCCAGACTGGTCCTGATCCTGCTCCAAATTCAGCATCACTCAGTGCATCTACAGCTTCTCCACAGCCCAGCACTCTACACACTACTGCAGCATTTTTCATATCCCAGTTATTACCACACACTGTTCCCCACTGACCATCATGAAACACCTCCACTCTCCCAGTACACCGACTGCCCCCATCTGCCAACCTCACACTGTCTGTATTAGAGAGAGACAGAGAGAGAGAGAGCGAGAGAGAGAGAGAGAGAGAGAGAGAGAGAGAGAGAGAGAGAGAGAGAGTCAATTTCTGAGCATTTGGAAGGAATTACAAAGGCTGAGTCTCATTTTTTGTAACTAGTCACAATGTGTTTGACTTGAGATTTCCTGTGTCTTTGCCTCCACTTACAACTATAGTCACTCACAGGAACTTGATCTATTACATCATTAAAGTGACTAGCAGGTCTCGTTACGTATCAGTCGGTTTTTACTGATATTGGAGCAACAACTGCAACAAAGTGAGTAGAAAATGAAAAAAGTAATCAGAGATATTATTATTATTATTATTTCATGTTTTAAGCTAATAGGGTAAATATGGATCGGAAGATTGTGGGTTCGATCTTCTCCCCAGTGGGTTGCCCTGAGGTACCCTTGAGCAAGGTACCATCCCCGCCAATGCTCCCCGGGCGCTTTCAATAGCTGCCCACTGATGCACGTGTGTATGGGTGAAATGCAGAGGACAAATTTCTCATTCGTGGGATTATAAATAAAGAATTATTATTATGTGGCTCTTACCAGCACACACCAGTCCCACATCGTTGTCATGGGAGCAGTTGTGTCTGAGTGAAGGTGATGTTGGACAGAAGTGAATCTGAGACTCGTTTCCTCTACACTGAAGCTCCTCTGACCACACCTGACCCTCCCTCTGCCAAAAGCAGCTGCTCTCAGAACCTCCACAGGAATCCCACAGTCCAGCTCTCGACACACAACCTCTGCATCCTGCTGGTCAAAATCAGCATCACACACTGTGGACCAGGTCTCTCCATGAAGTACCTCCACTCTCCCAGAACAGCGAGCACCACCAACCAGCCTGACTCCTGAAGGAGGAAAAGAAGAAAAGAAGACAATTGAATAATTATTAGTGAAGATTATTGGTTAATAATGCCATGATATTTTAAACTGCTGTGCACATGGGTTTCTTTTAACTATCTGGACAAGCTTAAGAATTTGAGAATGTTTAGAGGGTAACACTGTCTAACAAATTAAGGGCAGATCAGTTGGACCTTTCGAGAAGTACTGAAAGAAAAAATGTAGGCTGATTAATTTTAGGTTAGAGGAACTTACCCGAGCAGCTAACTCCAGCTGTTTTAGTTTGATCACAGTCATGTTTACCCCACACTGTTGAGTGACATTTTTTCAGTGTAGACTCTGATCCAGTACAGTCCACATTAGTCATCCAGATTAATCCTGGTCCTGGTCCAAATTCAGCATTGCTCAGTGCATCTACAGCCTCCCCACAGCCCAGCTCTCTACACACCACTGCAGCATCTCTCATATCCCAGTTATCACCACACACTGTTCCCCACTGTCCTCTATGAAGAACTTCCACTCTCCCAGCACAGGGACTGGTACCATTCACTAACTTCACAGTGTCTGTTCATGAGAGAAAAGAAAGAGAGTAAAACAAAAAGAAAACAGAAAATGCATATCACTGATGCCATCGGTCTTCATTTTACAAAAACTGAATCCCTTCATCCTTTTAAATTGATTTTAAATTTTATTTAGGGAATTTGGAGCAGTCAGCAATGACTTCCAATTTCCCTTAGACATCCATCACCATGGGAAAGATTCAAGATAATTCTATTGCAATACTGTAATTGTGATATAAACATTGGGGGACATGCCCCCCAAGATTCTAATGTGCTCACAATGCCCCCCCAAATATCCATCAAAAGGTGGTTTGCCAGCAGATTGTTCACTTCCAAAACTCACCACAACAGATGTTGACTCCACATCTACAGGCCATTTTCCATGATAATATCTTAAAAGTATGTTGACTTCCACAAATGCCCATATCAACAGTTAGTGCAATCATTAAGAAATCTTAAAAATCTAAATAATAATTTAAAAAAAACACTCTGGAGGGAAGCAAGGCTAAGTTTCAGCCGCAATAGTGATGAGAACTATCGCTGAACAAAACTCCTAAAGACTACAGTTTCACTGGAAAAAACTACACATGCTATGTTATTTTACTAATTTCTTGATTTTTAAGATATTTTTTATTCTTTGTGTCACTTATATCAGGAATCAGTGATACATATTTACTCTCATGGTTTCCACTATGCCCCAGCCATGGCCACGGTCCCAGTCACCAGATTTCTGAGCAGGAACTTCCTCCTAACTACACCCCTCAGTCATCATACACAATCCCTCTCACCAGGCCAGCCATGTATTTAAGGAGTTCCAGACCCAGACCCAGACCCAGCCTTATCTGTTCTTTGTTCTCCTTACTCGTTTGCTTTGCTTTGTGTTCTTGTTTGATTTACATTAAACGTACTAGGATTTCTGCATTTGTGGCTAACTTTCCTTGCAAGCATGATATTTATGCAGAACTGGGATGATACAGATAGGATGGGCCAGCCATTGAGATATAAAATTAACTAGAAAAGATGCATATCTTACCAGCACACACCAGTCCCACATCGTTGTCATGGGAGCAGTTGTGTTTGAGTGAAGGTGATGTTGGACAGAAGTGAATCTGAGATTCGTTTCCTCTACACTGAAGCTCCTCTGACCACTTCTGACCCTCCCCTCTGCCAAAAGCAGCTGTTCCCAGAACCTCCACAGGAATCCCACAGCCCAGCTCTCGACACACAACCTCTGCATCCTGCTGGTCAAAATCAGCATCACACACTGTGGACCAGGTCTCTCCATGAAGCATTTCTACTCTCCCAGAACACTGAGAACCACCAGCCAGTCTGACTCCTGAAATATTAATATGATAGAACAGATTCAGATGTAACTTTAACTTTATAACTGTAAATATAACTTTCAAATTAAAAAATAATTAAATAAAAAAGCCTCCAGATTTAATTAAGATATAGGCGCTCACCTGAACAGATGACTCCAGCATCTTTAGAGTGATCACAGTTATTTTTACCCCATCCCGCTGATCTACAGTTCTTCAATGTTGATTCTGATCCACTACAGACAACATTATCCATCCAGATCAGTCCAGATCCTGCTCCAAAGTGAGCATCACTCAGCGCATCTACATCCTCCCCAGAGCCCAGCTCTCTACACACCACTGCAGCAGCTTTCATATCCCAGTTATTACCACACACTGTTCCCCACTGTCCTCTATGAAGAACCTCCACTCTCCCAGCACAATGACTACCACCACCCACCAACCTCACTCGGTCTGAAAGAAAGAAAGAAAGAAAGAAAGAAAGAAAGAAAGAAAGAAAGAAAGAAAGAAAGAAAGAAAGAAAGAAAGAAAGAAAGAAAGAATTTTCCATCATAGTACATCTGTAATGGTTGGACCTCAGATTTTATGGGTTTTTTTTTATTTGTTTTGTTTTGTTTTGTGGGGCAGTGGTGGCCTAGTGGTTAGGGGGTTGGCCTCGTGATTGGAGGATCGGGGGTTCGAACCTCTTCCCAATAGGTTGCCCTGAGGTACCCTTGAGCAAGGTGCTGTCCCCGTCCCGCCCCTCCCTGCGATGGGCTGGCGACCTGTCCAGGGTGCGTCCCCCGTCCTTGCTCTGTGTGCGCTGGGTTGGACACCAGCACCCCCCCCCCCCCCCCCGCGACCCCATTTGGGACAAGCGGCAAAAGATGGATGGATGGATGGATGGATGGATGGATGTTTTGTTTTGTTTGTGCACAAAGAGTGAACAGAAAACAAGTTGCATGATTAGACCAATTATCTCGGCTAAGCTGCAACCCACACATTAAAACTCAGCACCAGCAAGAGGTGTAAAAATACAGCCACTATATTTGGCATATATTACTAATGTTATTTAGTAACACAAATATCTCAATTTTTGGGTGAAATTTTAAGTAGAATATCTAACTAAATAGTATTCTCTTCATTTTAATCTCAAAATGCTGTGGGAAGGCAAAAAAAAAAAATTAGCATATAAAATAGAATTTGTGCTTACCTACACACACCAGACCCACATCACCATCATGGGAGCAGTTGTGTTTGAGTGAAGGTGATGTTGGACAGAAGTGAATCTGAGATTCGTTTCCTCTACACTGAAGCTCCTCTGACCACACCTGACCCTCCCCTCTGCCAAAAGCAGCTGCTCCCAGAACCTCCACAGGAATCCCACAGTCCAGCTCTCGACACACAACCTCTGCATCCTGCTGGTCAAAGTCAGCATCACACACTGTGGACCAGGTCTCTCCATGATGCATCTCCACTCTCCCAGAACACTGAGAACCACCAACCAGTCTGACTCCTGAAGTTTTCAAGGAAGATCAAGTAAGAAAATGAATTTTTAATGGCAAATGATTAAGTGATGATACATAAAATCAGCAATTCTTTCTTTTTTTATACTTCTCAGTTATATATCATGGCTAACTGGCTAGTACTATTTGGGAAGTAGTTATTTTGAGTTGAAACAACCCAAATCCAGTCTAGTGGAGTGCCCTGTAACCCACAGACTTTTCATATCTACATGCCATGGAGTATGACAGCAAGAATTTACTGCTGATGTCTTAGTGGTGATATACAGCACACCTAGAGGTTTTGAAACAAATTATAAGAAAATAATTTTGATGCATGAAGTGACGATATAAAATTAGGTAGGTATTTACAATATTATTGCTGAAGAGTTTTAATCATATTAGAGAACTTGAAACAATGTGTATGTACTGTAAAAGTAATTATCAAATACAGAACCAATAACTATGCCTGAAATGCATAAATAAAAATAATATATAAGAAATAATCCTAATTCTGACAGATACTCAAAAAGGTTAGAAATAGAATAATTTAATTTAAGAATGAAAATCGCCTTAAATACCTGAACAGATCATTGCAGCACTTTCTTCTGCTGGTTCACAGTTACGAAAATCACATTTGTATCAATTCCTCATTGGCTATTACCGTAGACGGATCCAGGCATTCCTGCTATATGACCATATCTTCCTGACTCTGGTCCAAAGTAAGCATCACTCAGTACATCTGCTAGCCCCACAGCCCAGCTCTCTGCCACACCACCACTGCAGCAATTTCTCATACCCCAGTAATCATCACACACTGCTCCCAGGTTCCTCTAAAGAGAACCTCTCCACTTCTCCCAGCACAAGCTCGACTGGTACCATTCATCAACTCCTCACACTGCCTGTCTGAGAGAGAGAGAGAGAGAGAGAGAGAGAGAGAGAGAGAGAGAGAGGAGAGAGAGAGAGAGAGAGAAACAAACTGAAACATATGTGTACATTGAAGGAGTTAGTAGCTGTCTGGCTGCACACAGTAAGACTGTAGGATTAAGGTCTGAATGTCTTTAAGAGTTAAATTATTCTGAATTTTAAATGCATTTAAAATGAATAATTTGAAATACTGATTTTCTAACAAAATGTTTGAATGCAACCTTTTATTATTATTTTGGACAGATACTACTTAGTCTGGCTGTGGAGAGAGAGATGATGAGGACAGAAGAATGAGAACTCACAGCTGTCCATCTCTCTGACCTTGCCACCCACTCAACTCACAGCAGAACAAACTTCACCTCCAACACTTCTCAGAGACTAAGAACAAGAGACAGAGGTATATATATGAGAGAGAAGAGGTGAGAGAGATGAGAGAGAGAGAGAGAGAGAGAGAGGTGAGAAAGATCCAATTCACATCCCCACTATGTAGACTTTATTAGAAAAGAGGAGAGGAAATCATCAATGATCATCAAACATTTTCAGCGACAAATCAGAAGAGAGCACTTTTTTCTTTCTCTCCATTTGGTGAAGAGCCATCACAGCGCTCCATCTTATAGGTGTGTCATGTGTGGTGTGTGTGTAATTATAGCATGTGTGTGTGTGTGTGTGTGGGGGACAGCACAGATTAGTAGAAGAGAAACTCCTGAATCCCCCGACCACAAACACACACACAACCAGCCCCCTCCCGACACACACACACACACACCTGCTGATGCTTCCTGTACTTCAATGTACAGGTGTGATTGAAGAAATGCATCGTTAAGAATTACGTGCACCATATACAGGAATTACTGCATTAATGTACTACGCGGTTGTGATGAACACATCATACAGTTCTTGTCTCATATTGCATAACTTATCAAACATATGTCAATATTTAAACATTTAGGCTAAGACTAGCTTGTAAACTACAACATATTTTGCAATAGTAAGAGTAACTGGAACACTAATGAACATTAATAGTGAATTCACGCATGTTCGGGATTGGATTACTCCCTTGCCATGTGGGATGTAAATGAATTATTTCAACTCATGAATATACATTAATTCTGATAATCAATATAAAACTTTTATTGCCTTTATATTCACTTTTGGTACTATTTACATTTACATTATACATTTAGCAGATGCTCTTATCCAGAGCGCACTTACAATATGCTTTGTTTCACATTAGATCATCATCTTGATAACCAGTTCAGATCAGCAACTGCTGATTAGTTATTACAACCTAAGCTACAAACCATGCAAAGCCTCATGATTGAGTATACACTATACTTTTTTTTTTTTTTTTTATGACAGGAAAAGAGAGTAGAGGTTTACAAAAAGAAGACAGATGAGTAGAGTAGAGGTTTCCAAAGGATTATTCCCAGAGAAATTCCTTGAATGGGTGAGTCTTTAATCAACACTTGAAGACAGCAAGAGACTCGGCAGTTCTGGACTCAACAGGAGTTCATGCATGTAGCCTCTTTTCTATGTGTGGTGAGGGTTCAAGATGAGCAGGACGAGAAGAGACAGAGATTAAATAGTTATTATGCACTCTTCTCTCAGTCCTAAAGAGTAGTTGGGCAAGAACTTGAAAGAGGGACATATGCTTTAACATCAGCTTACCACTATCCTGAGGTATGGTCCCCCAGTGAGTGGCCAGAACAACACCACCAGAGGCAGAAAAAGAGAGACAGCAATGAGATCTTAATAACTCACTTGTTAGTGAAGATAAATGGTATGTATTAAATATTTTGATTTATTTATTCAGTGCTTAGACTTTTAAATCTATTTTGCTGTTTGTAGGTTTGGCTGATAAATTGCTGAAATCTTTTTCTTTTTTTTTTTTTGGTTTATCTCTCAGACTTTGTAATGTTAATTTGGGTATGTGGTCTGACGAAACATGCAGCCAAGGATCTGGTGACTTGGATTTTTCTTAACATAATGAAATACTAAAAGACCTGTATGTAAAGGGATCTACACCAAGAATACTGATCCTTTTGGTTTGATCTCATTGGGACCTTAAAACCTTCCAGTGGACAACTGTCATCTCGCATCGTTACATGAGGTGTTTTATGCACGAGGAGGGCGCCTGTTCTGGACTGAACACACCAGCGCCATGAAGGTGTTTAGGTGTCATTGGGCTGACTATTGGTCCAGATGAGCTAAAGTAGAGCGCGGGTCATTAAAGTTACACCGTCCACTGTGGTGGTGGGTCGCCGGGGACCCGTGTGCTCTGGTTTTTAGGCTGCAGTTCTCTATTAGTTAAGACTGCAGCTCCTCTTGTTTTAGCAGTATGATCAGCAGTCCTGTTTCTTGCTTTGTTAATATAGTTACTGTAGTTACGTTTCGGTAACTCCTGGCTCAGCACATGCCTCCTGCACCCTGCCACTGTTACAGAATGAGCCGCCAGTAACCAATGTCGCGAATAGGAGAATCCAGTAGAAGAGCGGTGTTTGGCGCAACATAAACGCCAGCTCATGATCAAGAGTGACGTTTGGAGTTTATTGAACCTGGGACGTAAGAGTACCGGGCTGTCCGTTGTTCAGGAACCCAGAAATCTGGAGGCGAGGATTGCACGACGGACGCCGGGCGCACCGTGCAGGGAGCCCAAAAATCGCCTGACGCGCTGACGCCAGATATCCCGCTCGTCAGCCGTCCCGAGGCAGGCGTGGACGGCTCAACCCGCCAGCAGCTGGTCGCTTCCGCCAACACAGCCGCTCTCATACACCTGGACCGCGTGTTTTTCCTCACGCCATGGAGCGGTGGCAATGCTGACGCACGAGTCACGCAACGAAAGGCGACGACAGTCACCAGCCCACGCAGCCAAAGCCGAACGAGAACGGTTTCGCCGCGCCGTTCAACGTTGAGATTCGAAGGCCAGTCGGCGCGCGACAATCACGCGGATCTCGGCCAGCGGAGGAACGCATCTCGCGCAAGAGCTGATATGAGGAGCTGGCCAGCAGTGAATTCTTCCGCATGGCGCCACGTGATGGCAAAGACGTGTGCAGCAACCTTTCTTACAGCTAATGGAGGCGTTTATTTAAAGGATTCTCGCGTAGCTATTTGAGGCGGGGCATGGAAGGATTCTCCTGGCGCATTTAATGAGGCGCATGGTAATGTGGCGCCTGCGCAGCTCAATGAGAATACAGCGTAACACAGCCAGCGCGAATAACAGCAAACGGGTGGAAATAAACGCTTTCCTGCAACTCTTAAACACAAGAGGTAAGATGTTAAAAGAAGGCCGCCCGCACAAAAAGCGTAGGCAGTGGTAAGAAGGTCGCTTCTTATTAATGGTGAGAGCTGGAAGACGGCAGAGACCGATTCCGCATCGCAGACTGGGGAGGCGACCAAGGAAGCCTTCACAGGCAAAGCGACTCATGAGTCGACTATTAAACCCAGCGCCTCACTGGTTATCCATACAGCAAACCGAAGGAGCAGCTCCCAGGTGCCAGTGAAGTTTAGAACAGCCCAAAAGTAGATGACCGAGTTAGAGGCTGCAGTGCACCATTCAGGCACAGGTGGAAAGCACTGACAGAAAAATACCTGAAGCCACTGTGGCAGCTCAGACTGTCTGTAGCTTGAGCCATTACTGTTTCACGATGATGGCCAAGAATGAAGCCTTGAAGGAGAAGATGGCTGCTGTTGTTCCGTGTTTATCCCGTGAGACAGAATTGATAGATCTCAAACAGAAGCACCAGGCTGCAACTGTGATACAATGCCATAGGCTCACTGTGCTCGGAGTACGAGCATTTATGCATCAAGATGGGGCTAATATTGTCCAATAGGTATCGCTCCATGACTTGATGCCAGAGCAGAGGGAGGAATTGTGGAATGCTTCTGCCAGCAACAGAAATTCCTGCAAGTCGCTTTAGAGGTCAGAGGGTCAGAAGGGAGGCATCCTGCAATGGTTCAGGCAGCTTCTCATCTAGGCTGCATTCAGAAGATAATCGGGAGTAGCAAATGCCCTGCCAAGGTGAATGGCTCAGCCACATCCAAAGAGCATTTTAGGTCCTATACTAAGGGTGCAAATTTGGTACAAGAGAGATTCCAGGTATTGAGAAGGCTGTGTGATATGCATCCAGCAGTTTTTAGGCTTTTCTGTTCGAAAGACTGCAATGTGCTGCAGCGCACTTAGTTGATCTGTGTTGCATTTAGAATATAACTGGAGGTGAGTAGGTTACCAAGCCATAAGGGTGTCAAATATCATCATTCAGAGACATTTTAGGTCCTACACCATGGGTAATTGAGCAAGAGAGATTCCAGGCATTGAGAAGGTCAGTAATTTATGATCCATGGGCTTTTAGGTTTTTCTGTTCGAAAGAATGTTGCTGCAATGCACAAAGCCTGCCACTCATGATTCAGTTGCATTTAGAAGACACCGAGGTAGTAGTTACTGTTGAGCAGGTGCTTAAGCCATCATCATTCAGAGACATTTTAGGTCCCACTAAGGTAAATTGAGCAGTGAGAGATCCCAGGTATTGATAGAAGGAACCATGATATGCATCCAGTGCAGCTTAGGGGTTTTTTCTGTTCTGCAAGAATGTTGCTGCAATACAAAGCCGCCACCATGATTCAGGCTGTAAGAATAAAACAGCAAAGATTGGTTTTTGGCACAGCATTTTAGCAACATAGTTTTTCAGAGGAGGTCTTATGCATAGGTGGAGGCTGAAAGTGATTTCACCAACAAATGAGGAGGTACCATTGTTCAAAGACATGCTGCAATTTGCTTGTAAAGTCATTCAGAGAAAAGAAAAGTAGATCTGGCCATAAAACGGATCAGAGCTGCAGAAGACAAACTAATTCACTCCAGAGATGAACAAATCAGTTACATGAAATAAACAAAGCTCACATTGAACAGAAGGAGTGCAGATATGAGCTCCACTTTCTCAGCCATACAAAGAAGCCTCATGCTAAGGTGAATGCCTGGCCAAATGGCATGAAATCAGCAAGTGAAAGGATCACACCCATCGCTTCCTCAGCTGGAGGACCAGTTGACCTTGTCCAGTCGCGGCGGAGATTGAGCCATGGAAACAGAAAGAAAAGCCTCCGCCCAAGACAAAAGGTGAGCTTCAGCAGAGAGCGCGTAAAATCAGGAGAAGGGAGAGATGTTCCCCAGAATAAAGCTAGACGCTTGTGATTCCATTGTCCAAAGAGAAAGGCTGAGAGAACGGATGGAGTAGATGAACCTAACTGTCTGCCAGACCACAAGGAAAGCGAGGACCTAAATCATTCAGGAGAAGGAAGCTAAAATAGCTACTATGGGAAGAATAACTGAATCAGACCAGAGTAGAGTTGAGATGGGTGCAGGACTACACAACGTTGCCTGCAGGCTTAAACTGAGAGAAGCCCAAAGTGATGCTCATAAAGCCCAGTGGAGCTGGAGAAGCAGGCTGTGAAATGAGCCAAGATTGGGCGATTCGAATCTCGACTCACTCCACAGACACCAGTGCATGCTGGGACCCTGGTGTTGGTGCTGGAGCGAGCAGCTGAAGAACAGTCTGATGGAGAAGAGGAAAGATTCAGAGACGACCAGCCGCATGATGACTCCCTTGACATTTAGTTCACCAACGCATGTCTTATGAGAACAGGTGGTCTGTGGAGGAGTCCATGAAACTTCTTCAGTGGAACTATAGGAGCTGGATTTGCCTCACTGGGCCCCAGCAGGAATACTCAGAGAGAGTGACGGGGGTGATAGCAGTGTTGACTGTTCTAGCTTATAGGCAACAGTGCTTCTAACTGACCTGTGGAGAGAGACTAACCTTGAAACTAGGTCTAGTCACTGCTTAAAGTTTCTGTGCAAGCAGGCTTCACTGAATTTGCATCCCAGTGAACTGTAACTATACTAGACTGACTCTAAAGAAGTGACTGAACTTCTAGGATTACATTCCAGTACTGATACACTAACTTAGATAGAACTGGTTTTGTGGACTCCGATCTATATGCCCCTAAAGAGACTTTGTAGAGTGTTTGTTCTTGACCCCAGGTGTTCGCTTTATGTTTTTTGTGCCGGGAGCGCGTTGGGGATTCTGTCATATGATGAGGTAAGCTGTAGCACGATAGAGGCGCTTGTTCTGACTGAACACTCTGAGCTAATGAAGGCACAGGTGTGTTTCTATTGGGGCTACCATTAAGCCCCGATGAGTCAGAACAGAGCACGGCTCATTAGTTGTGGCTCGCCTACACACTGTGTGGTGGGCTGGTAGCCTCTGGGAATCTGGTGTTCTGGTTTAGGCCAGCAGTTCTCTGCCTTAGCAGACTGCAGTCCTGTTTTTGCTTCAGTAATATAGTTACGAAAGCTCACGTCAACTCCTGGCTCAGCATTGGCGGCCCCCTCCCTGAATCCTCGCCACTGCTAAGACATCCTTAACACAGAGCCCACAGGCCCAGTACAGTCCAGTCAGAACAGAGCGCTTGATCTCTTGTGATCCTCTGACAACATAGCCCTGTGACCTGGTGATTAATGCGAACTTCTCTCTCCACTACGATTATTGGCGGTTCAAGAGGGGCAAAAGAAGGCAATATTCAGTAAATACAAAGTCCAAGATATGTAAAGTTGAATGACTATGATAAAATGTTTCACCAATCCATGGGATTACTATTCTGAAGACGTACTACACACAAACAAAGTTATATAAGGTGGTACCTGTATAAATACAAGTAAATAAATATAAGTAATTTTATTCTTATCATTTAATATGTTAGATTAAAACATTCACAAATAAACACAAACATGATTTATGTATTATAGTTACAAAAACTTAACCAAAATTCAATCTAATCCAGCAGTTCCTTAGTGAGGTAAGATTAGAATTCAGCATATTTCGAGGTAGTCTTGAAAGCTAGGTACCATCCCCATCACTGCTCCTCCGGCTCTGGATATGGCGGACAACAGCAACAGTTGGTGTATGGGTGAAATGAAGAGGATGCATTATGTTGTGGTTTACTGTACTGTTCATCTCTTGGGTGGTTGTCCATGAGAAGTGTTTCGTAGCTTACATTGACCTGACTGAGTTTTTCTGATTTAATCCTTAGATTCTCCTGGACACTGTTCAAGCTTTCAGTTAACCAAACTATCTGGGCTCCCTCTAGTGGTCCGCAGGAACATCTGCCTGTTTTGTTTTTTTTCACCAAAATGCAAAAACAGCTTTACATAAATAATGTTTGCTATAAATAAAATAAATGGAATTTAATACATGATCACTGAAACTATGCTTAAATTTAAAAATAGCTTTGCTTTCATAAATAATCACATTATTCATGGTACGAGCCAATCAGCTGTTAGGAGTCTTAGTTTAATTCAGAGATAAACTGCAATGCCAAGCGGACGTGGCAAAAGTGGTGGATCGAAAACACTCCAATCGTGGCTCCACACGGGACGTTTTAAGAAGAGATTTGAAGGGAATATTTCGAGCAGTAGTGGAGAACCTGAACTGGATGAAAGGGAACCAGTACAAGTGCTAGCAGTGATCTCGGGACTGTAGCAGCGCCAGTGAACCAATCACAGCACAGCGGAAGCAGCGCAGAAATAAGGACAGTCCATCAAGGTCTGGATTCAGCTGGTGTGGGACAGAGGAGGACCCGAGTGTGTGGTGTGTGGTGAGGTGCTCAGCAATGAATCCATGAAACCATCACACCTCAAACGGCATCTAACAACCAGACACACACACACCGCTCAAAGACAAACCAGCTGATTTTTTTTATAAGAAAACGTGAGGGACTGTCAGCTTTATTAAGGCCCCAACTATGTGTTCTCATCTGTCTCATGAGCTTTGCAACGAGATGGGCAGCCAACACGTCCAGCTTCTGCTTCATACAGTAGTGAGGTTTCCATCAAGAGGGAAGATGCTGTCAGGTTTTTACATTTACATTTAGCAGACGCTCCTATCCAGAGCGACTTACATTTCCTGATAACAGGGACAGTCCCTCTGGAGCTAGGGTTAAGGGTCTTGCTCAGGGACCCAGTGTGCAAAGTAGAGGGATTCAAATCAGGGACCTCTTGATCCAGAGGCAAGTAGACCACCTCTACCAATTCAGACCATCCACCATATGCTCATTAGTCATGGAGTTGCCAAACTTCCCAAACTGTAGATTGTTGAAGGACTCTTGTGGTGGCTCAGTCAGCTCAACATCAATGATACACACGCCTTCTCCTGCCTAAACGAGCTAAACGCGGCACTCACAGGGACTCTCCGCTGTGCGTTTTAGAGCGCAGAACTAAATCAACGCTGGTGTTGAAAAAGATGGAGCTGTTCAAATCAAGGTCAAACAGGAGATGTTTCAGCTTTCCATCTTGCAGAGAGTGCTGACAGTGACCTGACCCTGGCTGATAAAGTGAGGGACAACATTGTAGTGCACCTAGTCTCTCTCAGGCCGCATAACCGGGAACATTTCCCAGTGATGCCTGAATCCAACAACTGGATGAGAAACTGGATGAGAAACCCATCTGACATCAAAACATCTGAAGTGACCGAACTGTCGGTGAGCAAGAGAGTTTAATGCGAATTGTCTTGTGACGAACGCTAAGTCCACGCAAAACTCAGTCGTTGCTGGTCTTTGGGATACAGTCATGCCTTCGGACCAGGCCACACACTTTCTTCTCTTCCCTTGGTTTCTCTCTCTGGGCTTTCTTCACTTTCCTCCATAAAAACCAAATGCTGAAGCAGGGAGGCCGCTGAACCAAACCTGAGACTGAAGCTGACCTTGATTGACCCAGACATCCCAGGACTGTGTTCACAGAGGCAGGAGCACCTTCATTAGGCATTAGGCAGTCTCCAACTTGTAACTTTATTTGTTTTCACCGTTATGATTTCATAAGTGATATTATAATTATCCTCACTTGTTTAAATGCAGCAGGTGTTAATATTGATATGTTCACTTGCTATAAGTGTTTGAATGTTGTACAAGAAGTCATAAGATGACCTGGTTGACTCATCATTTTAAGAAACCAATATCCTCACATTCTGTATTTTACTGCTGCAGTTGTTATTAATATTTTCACTTTCTGAGAGTCTTTGAATGCAGAGTCTTTAAACCCTCTCCTCTGACTAACACCTCGGTAGAACACCTCTAGGAACTGCTTTATCACGTACTTGAGTTTGTGTCTTCAATGAATTTTTTACTAAATTCATCCAGGCTGTGATTGAACTCGTTATCGGGCCAGTCTTAGCTTCCACGGGCCGCACGCTTGGGATGACCTCGCTTGCCGCTTAGTCAGTGGAAGCATCAGTGTTGTGCTTGCATTGGTGCTTCAGTTATTTTGACAAACTTCGTTTTTCCAACCATGTGTCCAAAGAAAGTGAGCGCAGAAGCGATGTGCTGATACATGATGATGCGCATTAATTAAAAGTGAAATATAAATGACTCGACGGCGTGAAGCAGTACGAACGAGCACTTCTGGCTAATCTGCACCTGGAACAGACCGCCACTGACAGCGTTTCATCACTCCGCCTACGAAAACGCGGAGCAAAATAGCGTTAAACGGGCAAAAATCAGCTAATAAGATTTAGTTATTCAGTTCAGCCTTTCTCCTCTACCTCCATCAGATCTCCAAGGCAAATGCTGTACATTATACCGACAAACCAGTTTATTGAAGTACATTCCTATTGTATTGTGTTTTTATGTTGTCAGCCTGTTACTTTATGTATACCTTTTCTTATTAAAAATGTAACCAAAAAAAAATTGTGTTTTTATGGGGGTCTGGAGCAGATTAATGGCATGTTAATTCATTTCAGTGGGGAAAATTGATTTGACATACGAGTAATTTGAGTTACAAGCTCCATCAAAGAATGAATTAAACTCATTAGCCAAGGCACCATCAGCATTCCTTTAAATGACTTCTTTATGATTGCCTTACAGAGCACTCAGTGGAGAGCCTTTCTGTCTCCTCCAGGTTCTAGTAATACTCGTTGCTCTTATTACTCAGAATGAAATTACATGTTTAATCATGAAAATGTCCACAGCCTGGTAGTTGTCATAATAGACATAAATGGCCACTATTATTTTCCAGCACTGCCTCAACTCTCTTGGGAATGGAGTTCACTAGAGCTTTACAGGTTGCCACTGGAATCCTCTTCCACTCCTCTATGACAACATCATGGAGCTAGTGGATGTTAGAGACCTTGCCCTCCTCCACTCCTTCTCATATTTGGAGGATGCCCACAGATGGGCCAATAGGGTTTAGGTCTGGAGACATGCTGCTCATGTCCAGCACCTTACTTCTCAGTTTCTTGAAATGAGGCAGTATCGTCTTGGAGGTGCCTGAGGTCACATCGTTGGGAATACTGCACTATGGTCAGTTCTGACGAGGGATCATCTGCCTCCAGCAGTCGTCACAGTACCATGTTGGCATTAATGGTTTCCTGAGGAATCAGCAGCTCCTTATGAGCACCCATGCAGTCTCCCAAACGGCGACACACTCCCAACACCATGTTTGACTGCAGGCAAGACATGATCTGGTCTTCATACTCTCACCTGGCTGCTCTACACACACTTCTGACACCATCTAAAACCAATAAGTTAATTTGGTCCTATCAGACCGCAGGACATGGTTCCAGGATCCAGTGTCCTTAGTCTGCTTGACTGTTTGTGGGTGCATCATCTTTAGAGGAAGCTCTTCTGGGGGGCACATTGCAAAGCAAAATACAGACCCATTTGATGAAAGCAAAGCGCGATGGCCTGAGCACTGACAGGCCAACTTCCACCCTTCCCTTCAACTCACAACAGCCAGCAAAAGCTAATTTCATATACGTCATTAAAGACAACTCTGGATATGATGCTGATGACAAACTTCAGGCCTTGAAATCGTTCCTGAGGAGGCGATCCTGTTAAACTGGCCAGATATTCCTGAATTATAAACAAAAGCAATCAATAAGCAACAACAAAGTTGAGGTATTTTGAGGGAAAATGCACCATGTTTATCAAAGGCTGCATCTTCAGTGTTGTCCATGGAAATAAAACAAATATTTACAATATTTCTAAAAAGAAAAGTGTAATTTCACTTGAAATATCAAAAACTATGTTATTATGGATGCTGAAATTTAAAGCAGGAGCTCACTGAAGTAAAATAAAAATGAGTTTCATCTAATAACCTCTGCATTTTTTTCCAATGTCCTTACTGCCTTTTTTCAGATTTTATAACTTGCAGTTTACTGATTCTAAGTTAAAAAACTTATATATAAATATATATATGTATGAGTGTAAATATATATATATATATATATATATATATATATATATATATATATATATATATATATATATATACATATATATATGTGTGTGTATGTGTGTTAAATGAACAAAACACAGTTTTATAGCACATAAATAATTTTTCTGTTCTTAGGAATTTCTCAAAGTCTGCAACTGGGAAAAAAGTTTTTATTTATTTTTTTTGGAAAATGCAAGAAGGAAATTTATTTTGATGTACTTTCTGCCAAACACAATCTTATTAATTATACTCATTATAAATGTCCTCTTGTGCTTTGATTTTAGAGAGAAAAGAAAAGTGGTGGAGGTGGAGTGTGGAGTTTGCTTGTTCTCCTCACACAACAGAATGGATTGAGATGCATGCAACTCATTTCTTATATGACTGAATATATATGTGTCTGTGTGTGTGTCTGCCTCATATGATCTCTGCAACCTGCCTAGGTGTTTCCCCTGCTTTTGCTCTGTGAGATGGGATAGGCTCCCTACCTTCTGTATCCTAATTCTTCATATGGACAAGAAAACGAGTGATGGTATTACTTTTTATTTCAAGTCGAGAACACACCGTGTGAGCAAAGAGTTTAGGTAAATACACAAACAACTGCTGTCAGTAGTTAAAAATGATTAATTATGTTATATATATATAATATATATCAAATCTATTATTAAACTTTTTCATATAATATTAATAAATTATATTATTTAAAAACTTTTTAACTTTCCATTCGATATTATGAATCAAGAATGTGTTTATGGGTAACTTCCAAGCCAGTAAATAATCTGATTACACTTCTTCTACAGCATGTGAAATGAAGCGCATAAGAATGTAATGTGGACAAATGTGTTAGCAAATAGAAATCAAAACAGCAAATACATGAAACTGAAAACATCCTGTGATCAGTGTTGTATGAGTGGTTTTAACTAACTATCATTTTTCAGGTTAAGATTCATGCAATGAGCTTGTTTCAGCCAGTTCATTCAGTTGTGGTCGATCTCTATTTAGTTTCACCCAAAATGACCCGAATAATCAGCTGCTTAATGTGTAACTTAAACTACTAATTGATAACTACCAAAGCCATGAAAGGGAGCAAATGAAGAAAGCAAAAGAAATTCAAATAAACCTGTGAGCTGGTGTATGTGTGAGAAAGCTAAACATTTTTCAAGACCTAATCCCGGCTTTTAAAAAAATGCCCAAAACTGAAAATTACCCAACCAGCAAAGTGTTTCACGCAAGACGACCTGTTGACTCCATCATTTTAAGAACTAAAATATCTCCTTCTGCAGAGCAGAATTGCTTGATTGAGCTCAGGCCATGTGGATCAAATCCCAACTCCGAGGATTCTCCTCCCAAACATTTGCAAGAGCCAAGAACGACCAATTAAAAGTATTTGCCATTTTAAGCAATGAGCGCTAGTCCCACATGTTTGGCATTTAAAAGATAAACTAGCAAACTGAAGAACAAAAATAAATTCTTCTAATTAACTGGGTCAATCTTATGCACCAATAAATGTATGTTAAACGTGCACCGCAGAGAACAAAAGTTAATAAATATAAATAAGTTTATAATCAACTTCATGAACTTCATAAATTCTCACCTCTTACGTCCTTTCAATCCTGTCCAGGACTGAGGACATCATCGTAGGGCTCTGGTGTGTAAACACTATAACAATACATGTAGACAAATTCCACATGAGAAACACATCCAGAATTATCGCTGTGTTTAAACTAGAGCTAGCAATAAACAAAACCTTTCCAAGGTGCGGATTCTGCCTAAGTAATGGTGCATCATCGAGATCTCCACCTTGTCCTCTCTGCTAAAAAGGAAAAAATATCAGCATTAGTAATTTCCATCTGTGTTAGCACCAGTACACCATTAATGAGGTTTTTTTTCATACACCAACTTATGTCATGTGTAGTCAATATTTCTAAATCTGCCACTATTACAGTGCTTGCAAAAGTATTCACCCCATTGGTACCCCATTGGCATTTTTCATGTTTTGTTGCCTCACAACCTGGAATTAAAATGGATTGTTTGCACCATTTCATTTACAGAACATGCCTACAACTTTGCTTCACCTTAAAAAAAATATATTCTCAAACAACAAATAGGGCAAAATAACAGAAAACTTCAGCTAAAGTCAGTACTTTGTAGAGCCACCTTCACAATGACAGCTGTAAGTCGCTTTGGATAAGTCTCTGTGAGCCTGCCACATCTTGCCACTTAGATTTTTGTCCATTCCTCAAGGCAAAACTGTTTCAGCTCATCCATATTGAATGGTTTTCACTTGTGGACAGCAATCTTCAAGTCTGACCACAGATTCTCAATTGGACTGAGGTCTGGACTTTGACTAGGCCGTTCCAACACATTTAAATGTTTCCCCTTAAACTACTGGAGTGTTGCTTTAGCAGTATGCTTTGGGTAATTGTCTTTCTGGAAGGTAAACCTCCGTCCCAGTCTCAGATCACAGGCAGACTGACAGGTACTGCTCAAGAATATCCCTGTATTTAGCACCATCCATCTTTCCCTTTGACTCGGACCAGCTTCACAGTCCCTGCTGCTGAAAAACATCTCCACAGCATTAAAACATCTGCCACCACCATGTTTCACTGTGGTGATGGTGTTCTTGGGGTGATGGGATGTGGTGGGATGTGTTGGCACCAGACATAGTATTTTCCTTGGTGGCCAAAAAATGTTAGTCTCATCTGACCAGAGCACCATATTCCATACATTTGGGAAGTTGCCCAACTCAAAACTTGCTTTCTTATTTTTAACATTAAGTAATGGCTTTTTTCTGGGCACTCTTCCATAAAGCCCAGCTCTATGGCGTGTATGGCTTATTGTGGTCCTATAGACAGATACACCAGTCTCTGCTCTGGAACTCCTTCAGGGTTACCTTTGGTCTCTGTGCTGCCTCACTGATTAATTCCCTCCTTGCCTGGTCTGTGAGTTTGGGTGGGTGGCCCTCTCTTGGCAGATTTGTTGTGGTACCATGTTCTTTCCATTTGAAGATAATGGATTTGATGGTGCTCCGGAGGATCATCAAAGAAACTTTGTCCCTGATGTGTTTGGGGAACTCCTTGGTCTTCATGGTGTGATGCCTTCATGGTGTGATGCCTTCATGGTGTGATGGACTTAATTTCACTAATTATGTGATTTTTGAAGGTAATTGGTTGCACCAGGACTTTATAATGGCTTCATGGCATGATTTATTTCACATTTCACTTCACCAAGTATTTTGTGCAGATCCATCACATACATTAAGATTAAGAAACATTTAAATTACAGGTTGGAATGTAACAAAATAGGTACAAAGCCAAGGGGGGTGAATAAGCACTGTATTAACTGATATTGTCTAATAATTTCGCTTTATATAACATTCTCTGTCACAGAGCCTAAGATGTTTTGCAGTTAATAAAATGGTAAAAAGTTAGTGATAGCTGCCAGCAAAATGTTACAAATATCTACCATATGGAGAGGTTAAAGTAGCTTCTGCTTCATCACATATATCATTAACTTTTTAAAATTATGTCCTGCGCTGTTCTTCTAATAGACCCTGCCATTAAAGTGCAAAAGCTGCTTTTCTGCAGTGTGATCAACTGAATTTGCAATAAAACAATGAAGAAAGACCAACATACCTGCTAGTCGTTCCGGCGTCTTCTTAGAGGAAACAACATCATCATAGTTCTCTGATGTGGTTTCATTTCCTACTTCATCTAAATAAAGAGAGCAGTTTTAATTTACATCATCATTTCATCATTTCTTTTAATGAGGTGAACAGTGTGAAGGCTCTCACCTCTCAGGCCACTTATAGGGGTGGCATCATCATAATATTCAGCCTTTTCTTTATTTACAGCATTTGCTGGAGAAGAAAGAAATTAACTAGATTACTGTTGATACTCACTGCCAGCAATGCTCAAACCTTAACTATAGTAAATATACCAGTATACCAGTATACCAGTAACTATAATGTGAAATAAGTGGTTGCTAATAGCCAAGAACAGTCTTCAGCTTAAGCAAATATTTAACAGTTGCCATATGGAGAGCCAAAAATGGTTTCTCTGCACCACATGTATCTTTATTTTCAAAAATGAAAATCCTGCTCTACTACTCTCAATAGAAATTATTACAAACAAATGAATGTGCAAAAGCTGCTCTGCACCAGTTTGGATGAGTGAGTTTGCAATAATAATAACAATAACAACAACAACAACAACAACAATAATAATAATAATAATAATGCAATACAGGAACACACTTGCAACAATATCCTGTGTCTTTTCTTCAGGGAACACATTGCAATAGTTCTCTGATGTGGATTTACTTCCCAAGTCACCTAAATCAAACCAAAAGGCTACATTTAACTTAATCCTAATTTCATAATGTCTTATTTAATGGAGAAATGAAGATACACACCTCTCAGGCCACTTGTAGTGATGGCATCATCATAACTAGTATATTTCTCATCCATAGATTTTGCTGAAGGAGAAAGAAGAAAGTTATTTTTCCATCATGGACTGGCTCTCACTTCCCATTTTGTTATGCAATCTCATCATATCCTGTATCATTTTGTTTCTTCCTCTAATTTCAGATTAGTGTGAATTCACATAAGGGAAGATTCTACAAATGACTTGATGTGTTGTGCAGAAACAATGCAGAAAAAGTCCAATTGCTGCATAGTTAAGTTGCCGCAACAAACTGTGTTGTTTCTCTCTGAACATCATTTTCTCATCATCTTCACCTCACCTAAATTTGATGGAGATTTCCAAAATGATTGAAACTTAGGAGTTCTGTTCCTACAATCATTTGGTTATGATTCACATTTCATGACATGATCATGTTATAATGGTAACATACTCAATAAAGATCCCCAAATAGACTGTTTATCAAACATTCACAAATAGCTATCAGAGATCATGATGTCTGCTATTACACCATTAGCAGGTACTGACCTCACCAAATGTGGTTTGATCTTTTCGGAACCCAAAATCTTAATATTTCTGTCTGTAAAGCACCAAACAAACTTGACTTTATCACTTTATAACTGTGTTTTACACTCCTAATCTTTGAAAGGAACGCAAACACCGGGAGAACTACAGTTTATTTGCAGTCTGTGCGGCTGCTTGTACAGGTATCAGAGATCTTTGATTTTTCTCAAACACAAGATGCTTTATTACCCCAAAATAAGTTCCAGTGTTAAATCTAGAAAGCAGCAACATTACATTTATGCTCCTAACGTTAACATTTAAAGTTATTAAGATCCCACATTTTGTCTATCTGACACATTTTAAGACCAGAATTCTATAAACGATGGTCTGCCTGATTTATAACATGCTGCAGAGACAATGGTGCTTTCCCACTTTTAAAATTGTACATATACTCTGTTTCTTTTCAATAAAATCCTGAAAAGATTTGAAATGCACTGTGTGCCCAAACATTTGATGAACAGATGAACAAACACACTCTGGTCCTCTTACTTGAGAGAAGCTCCTCATCCACGTTTTCATATCCTGAGTGCTGGGCTTCAGAGAGAATACTTCCTGTTAGAGGTAGAACAGTCATGAAACAAGTTCAGATTGTGTATCTGTGTTTTGAGTAATCTTTATGATGAGAAGGAATTCTGGGGGATCACAACAAAAACATGAATGATTAACATCAGTCCATAATCAACATGTATCAGAGCTGTTTGTTTGACTGGAATTTGAGTGTCTGGTCTGGTTCCAGACCTTTTAGGAAGAAAAAACAATCCAAATTTGTGCATCCAAATCAGAAACATGTGAATGATACACAACAATGAACAACATCACAAGCTGTCATTAAAAAGATTATTTGCTCAGAAACTTTTCAGTTTTCTTCAAAAGAACTGAGGAAATGGAAAAAGGCCAAACCTCTTACTTTTGCACATATTGGTGCCACTACTGTGCTTTATTGGTTCAAACATATGAAACAGGATAGGATTTGAAATAGACTAAATTTCTTTGCTCTGTTCATGCAAAATAAAAGTTGGACAATAAACGCCCCTACTTGAACCTGACAAGGACTTGACAAGACAGGCAGCATACATGAATTTTCTCCAGCTGCACGATCCACATGTAATTTACCTCTTTTAGCCAATCTTTTACTGATGAGTCTCTGATCAATCTCCTCATAGACTGCTTCAGGCTGAGTCTTAGGCCTCCTCTGAGAGAGCACTGTGAGGGAGACGGAGGAATTTGTTCAGTAGAAGTGAAACCAGATGACAGACTGAAGGACTAATAAAGTTTAGAGAATGAACAGAAAGCTAATTGTGAATCTCCTCACCTCTCCTGAGCACTCTGTACCGATAAGACAACACAATCAGGAACATTAAGGCCACAAAGAACACAATTCCCAGCACCAGGAGAGACACCGGATAGATGGATGGAACAGCTGGTGTAAGAATTTGTGTAGGAGTGATCGTCTGTTTCTCTGTCTGATGCACTGGGATAAAATATAAAAACAGAATTTTTGAAATACTGCAAAGTTTATTGACGTAAGAGTACAAAAGGAGAACAAAAAGAGTACCTGTGATGTAACTGGTGGGGGTTATTCTGGGTAAATTAGAGGAGATGCCTGGTAAAGAAAATGCACAAAACGAATGAGTTTTTAGAACACTGAGACTATAGAATGTGGTAGAAATGTGAACTAACATTAACATTTAATTTAATAATAATAAAATTAGACTTAAAATAGGCCCCTGGGAATCTTCAGCTCATCAGACAGGATTTTATGAGGCTTAGGTCAGGGGCAATGGATGGCTATAACTATGATAGCTTGGCTCATGTTTTAGTGAAAAAAAAAAAAACAACCTGGTTAAATTTTTTAAGCAGAAGCAATTTCATTTAAAAACTCCTTCTACTACATGAAATCCATTTGCTGAAATGTAACCTGGCCAGTTTCACAGACGCTTTGGAGAAAAATGGGATTTGACACTGTCACGGGTGAGGTTCGTTTTGGGCACGGTAGAGGGCGCTCTGTTCTGACTGAGCACACCTGAGCTCATGAAGGCACAGGTGTGCTTCATTGGGGCTGCTATTTAAGCCCCGATGAGTCAGAACAGAGCGTGGTTCATTCATGAGGCAAAGCCTCACGTTAATGGTGGTTTTGGTAATTTTGGTAATTTTGGTAACTTGTTTTAGTTAGATTGCAGTTCCTTGTGTATTGGTTTGATTAGAACTGCAGTCCTTGGATCTTGTTTTGGTTAATATAATGAATAAAACTATGTTCCTGACTCCTGGCTCTGCACTGACGTCCTTCCCACACCCCGCCACCTTTACAGACACTTTCTGGCAAAGGTATTTATTTAGTTAAAAAAAAACTAAATAAATATTTAGTTTTAAATATTTAGTTTTTAAAAGTTGTCCCTATGTGAAAAGATGTCCAGCCTCTTGTATTTACCTCAGCTCATTTGGGGTCTGGAAACAAGCCCAAACCTTGGTCTATTATGTAGAGGAAAAAACCCAAACTGACAGACAGTTCACAAAGAGCTGTATGTTCATTGGATCCAAAATCATGAAACCTCACAAACCTCTCTCACCTGCACAGGTGACACCAGCATGCTGTCCTGTGGGACAGTCAGTGTGGTTCTTCAGGGAATGAGGACAGTCCCACAGGTGAATCTCATTTCCTCTACATTTCACTCTGTTCATCCAGACAATCCCACTACCTGCAGAACTCCTATCAGCACTCAGTGCGGACCCACAGCCCAGCTGCCTACAGACCACCTGAGCGTCCCTGATGTCCCACAGATTATCACAGACTGATCCCCGTGTTTTATTGTGAAACACCTCCAGCCTCCCAGAGCAGCTTCCCTCTGATCCCTTCAGCCTGAGAGGCAAGTGATCTACAACACACACATATTCATACAAGGGCAGGAAAAGAAATTAAGAAATACTCATTAATGTAAAATAAAGTGAAATGTATTTTTACTATGAGAAGAACACATCTGGGGTAAACAGTCATAAAATATAAACATGGATGAAGTGAAAGTGACTATTTTTCATTGTGAAACACAGCACAGCACACTGCGAACCACAACAATGATGCAATTATGGGGACGTTACCTTGCTCAAGGGTACCTATGAGCAAGCAGCGGTGCCTGGTGGTTACGGAGTTGGCCGCAAATCGGAAGATTGTGGGTTTGAATCCCTTACCAGTATGCCCCATCACTGCTCCCCAGGTGCTTTCATAGCTTACCCCTGCTAAATGGTGTGTGTTTGTGTGCAGGGGTTAAATGCAGAGGTCCAAGTGTTCTGTGCTGTGTACTCACAATGACAAGAATAGTCACTTTCACTTTTTCACTTTCACTATGGGCAACCTACTGGTCCAGGATTTGAACCAATGATCCTGGGGCCTGGTTCTTAAACAGCAGACCACCGCTGCCCCTGATGAGGCTGAGTTAATCATTTGCACTAAACCATGGAATGTAAGACAATGTCAACGTATAAAGATTTTTCAGCACTCATTGTACTGAATTTATTGATTTTCTTAGGTGTTCTTACTTGATCTCTGCTGGTGAAATAAGGAGAGTTTTAGATGGGATTGGAGCACAAGATCATTTTCCTCTCCTCTTCCTGTGAATAAAAGTTAAATTAATTTAATGTTCACATTTAACTCTAAAAATAAAGTCAAAGAGAGCCCCTGTCAAAAAAAAAAAATGTCAGAATATAAAGTACTGGGCAAAAGTTTTAGGCAGGTGTGAAAAAATGCTGTAAACAAAGAATGCTTTCAAAAATGGAAGTGTTAATCATTTATTTTCATCAATCAACAAAATGCAGTGAATGAACAAAAGAGAATCTAAATCAAATCAATATTTGGTGTGACCACCCTTTGCCTTCAAAACAGCATCTGTTCTTCTAGGTACACTTGCACACACTTTTTGAAGGAACTCGGCTGGAAGGTTGTTCCAAACATGACTATGTTTCAACCTATGTGTGACATTGATGATCATCAGCACCTGTTTGGTAAAATTGGTTGATCATACACCGACTATAATCCTACAAAATCCCTAACTTTGTGCAAGTGTACCTAGAAGAACTGATGCTGGTTTGAAGGCAAAAGTAAAAATAGTAACACCAAATATTGATTTGATTTAGATTTGTCTTTTGTTCACTCACTTTGCATTTTGTAAATTGATAAAAATAAACAAGCATTATTTATATTTCTGAAAGCATTCTTTGTTTACAGCATTTTTTCACACCTGCCTGAAAATTTTGCACAGTACTGTATGTCTGATGTGACATTTGTGACAGCATTTACACAGAAATCATTTTACTGTAATATCTGAAAGTACTGAATTGGAGAGAAGAACTTCTCACCTGAGCAGGTAATCTGAGCCACCTCGTTGTTTTTATCACACTCGTTCTGTCCCCAGGGGGAAGATGGACAGTGCCACAGAGTGGAGTCATGTTTCCTACATTTCAGATCATCCAGCCAGTTAGGAGCTGATTCCATTCGTGCTTTGACACCACTCTCACTGCCAGATCTTCCACAGTTCAGCTCCTGACAGATCATATTTACTGTTTCTTTATTCATCCCATTTACACACACGTTACCCCAGGTTCCATTGTAGAAGACCTCCAGATTCCCCTCACAGCCCTCAGTGAGTCTGAACTCTTTAAACTCTGGAGGAAAAAGAATGCTTTTCAATTCATGTTTTCAAAATTGATATAAATTGCCCTCCACAATTACTGGCAGAATCAAGATCCAATCTGAGAGTCTCTGTAAAGGGGTCTCAGATGTCCTGTGCTGTATTCTTCAGCCTTATCAGTAAGATAATAAGTGCTTTTTTTTATTGGCAATGGGGGATAGTAAATTGTATTAAATACAGAGATCCCGGTAATTGGCGGATTGGAGTGACCTTCTACAATTATTTACAAGGGTGGCAATAATTTTGTAAGACACCCTACTTGTCATTAACAAAATATATAGAAAAAAAATATTAATAACTCAGAAAATCTATCCACAAAGTGAATTTTAGGCAAATAGTTTTTTATATTTTAATTTCTACCAGCATGTGAATTTTATATAAAAATTCTGACTATTAACTGAACTTTACCTGAACACATAATCCCTACATCGTCCTTGTGTCCACATTCATCCTTTTCACACAGGTGATATTTGCAGTTCCACAGAGATGTCTCGTTCCCTTCACACTCCACCTCATTCAGCCATACTGGTCCACTTCCAGGTCCAAACCAGGCTGGTACCGGGTCACTGAGGGCCTCACCACACTTCAGCTGTCTGCAGACCACATCTGCATCCTTATTGTCCCACAAATCATCACTCACTGTCCCCCAGGATCCGCTGTAGAAAACCTCCAGTCTTCCTGCACAGTCTCCTCCAGAACCAACCAGCCTGATGGAGCTGTGGACTAAAATACATACATAAAAAGAGATGTTCAATTTAGAGAGTGACCGTGTAAAGTTCTCCCTTAATGTGTGCTCAGGATAAATTAATTCATGATGGCAAATCTTACTAATAATCATTCTCCAGCATTCTTAACTAAGCTATTCTGCTTGTATGGGTAGTAATGATTATGATGATATGTTTTAATTTCTAAACTTGATGAAAACGTAATTATTTAAAGTTCTAGCAAACAGCAAAATTAAAGTGCTTCAGGCCAAAGTGTTCTGCAAAGTGGATGTGTGATGTTAAAGGCATGTTGTGTTGAAGTGTTTCCCCCTCTATGTTGCCTAATTATGACAAGACAAACAGGGTTTAAAAAGAAAAGTGTTGTGTTTGAAATGCATGACCATTAGCAGTGCATTTGTGAAGTATGTGAAGTTTAATAGTATGTGGTTTGTGGTGAAGTTGAATCTGGTGTCTGAATCTGTTGTAAGTTGGCAGAAAGATAAACCTGTCACATGCAGCACACTTTTAGCAGCTTGATTTTGGCAAAACTGATGGCTGGACATTGTGAAGACATCACAGATACCAAAGCAAACAGGGGACAACAACAAAATGTTTCTCTGCATTTAATCATCCACACCTAAACAAAGAACTAGAACTGCTGCCCGAGGAGCAATGTAGGGGTCAGTACCTTGCTCAAGGGTATCTCAGGGTAACATACTGGTCTAACTTAAACCCACAACCTTCTGATCATGGGGCCACTGGCATTTCATTTGGTATTCATATGAGTATCTGTCCATTGTCTGTGGGAACTAGTAAAACATGCATGTTTGACTAGACTCGTGGCAACCAGAATTAAAGTTGCACAATGTTTAACAATGTTTAACCCTCGCTACTTGTATGTGTTCCAAAATAATTACCAGAGCAGGTGATTGAAAGCTGTTCTCTGGAGCTGCAGTTCACTGTTTGTGCACTGCTGCAGTTTCCTAGATGAGCTTCACTCCCAGAGCAGCTGAAACCTGTCACACATGTGTGATTGTGTCCAGGACTGGATGAAGAGGAGCTGGAGAATCTGATCAGAGATGCACAGCCCAACTGTCTGCAGACCACAGAGGCCAGAGATACACTCCAGGAGTCCATCAGAACTCTCCTCCAGTCCTGCTGGAAGTAAACCTCCACCTCCCCCTCACAATCCTTCCCTCCAGACAACCGTACTTGCCCATTAAGAAGTAACAGGGAGGAACCTGAAGAGAAAATTTTTTATTAATAATGTGTGGATGCTGTGGGTAGCGCTGTCATCTCACAGTGAGAATGACCTGGATTCCATTCCCAGGCAGGGCGGTCCTGGTCCTTTCTGTGTGGTTTACATGTTCTCCCTTGGTCTATGTGAGTTCTTCGGGGTGCTCCACTTTCCTCTCACCGTCCAAAGTCATACGTCAGGTGGATCAGAGATACTAAATTGGCCCCCTTGGTGTGTATGAGTGTGTTTGTCTGAGTGTCTGCCCTGAGATAGACTGGCAACCTGTACAGGGTGTTTCCCTGCCTTTTGCCCTAAAAGCAGCAATACAGAACATTGCAAATGAGTGAGTAAGTAAATAAAGAGTCTTTTGCTTGGTTTGCTATTTTTATAATGCCATTTTCAGAGTGGAGACAGATACATGTATCGAATGTTATTTGTTTGTTGCTTTTAAGCTACATCATAGTGCGGTTGATGGTATTTTACATTAATTAAGTTCTATCTACTTTGTCTTTATGAATGTTTTTTTTTTTTTCTGACAGTTTATTTGGGCTCAATGACAAGTGCTTGTTTTAAAGAAAGAATTATGGACACCCTCATACTCTTAACATCAATCAATCACTCACTCTCTGTCACTCATTTTCATTTCTGCTGAGGGGGTGCTGGAGTCTGTCCCAGCTCTCGAAAGGCAGGGAAACACCCTGGACAGGTCACCAGTCCATCACAGGGTACACACACAGACAAACACACTCACACACACACACATTTACAGTCCATTTGACTTGCATGTCTTCGGATAAGGTGGAAACCGGAGGAAACCCTCACCAACAGGGGAGAACATGCAAACTCCACACGTCAATCTATAACATACAAACTGGATGAATATCATTTCAATAACCAGACTATGCCATTAAAAAATAAATAAAATAAGCACAGATATGAACATGGGCGAACTTGCTGCAAATCATCTGCCATATGTTTAGAATTTCAGCAATTCTAAATTCTCAATAGTAACTTGTTTCTCACCACTGCAGAGGACTCCAACATCCTGTTTATGGGAGCATGCAGCTCGACTCCATGATGAAACGGGACATTTTGACAGGTGTGTTTCGTTCCCCTGACAATCAAACACATCAGCCCAGATCTGACCACTCCCCTCTCCAAACCAGTCTGACCCCAACACAGCCACAGCCGTCCCACACTTCAGCTGACCACAGAGGACACTGGCAGCTCTCATATCCCAGCTCACATCACACACTGTGCCCCAGTCACTGAGGTACTGGAGCTCCACTCGACCAGAACAGGAGTTTGAGCCATTCACTAGCCGAGCCTGTGTGTGAGCTGAAATCACAAAGAGTTTGTTAAAAGTTTGTAATGCATGTATAATTATTATTTCTATTTAGTGGAAAGTAAAAAATAATAATAATATTAAAAATTGAAAAGCTCAGATATTATACTTAACCTGAGCATATTAATCCCACATTATTGTCATGGGAGCAGTTGTGTTTGAGTGAAGGTGATGTTGGACAGAAGAGAATCTGAGATTCGCTCCCTCTACACTGAAGCTCCTCTGACCACACCTGACCCTCCCCTCTGCCAAAAGCAGCTGCTCCCACAACCTCCACAGGAATCCCACAGCCCAGCTCTCGACACACAACCTCTGCATCCTGCTGGTCAAAGTCAGCATCACAAACTGTGGACCAGGTCTTTCCATGAAGCACCTCCACCTTCCCAGAGCACAGATGAGGACCATCAGTAAGTCTGGATTCTCTATGACCTGTGTGTAATTTAACAGAATTAGTGTCGTTCTGTTATTAAGTGTTTTAAATAAGTTTTGATAATATTCTATTCTATATAATAATAAATAAAAATATTCTATTTATAATAATCCATTCTTCAGAATTTCTCAGTTATGCATTAAATTGTGACATAGTTGATATCAATGGATAACAACTATAGACAAGAACAGACAAAATGCAGCATGTCTTGGGCAGCACAAGGGCTGCATTAAATTTTAAGTACATGAAAAGTACATGCCTTTGGTTATGTACCCTGCATTAATTCTGAGGATTAGTAATGGCATGATTCAAATGATCCAAACGCAACATAAAAGCATATTCACTTTCTATTATATCTGAATTGTGTCCCCACTTACCTATATTGCTAATAAGAGTGAATCTGCATAATTTAAACAGTCAGACTACATTAGGCATCTGATGGGAACCATAACCTTAGCTCCAGAAACAGCTACAGTGCCATCTTGCTTTATGGTAAAAAAACAGTCCATCTTTTTCCTCACACTAAAAGCATAAATAATTTGTACACACCTGAACAAATAATTGCTGCATCCAAATAATGAGTGCAGCTGTGTTTTCCCCATCCCAGTGATCCACAGCTCTTAACTGAAGACTCTGATCCACTGCAGTCCACATGGCTCATCCAGATTTGTCCAGTTCCTGGAACAGCATAATCAGCACTAACTGGCTCCCCACAACTGAGTTCTCTGCAAGCCACTGCGATCGCTATGGGATTAGCACCTGCACTACACACTGTTCCCCACTGTCCTCTGTGAAGAATCTCCACTCTCCCAGCACAGCGACTACCACCATCCACCAGCCTCACACTGTCTTTTTAGAGAAATAAAAGAAGAAAATAAGAAAATGTTTTTTGTAAACAGCCAAAATGTGATTCAGTTGTGATTTCATATTAGCCATCTTTAACCTTTCAGTTTCAAACATCAATCGATTTATCAGGTCATTAAAATAAAAAGATCTTGATTTAATTTCAAAGGGACCAGCAGTCCTCTTTATGCAACAGTGATTCTTTACTGATAGTAGAACAACTGCACTGCTGAACTTTAATTAGTTTATATTTTTTTAAATTTGATATTAAAATGGAACATTGGAAACTGCAATATGCAACATTGCAACTATGTAAAAATGCAAGAATATCTTTCTTTTTTTTTTTTTTTTTAATTTGGCTATCAAAGCATTATCATAGCTTTACTTTACATCCCATACAAAGTGAGTTTCATGAGTTAAAATGTCAACTACACTTTACTAAATAGCAAACAAAATTAAAGTCTTTACCAGTACACACCAGTCCCACATCATCATCATGGGAGCAGTTGTGTTTGAGTGAAGGTGATGTTGGACAGAAGTGAATCTGAGATTCGTTTCCTCTACACTGAAGCTCCTCTGACCACACCTGACCCTCCCCTCTGCCAAAAGCAGCTGCTCCCAGAACCTCCACAGGAATCCCACAGTCCAGCTCTCGACACACAACCTCTGCATCCTGCTGGTCAAAGTCAGCATCACACACTGTGGACCAGGTCTCTCCATGAAGAACCTCCACTCTCCCAGAACATTGAAAACCACCAATAAGCCTGACTCCTGAAATATAATTATGAAAGAAATTAGTCAGAAATGAGAATCATTAACTTATTATAACTATTATGATTAATTGTAATAACTCATTACAATAACAGTTCATTTTAGCCTAATGTTTTTTGGTGAAAAACTTTTCACTTGTAAAATGTATATGATGTTTCACACTAGCTGATATAGAAGTCACTTAAGGATGCATAATCACAAAATATGAAACTTTTAAACAAAATGAACTGATGCTTAAACTTCTTAAAAGTGAAATTAAAAATTCTTATCTATTTATTTTTAATTCCTTCGATTGTTTTTTTTTAAATTGCAAAATAATATTGGTCAAAACTCTTAAAGAGATTCCAGAGCAGTTTACAATTCCTTTAGGCAATTCTTAACACAGAGTATTCAGAGTATGGCCTACATTCATTGGAATGGATGCAAAGTTGTTTGATGATAAACACGAGAAACATATGTTGGTCATCATAACTAATTGCCTGAGCCTGATTAGCACATGCTGGTCAACTCTGAAGTGGCCAAGAGACCAATGATGAGAAGGAAGAAGCTTGATAGTGTATTCCATCTATTCAGATCAGGACTTGATAGAAATATTAACAAAACGAAACTCCAGCAAGGACATGGACACTGTACAACAGCAAGGTTCTTCAAGGTTCTTTTAAAAATATGTTTGTGTTGTAAGTGTTTTTTCAACCCAGATCTTTTTGCTTGCTGATGTGCCAAAAAGATATTTTCGGTTTATAAGACTTTTGCTCAGATTAATTACAAGAATCTAAAATGATGAACTGTATGTATAGTTATTGTTCAAATAATAATAAACATAATAAACATAACTTTAGTTACATGGACTTACTCAGAGTCAAATAAAACTGCTGCAAATACAAACAGATTTTTACAGTAATTGTAGATTTAATTCTTAAAATTAATTCTTAGCTACAGAGATTCTACACTCAGACTGCCTTTATAACTGTCACACGTGGGGTGTGTCGGGCACACTAGAGGGCGCTCTCGGTCACGTGTGTTGTGTTTTGGGCACGCTAGAGGGCGCTCTCTGTCACGTATGGGGTGTTTTGGGGCACACTAGAGGGCGCTCTGCTCTGACTGAGCACACCTGAGACCAAGCAGGCACAGGTGTGCATCATTGGGGCTGACTATTTAAGCCCCGATGAGTCAGAACAGAGCGCGGCTCATTCGGTAGGTTAAGCCTATGTGTAACGGGTGGTTTTGGTATATGTAACTTGGTGTCTGTGACTTCGTATATGTAACTTAGTATCTAGGGTTAGACTGCAGTTCCTCGGTTCTAGGGTTTCTTGTTTAGAACTGCAGCCCCCGTTCCTTGTTTTTGTAAGTGTGACTAATAAAAGTATGTTCCTAACTCCTGGCTCCGAACTGGCGTCCATCCGGGATCCCGCCACCGTTACAATAACTGTTTAGTCTGCTTCACTTGCAATATTACACCTCTTTAATATTGGTACGACTTTCTGTCCACACTCAGTGTTGACCAGAAAAGAATGGGTTCCCTGAGTCTTGGTTATTTCAAAGGTTTCTTTCTCCAGCTTAGGAGGTTTTATTTGCATTTGACCTCTAAGATTTGGCTTGCTTACTTGGGGCTCAGATTCAGATCCTGTAAAGCTGCTTCATGACAATCACAGTTATAAAAAGCACAATATAAAATAAGACCAACTTGAATATTTAAAAAGCTAAGAGACGAACCTAACTTCCTTTCTAGGCTAAAAGCGTCCCCTGCTGTCCAGGCTTTGCATTAGAGAATTAGTAGCAACATATCATCCTTGCAGAGTTACAATCACACAGGGCTTATCACATGCAGAGTGCATAAAATCACCACAGTTAAAGAATACACACTTCCTCTAAATGACCGGCTTCAGTTTCTTAACCCACCATGTGGGCTGTGCTCCTTTCTACCCCAGGTATTCCTAGTCTTGAATAATCACTCTTGAATTTAGTTACTCTGATCTCTGAATGTTTACTGGATCTGTCTTGGATTTGTCCTGTCTACTACCTACCTTCTTCTCAGTAAAACATAACTTTGTTAAAAAAAAAATTTCTTGCAAGTTCCCAAAAAGGTCTCAACACTACATTTCAGTCAAAAGCAATTCATGAAGACCTGAGGAAAAACAAAGCTTACTAAAGGGTTATGAAACAATCTCTAAAACTTTGGTACTCCACTGAAGCACCCAGAGAACAAAAAAAAAAAGAAACAAATCAACAAGCAAATTTGCCAGTGAGGGGCCAGCAAAGCAGTTCTACCACAATATAAACTGAAACAGCTCATGAAAAAACTCATCCAGGAAGTCACCAAAGAACCCCAAAGAACGTCTAAGAACCTGTGGACCTCTCTCAGCTCAGTTAATATCAGTGTTAATAATTCTACCATTACAAAGACACTGAAGCAAAACTACATCAAGGAGCGAGAGGACAAAGTTAAACTGCTAATCAGGAGGAAGATACAGGCTTGTCTAACATTTGCCAAAAGTTGATCCTTGATTACTCCCAGAACTTTTGAGATGTGAACTGATGTGTCAAGATGGAGCATTTTGGAAGACATTATAATACCTATAACATCTGTAACATTATAATATTTATAATATAATATCTTTCATAAAGTTAATACAATCTTCAACAATAAGAACACCATGCCCACATTCAAATCAGATGCCTATAGTTTGATGTTGTGGGGATGCTTTTTTGCTCATGGAAACGACTGATTCAGCTCTCTACCAGGAAGTATTAAAGGAGACTGTCTCGTCATCAGCCCTTGATCAGAAATTCAAAAGCAACTGGGTTATCTAGCAGGACAACATGCAATAGAGAGCAAGGATGAGAGCAAGGCCAATTCTGCATCTCTGAAAAACAATAAAACGAAGATTTTGTAATGACCTTGTAAAACTCCTGACCTTGATTGCCTTGACATGTTGTTACAGCACCTAATAAAGAGCAAAACTCTTTGATGTAATTGAGTTAAAACCATTTCATTTGTTTTTGGAGAAGAATGGGCAAAAACTTCTCCACAACAATACCAAAGTCTGATCTTCTTAAATTAGAAACCGTTTAGTGTTATGAATAACTTATAATTGAGGAAATCAAAAAGGGGTTATATTTCTTTACAAGAACTGTACATCCTGCCTTCATTTCCTCCATTACACTGAGGTGGAATAATTTTTCCACAAGATGTTTAATCAAGCTGTTATGACTGGCAGGCTTTTCTCAGTGCTATGAATAGACCCTCCTCTCTACCTGATGGGCAGTAGTTTAGTCAATATCTGAAGTTTACTGTAAATTGAACCAGGGCATGAAAGAACTCTGAATCACCTCAATGGCCTTGAGAGGTCCCACCTCATGCTGTTTTTTTTTTCTCTTCAGGAAGGAAACCCCTTTTTTGCAGCACCCCTTCTTACTGCAACTTGTTCAAGTGTGTTCACTGGAATTACTTCCATGTTCCCTGCTTTAAATGGTTGCACTATATGCAGTTTCCATAATTCGACCACAGATATACCTTGTGATTCACTATTATTGACTATTAATAATTATGTTATTATTTCAAAATCAATTTTTAGATTTCTATAATCTCATCACAACAAAATAGGAATGAAAATATTTTTTTCTCAAAGATAATATGTTTTACCTGAGCAGATGACTCCAGCATCTTTAGAATGATCACAGTGGTGTTTACCCCATCCTGCTGACAAACAGTTCTTGAGTGTTGACTCTGATCCTCTACAGTCCACTTTATCCATCCAGATTGGTCCTGATCCTGCTCCAAATTCAGCATCACTCAATGCATCTACAGCTTCTCCACAGCCCAGCACTTTACACACCACTGCAGCATTTTTCATATCCCAGTTATCACCACACACTGTTCCCCACTGACCATCATGAAACACCTCCACTCTCCCAGCACACCGACTGCCCCCATCTACCAACCTCACACTGTCTGAATTAGAGAGAGAGAGAGAGAGAGAGAGAGAGAGAGAGAGAGAAAGAGAGAGCGAGAGAGAGAGAGCGAGAGAGAGAATCAACGTCTGACCTCTTGGAAGGCAAAACAAAGGCTGAGTCTCATTTTTTGTAAATAGTCACAATGTGTTTGACCTGAGATTTCCTGTGTCTTTACCTTCAATAACGTAGGAAATCTCAAGTCAAACACATTGTGACTATTTACCAAAATGTACAACTATAGTTACTCACAGGACTTGATCTATTACATCATTACATTTAAAAGGCTTCATTACCAAGTGACTAGCAGGTCTTTTTACGACCAGTCAGTTTGTAAGGATATTGGAGCAACAACCACAACAAAGTGAAAATAAAAGGAAAAAAGTAATCAGAGTAATGATTATTATTATTACTTGTTTTAAGCTAATAAGGTAAAATGTGGCTCTTACCAGCACACATCAGTCCCACATCATTGTCATGGAAACAGTTGTGTTTGAGTGAAGGTGATGTTGGACAGAAGTGAATCTGAGATTCGTTGCCTCTACACTGAAGCTCCTCTGACCACAAATGACCCTCTCCTCTGCCAAAAGCAGCTGCTCCAAGAACCTCCACAGGAACCCCACAGTCCAGCTCTCGACACACAACCTCTGCATCCTGCTGGTCAAAGTCATCATCACACACTGTGGACCAGGACTCTCCATGAAGCAGCTCTACTCTCCCAGAACAGCGAGAACTACCAACCAGTCTGACTCCTGAAGGAAGAAAGGAAGACAAGTGAATAATTATTAGTGAAGATTATTGATTAATAATGACATGATATTTTAAACTGCTGTGCACATGGGTTTCTTTTAACTATCTGGACAAGCTTAAGGATTTGAGAATTTTTAGAAGGTAACACTGTCTAACATATTAAGGGCAGATCAGTTGGACCTATTGAGAAGTACTGAAAGAAAAAATGTAGGCTGATTAATTTTATGTTAGAAGAACTTACCAGAGCAGCTAACTCCAGCTGTTTTAGTTTGATCACAGTCATGTTTACCCCACACTGTTGAGTGACATTTTTTCAGTGTAAGCTCTGATCCAGTACAGTCCACATTAGTCATCCAGATTGGTCCTGATCCTGGTCCAAATTCAGCATTACTCAGTGCATCTACAGCCTCCCCACAGCCCAGCTCTCTACACACCACTGCAGCATCACTCATATCCCACCTATCACCACACACTGTTCCCCACTGTCCTCTATGAAGAACTTCCACTCTCCCAGCACAGCGACTGGTACCATTCACTAACTTCACAGTGTCTGTTCATGAGAGAAAAGAAAGAGAGTAAGACAAAAAAGAAAACAGAAAATGCATATCACTGATGAGGTTTTCATTTTACAAAAACTGAATCCCTTCATCCTTTAAAATTGATTTTAAATTGTATTTAGGGAATTTGGAGCAGTCAGCAATGACTTCCAGTTTCCCTTAGACACCCACCAATGGGAAAGATTCAAGATTATTCCACTGCAAGACTGTAATTATGATATATACATTGGGGGACATGCCCCCCAAGATTCAGATGTGCTCACAATGCCCCAGTAAATATCTATCGAAAGGTGGTTTGGCAGCAGATTGTTCACCTCCAAAACCCACCACAACAGATGTTGACTCCACATCTACAGGCCATTGTCCATGATAATATCTTAAAAGTATGTTGACTTCCACAAATGCCCTAATCAACAATTCAACAGGTATAACTGCAATCATTAAGTCTAAAAAATCAAAATCATCAAAAAACCAGCCTGGAGGGAAGCAAGGCTAAGTTTCCACAATAGTAATGAGAATTATCACTGAACAAAACTTCTAACAATGTTTCACATTCACTACACATTCTGTTATTTTTATTAATTTCTTGATTTTTAAGATAATTTTTATAAAACATTTATCTGTACCATTTATCTACATTTATCCGTTGTGTCACTTATATCAAGAATCAGTGATACATATTTATTGTCATGGTTTCCACTGTACCCCAGCCATGTCTATGGTCCCAGTCACCAGATTTCTGAGCTGGAACTTCCACCTAACTACACCCCTTAGTCATCATACACAATCCCTCTCACCAGGCCAGCCATGTATTTAAGGAGTTTCAGACCCAGACCCAGCCTTATCTGTTCTTTGGTCTCCTGAAACTCGTTTGCTTTGCTTTGTGGTCTTGTTTGATTTACATTAAAAGTACTTGGACTTCTGCATTTGTGGCTCACTTTCCTTGCATGATATTTATGCAGAACTTGGAAGATACAGATAGGATTGGCCAGCCACTGAGATATAAAATTAACTAGAAAAGATGTATATCTTACCAGCACACACCAGTCCCACATCATTGTCATGGGAGCAGTTGTGTTTGAGTGAAGGTGATGTTGGACAGAAGTGAATCTGAGATTCGTTTCCTCTACACTGAAGCTCCTCTGACCACACCTGACCCTCCCCTCTGCCAAAAGCAGCTGCTCCCCGAACCTCCACAGGAATCCCACAGTCCAGCTCTCGACACACAACCTCTGCATCCTGCTGGTCAAAGTCAACACCACACACTGTGGACCAGGTCTCTCCATGAAGCACCTCCACTCTCCCAGAACACTGAGAACCACCAACCAGTCTGACTCCTGAAATATTATTATGATAGATATATTCAGATATAACTTTAACTTTATAACTTTAACTATAACTTTCAAAATTATAAACCCCCCCCCCCCCCAAAAAAAACTCGGCATTTCATTAATATATGGGACGTTACCTGAACAGATGACTCCAGCATCTTTAGAGTGATCACAATTATTTTTACCCCATCCCGCTGATCTACAGTTCTTCAATGTTGATTCTGATCCACTACAGACAACATTATCCATCCAGATCAGTCCAGATCCTGCTCCAAAGTGAGCATCACTCAGCGCATCTACAGCCTCCCCACAGCCCAGCTCTCTACACACCACTGCAGCATCTCTCATATCCCAGTTATCACCACACACTGTTCCCCACTGTCCTCTATGAAGAACTTCCACTCTCCCAGCACAGTGACTACGACCATCCACCAACCTCACATGATCTGTACAACAAAGAAAGAAAGAAAGAAAGAAAGAAAGAAAGAAAGAAAGAAAGAAAGAAAGAAAAATTTTTTTTACATCATAGCATGTCTGTAATGGTTGGACCTCTGATTTGTGTTTTTTTTATCATTTGTTTTGGTTTTTATTCACAAAGTTAATAAACCATTTTTTTCTCTGCTAAGCTGCAAACCTCACATTAAAACTCAGCACCAACAAGAGTTGCAAAAATGTTAAATCATTCTCTTACAACTAATATATTTGGCATATATTGCTAAAATTTAGTAACAAAAATATCTCAATAAAAACTTTGTCTTTCTGATACCTTTTTTTGTTGAAATTTTAAGGAGGACATCTTATTAAAAGTTATTCTTTTCATTTTAGCCTCAAAATGCTGTGGGGAGGCAAAAATAAATGTAGCATATAATGTAAAATTGGTGCTTACCAGCACACACCAGACCCACATCATTGTCATGGGAGCAGTTGTGTTTGAGTGAAGGTGATGTTGGACAGAAGTGAATCTGAGACTCGTTTCCTCCACATTGAAGCTCCTCTGACCACACCTGACCCTCCCCTCTGCCAAAAGCAGCTGCTCCCAGAACCTCCACAGGAATCCCACAGCCCAGCTCTCGACACACAACCTCTGCATCCAGCTGGTCAAAGTCAGCATCACACACTGTGGACCAGGTCTCTCCATGCAGAACCTCCACTCTCCCAGAACAGTGAGAACCACCAACCAGCCTGACTCCTGAAGTTTTTAAGGCAGATCAAGTAAGAAAATTAATATTTAATGGCAAAGACTTTTGATTAGGAATGTCAGTCAGTCATTTTCTGCCACTTGTCCCAAGTGGGGTCGCGGGGGGAGTGCTGGAGTGCATCCCAGCTCACACAGGGCGAAGGATGGGGGACACACCCTGGACAGGTCGCCAGCCCATTGCAGGGATGATTAGGAATGATGTTATTAAAATCATAGTTAAAATTCCATTCTATATCATACAACTGGCTTGGACTATTTGTAAAAATTGTTTTAGAATTTTAAAGTACCATGCTGTGTTCCAGAGCACAGGCTAGGAGCCCAATTAAATGTAATCAATAACCTCCTATGCAAACTCCAGCTTCTTCCCTGCAGTGAGGGGACATTTCATGTAATCCCCAGATCTGTGAGATGAGCTGAACAATCTAATCCAGTCCATGGAGTTTCTTGCGCCTACAGGACTTTTATGAGTCTGTTAAGTGTGGAGGCTGGCAGCAAGAATCTAAGATGTCTTAGTGGCAGATATACAGCACACATAGAGGTTTTATGTCTCAACAGGTGAAAAAATTTTGACAGCATGAAGTGGACGCACATATTATTATGCAGATATTTAGAGAACTTGTAAACAATGTGTGTGTGCTTTAAAAGAATGATCAATATGTTTAAACCAATAACTATGCTTGAAATGCAAAAGTAAAAATAATATCAAAGAAATAATCCTAATTCTGACAGATACTTAAAAAGGTTAGAAATAGAATCATTTAATGTAAGAATGACCATCACCACAGTTTACCTGAACAGATCATTCCAGCACTTTCTGTTGGTTCACAGATACGATAATTCACATTTGTATCAGCTCCTCCACATTGGTTCAATGTCGACTCTGATCCAGTGCATATCCTGCCAAATGGCTCCATTACTCCTGATCCTGGTCCAAAGTGAGCATCACTCAGTACATCTACAGCCTCCCCACAGCCCAGCTCTCTACACGCCACTGCAGCAAATTTCATATCCCAGTAATCATCACACACTGTTAGCCAGGTTCCTCTTTCAACAAACTCCACTCTCCCAGCACAGCGACTGGTACCATTCACCAACCTCACACTGTCTGTAGAACAACGAGAGAGAGAGAGAGAGAGAGAGAGAGAGAGAGAGAGAGAGAG
>CM029392.1:11647887-11668997 GCA_017165825.1 Hepsetus odoe
CAGGTGTGCTTTATTGGTGTGCTTCATTCCATATACGAACACTTCAGCACCGCAAGGTGTGACACTCACGGAGCAGTTCAAGGGTGAAGTTCCTTCAACGATGCATTCTTCCCTCTCCGAGTGAGACTTGAGCAGACTCAGAAATTCTGATCTCCATGACTGGTGCATAATCAAGGACATTAACACTGCTTACCATCTCGGATGCATAATCCAGACCAAGAACCAGCAAGGCCGCCAAGGCATGCACATAATTAAGACCAGGAGCCCCACTCTTGGTTCCACTGAAAGAAGTTCTGCATTAACTCCTCAACCAGTTACCCTGTTCTGAGTCTTCTGAAGTAGAACAGAAGGTAGGGAGTCTCTGATTTCCTTGTGAAAAGAGTTTGGCTGGTGTTCTGAGCACCCTTCTCAGAGTTCTCACATGGCTGCTCAGCCTCTGGAATCTTTACCTGCCTCTCCTTTAGAGCCATCCACCAGGGTCCCAGCATGCACTGGGGTCTGCTGAGCGAGTTCTTCAATACCTCTGACATGCTCTTGGAGGTCTGTGTGCTTACTGGCCTCTCTCCGGGCTTTTTCTGGTTCAGCCTGCAGAGCAGCGCTGCTGTCCTGCACCTGCTTCAGCTTTGTTCTGGTTCTATTCAGCTGTTCTTCCATAGTGGCCACTTTGATCTCCAGCTTCGCCTGTTCCTCTGTTTTCTTCGGCCATTCCCTCCGGACAACTGTCGCAGCTTGCAGTTCTTTCCTCAGGACCTCTCCCTCTTGCATGAGTTCACTGACCTCTCCTTGAAGCTCACCATTGTCTTGAGCTAGAGCCTTTCTTTCCATTTCCATGGTTTCGATTTCACTCTGGCAAAGAGACAAGAGTCCTTTAGTCTCCTCAAAGAGACATTGTCATCTTCCAGTTTCTTACTCTTTGCATTCAAAACATCAAGATCCTGGTTCCATGCACAAATTATGTGATCCTTGACAGTGAGCTCAGCCTCCATTTCCTGGAGCTGCTCGGCAAAAACAATTTTGGCCTGTCTTTCTTCTCCCAGAACAGACAGCCACACATTTTCAGATTCCTGAAGCATTTGTTCCAAAGTTTGAACTTTCAACGTCAGTTAAAGTTGATTATTCCATCATTCCCACTAACCTGGAGCTGCTCCTTCTCTGTCTCCTTCCTGGCAGATGGGTTAGTGGTACTGGGTTTGGGGTCCGACTCCTTGATGCCATTCTCCATGCTGCAAAGGGCCTTCTTGGTAGACTTCCTGTTCTCTGTGTCACGGACGGCCTTCTTTGCCGATGTCCTGTTCTCCATGTCACGGACGGCCTTCTTTGCCGATGTCCCATTCTCCGTATCATGAATGGCCTTCTTTGCCGATGTCCCACTTTCTGTGTCGCAGGTGGCCTTCTTTGCCATTTTCCCGTGTTGAATGGCGCAGGGCACATTTCCCACCATCTTCCCACATTGAACAGCGCAGGGTGCATTTCCTGCCGTCTTCCCGCGCTGAACGGCACAGGGTGCATTTCCCACCATCTTCCCGCATTGAGCGGCGCAGGGCGCATTTTCTGCCATCTTCCCACGTTGAACGGTACAGGAGAAATTCTCTGCCATCCTCCCGCTTTCAGGAGCGGGAGCTGGAAAAGATGTGGCTTAAAACTTCCAGGCACCGCTGTGTCTAGAGCAGCCAGCCTCTGAAGAAGGAGTTCATACCAGTCCGTGTCCAGCTCGGGCCCCAAGTCATTGATGAGTGGGATATCCGATGTCAGCCATATCAGACGTTGCTCGAGCTCCCTGGCTGTGGCCGCCGGCATCTGTTGCACCCACTCCTCGTGCTCCAGTTGCTCACGGAGTTCCGTAGAAGCAACGCATGCCAACACCCTCGTCTCCCAGGTATCTGATCTTTCCGATCGTGGCCGCTATTGTCCGCAACACCCACTCTTGTTCGCTCTCCTGACTCGCGACGTCCAGGTTCCAGCGGTTCTGTAACTGTGGCGGGGTGTGGGAAGGACATCAGTGAAGAGCCAGGAGTCAGGAACATAGTTTTATTGCTCATACTAACAAAAACAAGATCCAAGGACTGCAATTCTGACTAAAACACAACACAAGGAACTGCAGTCTAACTTAAACAAGTTACCAAAATTACCAAAACCACCATTAACGTGAGGCTTTGCCTCATGAATGAACCGTGCTCTGTTCTGACTCATTGGGGCTTAAATAGCAACCCCAATGAAGCACACCTTTGCCTTCATGAGCTCAGGTGTGCTCAGTCAGAACAGAGCGCCCTCTACCGTGCCCAAAACGAACCTCACCCGTGACAGTGTCAAATCCCATTTTTCTCCAAAGGGTCTGTGAAAGTGGCCAGGTTACATTTCATCAAATGGATTTCATGTAGTAGAAGGAGTTTTTAAATGAAATTGCTTCTGCTTAAAAAATTCAACCAGGTTGTTTTTTTTTTTTTTTCACTAAAACATGAGCCAAGCTATCATAGTTATAGCCATCCATTGCCCCTGACCTAAGCCTCATAAAATCCTATCTGATGAGCTGAAGATTCCCAGGGGCCTATTTTAAGTCTAATTTTCTATTAAATTAAATGTTAATGTTAGGTCTAATTTCTGTCACATCCTATAGTGTCAGTATTCTAAAAACTCATTTGTTTTGCGTATTTTCTTTACCAGGCATCTCCTCTAATTTACCCAGAATAACCCCCACTAGTTACATCACAGGTACTCTTTTTGTTCTCCTTTTGTACTTTTACGTCAATAAACTTTGCAGTATTTCAAAAATTCTGTTTTTATATTTTATTCCAGCACATCAGACAGAGAAGCGGACGATCACTCCTACACAAATTCTTACACCAGCTGTTCCATCCATCTATCCAGTGTCTCTGCTGGTGCTGGGAATTGTGCTCTTTGTGGCCTTAATGTTCCTGATTGTGTTGTCTTATCGGTACAGAGTGCTCAGGAGAGGTGAGGAGATACACAATTAGCTTTCTGTTCATTCTCTAAACTTTATTAGTCCTTCAGTCTGTCATCTGGTTTCACTTCTACTGAACAAATTTCTCTGTCTCCCTCACAGTGCTCTCTAAGAGGAGGCCTAAGACTCAGCCTGAGGCAATCTATGAGGAGATTGATCAGAGACTCATCAGTAAAAGATTGGCTAAAAGAGGTAAATTACATGTGGATTGTGCTGCTGGAGAAAATTCATGTATGCTGCCTGTCTTGTCAGGTCCTTGTCAGGTTCAAGTAGGGGCGTTTATTGTCCAACTTTTATATTGCATGAACAGAGCAAAGAAATTTAGTCTATTTCAAATTCTATCCTGTTTCATATGTTTGAACCAATAAAGCGCAGTAGTGGCACCAATATGTGCAAAAGCAAGAGGTTTGGCCTTTATCCATTTTCTCACATCTTTTGAAGAAAACTGAAAAGTTTCTGAGCAAATAATCTTTTTAATGACAGCTTGTGATGTTGTTCATTTTTGTGGATCATTCACATGTTTCTGATTTGGATGCACAAATTTGGATTGTTTTTTCTTCCTAAAAGGTCTGGAACCAGACCAGACACTCAAATTCCAGTCAAACAAACAGCTCTGATACATGTTGATTATGGACCGTGCTGTTAATCATTCATGTTTTTGTTGTGATCCCCCAGAATCCTTCTCATCATAAAGATTACTCAAAACATAGATACGCATTCTGAACTTGTTTAATGACTGTTCTGCTTACCTCTAACAGGAAGTATTCTCTCAGAAAACCAGCACTCAGGATATGAGGACGTGGATGAGGAGCTTCTCTCAAGTAAGAGGACCAGAGCGTGTTTGTTCATCTGTTCATCAAATGTTTGGGCACACAGTGCATTTCAAATCTTTTCAGGATTTTATTGAAAAGAAACAGAGTATATGTACAGTTTTAAAAGTGGGAAAGCACCATTGTCTCTGCAGCATGTTATAAATCAGGCACACCATCGTTTATAGAATTCTGCCCTTAAAATGTGTCAGATAGACAAAATGTGGGATCTTAATGACTTTAAATGTTAATGTTAGGAGTATAAATGTAATGTTGCTGCTTTCTAGATTTGACACTGGGACTTATTTTGGGGTAATAAAGCATCTGGTGTTTGAGAAAAATCAAAGATTTCTGATCTGTTGCAGCCGCACAGACTGCAAATAAACTGTAGTTCTCCCTGTGTTTGCATTCCTTTCAAAGATTAGGAGTGTAAAACACAGTTATAAAGTGTTAAAGTCAAGTTTGTTTGGTGCTTTACAGACAGAAAGATTAAGATTTTGGGTTCAGAAAAGATCAAACCACATTTGGTGAGGTCAGTACCTGCTAATGGTGTAATAGCAGACATCATGATCTCTGATAGCTAACATTTGTGAATGTTTGATGAACAGTCTATTTGGGGATCTTTATTGAGTATGTTACCATTATAACATGATCATGTCATGAAATGTGAATCATAACCAAATGACTGTAGGAAAAGAACTCTTCAGTTTCAATGATTTTGAAAATCTCCATCAAATTAAGGTGAGGTGAAGATGATGAGAAAATGATCTTCAGAGAGAAACAACACAGTTTGTTGCAGCAACTGAACAATGCAGCAATTTGGCTTATTCTGCATTATGTTACTGCACAGCACATCAAGTCATTTGCAGAATCTTCCCTGATGTGAATTCACATTTCAATCTGAAATTAGAGGAAGAAACAAAATGATACAAGATATGGTGAGATTGCATAACAAAATGGGAAGTGAGAGCCAGTCCATGATGGAAAAATAACTTTCTTCTTTCTCTTTCAGCAAAATCTATGGATGAGAAAAATACTAGTTATGATGATGCCACCACTACAAGTGGCCTGAGAGGTATGTATCTTCATTTGTCCATTAAATTAAGACATTATGAAATTATGATTAAGTTAAATGTAGCATTTTGGTTTGATTTAGGTGACTTGGGAAGTAAATCCACATCAGAGAACTATGGCAATGTTTTCTCCTGGAGAAAGACACAGGATATTGTTGCAAGTGTGTTCCTGTCTTGCATTATTATTATTATTATTATTATTATTATTATAATTATTATTATTTTTGTTGTTGTTGTTATTGTTATTATTATTGCAAACTCACTCATCCAAACTGGTGCAGGGCAGCTTTTGCACATTCATTTGTTTCTAATAATTTTTATTGAGAGTAGAACACAGCAGGATTTTCATTTTTGAAAATAAAGATACATGTGTGCAGAGAAACCACTTTTGGCTCTCCATATGGCAACTGTTAAATATTTGCCTAAGCTGAAGACTGTTCTTGGCTATTAGCAACCACTTATTTCACATTATAGTTACTGGTATACTGGTATACTGGTATATTTACTATAGTTAATGTTTGAGCATTTATGCTGGCAGTGAGTATCAAAAGTAATCTAGTTAATTTCTTTCTTCTCCAGCAAATGCTGTAAATAAAGAAAAGGCTGAATATTATGATGATGCCATCCCTATAAGTGGCCTGAGAGGTGAGAGCCTTCATACTGTTCACCTCATTAAAAGAAATGATGAAATGATGATGTAAATTAAAACTGCTCTTTTTATTTAGATGAAGTAGGAAATGAAACCACATCAGAGAACTATGATGATGTTGTTTCCTCTAAGAAGACGCCGGAACGACTAGCAGGTATGTTGGTCTTTCTTCATTGTTTTATTGCAAATTCAATTGATCACACTGCAGAAAAGCAGCTTTTGCACTTTAATGGCAGGGTCTATTAGAAGAACAGCGCAGGACATAATTTTAAAAAGTTAATGATATATGTGATGAAGCAGAAGCTACTTTAACCTCTCCATATGGTAGATATTTGTAACATTTCGCTGGCAGCTATCACTAACTTTTTACCATTTTATTTACTGCAAAACTTCTTAGGCTCTGTGACAGAGAATGTTATATCAAGTGAAATTATTAGACAATATCAGTTAATACAGTGCTTATTCACCCCCCTTGGCTTTGTACCTATTTTGTTACATTCCAACCTGTAATTGAAATGTTTCTTAATCTTATTGTATGTGATGGATCTGCACAAAATAGTTGGTGAAGTGAAATGTGAAATAAATCATGCCATGAAGCCCTTATAAAGTCCTGGTGCAACCAATTACCTTCAAAAATCACATAATTAGTGAAATTAAGTCCATCACACCATGAGGGCATCACACCATGAAGACCAAGGAGTTCTCCAAACACATCAGGGACAAAGTTTCTTTAATGATCCTCCGGAGCACCATCAAATCCATCATCTTCAAATGGAAAGAACATGGTACCACAACAAATCTGCCAAGAGAGGGCCACCCACCCAAACTCACAGACCAGGCAAGGAGGGAATTAATCAGTGAGGCAGCACAGAGACCAAAGGTAACCCTGAAGGAGTTCCAGAGCAGAGACTGGTGTATCTGTCTATAGGACCACAATAAGCCATACACGCCATAGAGCTGGGATTTATGGAAGAGTGCCCAGAAAAAAGCCATTACTTAATGTTAAAAATAAGAAGGCAAGTTTTGAGTTGGGCAATTTCCCAAATGTATGGAATATGGTGCTCTGGTCAGATGAGACTAACATTTTTTGGCCACCAAGGAAAATACTATGTCTGGTGCCAACACATCCCACCACATCCCATCACCCCAAGAACACCATTACCACAGTGAAACATGGTGGTGGCAGATGTTTTTATGCTTTGGAGATGTTTTTAAGCAGCAGGGACTGTGAAGCTGGTCCGAGTCAAAGGGAAAGATGGATGGTGCTAAATACAGGGATATTCTTGAGCAGTACCTGTCAGTCTGCCTGTGATCTGAGACTGGGACGGAGGTTTACCTTCCAGAAAGACAATTACCCGAAGCATACTGCTAAAGCAACACTCCAGTAGTTTAAGGGGAAACATTTAAATGTGTTGGAACGGCCTAGTCAAAGTCCAGACCTCAGTCCAATTGAGAATCTGTGGTCAGACTTGAAGATTGCTGTCCACAAGTGAAAGCCATTCAATATGAATGAGCTGAAACAGTTTTGCCTTGAGGAATGGACAAAAATCTCAGTGGCAAGATGTGGCAGGCTCACAGAGACTTATCCAAAGCGACTTACAGCTGTCATTGTGAAGGTGGCTCTACAAAGTACTGACTTTAGCTGAAGTTTTCTGTTATTTTGCCCTATTTGTTGTTTGAGAATATATTTTTTTTATTGTGAAGCAAAGTTGTAGGCATGTTCTGTAAATGAAATGGTGCAAACAATCCATTTTAATTCCAGGTTGTGAGGCAACAAAACATGAAAAATGCCAATGGGGGTGAATACTTTTGCAAAGCACTGTAATAGTGGCAATTTAGAAATATTGTATTATAACAAGTTACTGTAAAAAAAAACCTCATTAATGGTGACACTGGTGCTTCTGCTGCACCAGATGATACTAATGCTGATATTTTTTTCCTTTTTAACAGAGGACAAGGTGGAGATCTACGATGATGCCATTACTTCTGGGCAGAACCCGCACCTTACAGAAGGTTTGTTTTATTGTAAGCTCTAGATTTAAACACAGCGATATTTCTGGATGTGTTTCTCGTAACAAATTTGTCTACATGTATTGTTATAGTGTTCACACCAGAGCCCTACGATGATGTCCTCAGTCCTGGACAGGATTGAAAGGACGTAAGAGGTGAGAATTTATGAAGTTCATGAAATTGATTATTAACTTGTCTATATTTATTAACTTTTTGTTCTCTGCAATTGCACATTTAACATGCATTGTTAGTTGCATAGAAGATTGTTAGTTAATTAGAAGAATTTATTTTTGTTCTTCAGTTTCACTGAACATGTTTAAAGTACCAAACATGGGACTAAAAGCGCTCATTGCTTAAAAATGGCAAATACTTTTAATTGGTCATTCTTATACTTTCAGCATCTTTGGGAGAGAAGTCTCAGAATTAAAGTTTGATCACATGGCTATGAAGCTCAATCAAGCAATTCTGCTCTGGAAATGTTTTTGGTTTCTTAAAATGATGAGTCAACCAGGTCATCTTATGACTTCTTTTTTGCTGGTTGGGTAATTTTCAGTTTTGGGCATTTTTTTAAAAGCCGGGATTAGGTCTTGAAAAATGTTTAACTTTCTCACACACTTTGCAGCTCACAGGTTTATTTGAATTTCTTGCTTTCTTCATTTGCTCACTTTCATAGCTTTAGTAGTTAGTAGTAGTTTAAGTTACACATTAAGCAGCTGATTATTCGGGTCATTTTGGGTGAAACTAAATAGAGATCGACCACAACTGAATGAACTGGCTGAAACAAGCTCATTGCATGAATCTTAACCTGAAAAATGATTAGTTAAAACACTCCTTGTACTGATCTGAGATGTTTTCATTCATGTATTTGCTGTTTTTGATTTTCTGTTTTTAACACATTGTCACATTGTTCTTATGCTTCATTCACATGCTGTCAGAAGTGTAATCAGATTGATTTACTGGCTTGGAAGTTACCCATAAACACATTCTTGATTATAATTTCGAATGGAAAATTAAAAAGTTTTTAATAATATATTAAAATTATATAAGGAAAGTTTAACAATAGATTTTATATATATTATAACATAATTCATAATTTTTAACTACTGATAGCAGTTGCTTGTGTATTTACCTAAACTCTTCGCTTACACAGTGTGTTATCAACTTGAAATAAAAAGTAATACCATCACTCGTTTTCTTAGCCACTTGTCCTGATTAGCATCACAGAAGGTACTGGAGCCTATCCCAGCTCTCACAGAGCAAAAAGCAGGGAAACACCCTAGGCAGGTTGCCAGTCCATGGCAGGGCAGACACACACACACACACATATTCACACACTCACTCCGAAGAGCTAATTTAGCATCTCCAATCCACCTGACAAGCGAGGAGAACAAGCAAAGTCCACACCAAGGACTGGACCTCCACCACTTTTCTTTTCTCTCTAAAATCAAAGCACAAGAGGACATTTATAATAGTGCCTGTTAATAAAGTGCTAATTTGTGAGAAAATGTGTCAAACAGAATTTCCTTCTTGCATTTTCCAAAAAAAATAAATAAAAACTTTTTTCCCAGTTACCCAGCAGACTTTGAGAAATTCCTAAGAACAGAAAAATTATATATGTGCTACAAAACTGTGTTTTGTTAATTCAACACACACACACACACACACACACACACACACACACACACACATATATATATATATTTACACACATACATATATACATATATACATATTTATATATAACTTTTTTAACTGCATAGAATCAGTAAACAGTTATAAAATCTGAAAAAAAGGCAGTAAGGACATTGGAAGAGGTTATCAGATGAAACTCATTTTTGACTTTTTTTTTACTTCAAGTGAGCTTGTGCTTTAGAATTTCAGCATCCATGTGACAGCATGGTTACAGTATTTCACAAAAGTGAGTACACCCCTCACTTTTTTATAAATATTTATAAATATTTAATCTTTTCATGGGACAACACTGAAGATATGACACTTTGATACAGCTTGTAAATTTGCTTTGCCCTCAAAATACCTCAACACACAGCCATTTATGTCTAGTTATGCCATTTATGGCCAAGACCATACAGCGGTTTAACAGGAAGGCTTCCACTCAGAACAGGCCTCGAAGCTGAGTGCATGTGCTCAGCATCATATCCAGAGGTTGTCTTTGGAAAATAGACGTATGAGTGCTGCCAGCATTGCTGCAGAGGTTGAAGGGGTGGGGGGTCAGCCTGTCAGTGCTCAGACCATACGCCGCACACTGCATCAAATTGATCTGTATGCATTTTGTCCCAGAAGGAAGCTTCCTCTAAATATGATGCACTAGAAACCCGCAAACAGTCAAGCAGACTAAGGACATGGATTACTGGAACCATGTCCTGCGGTCTGATGGGACCAAGATTAACTTATTGGTTTTAGATGGTGTCAAGTGTGTGTGTGGAGGCAACCAGGTGAGGAGTATAAAGACAAGTGTGTCTTGCCTACAGTCAAACATGGTGGTGGGAGTGTCATGGTTTGGGGCTGCATGAGTGCTCCTGGGGAGCTACAGTTCATTGAGGGAACCATTAATGTCAACATGTACTGTGACATACTGAAGCAGAACATGATCCCCTCCCTTCAGAAACTGGGCCGCAGGGCAGTATTCCAACATGATAACAGCCTCAAACACACCTCTAAGACGACCACTGTCTCCCTAAAGAAACTGAGGGTAAAGGTGCTGGACTGGCCAAGCATGTCTCCAGACCTAAACCGTATTGACCCATCTGTTGGGCATCCTCAAACAGAAGGTGGAGGAGGGCAAGGTCTCTAACATCCACCAGCTCCATGATGTCGTCATAGAGGAGTGGAAGAGGATTCCAGTGGCAACCTGTAAAGCTCTAGTGAACTCCATACCCAAGAGAGTTGAGGCAGTGCTGGAAAATAATGGTGGCTACACATAATATTGACACTTTGGGCACAATGTGGACATTTTTCACTTCAGAGTGTACTCACTTTTGTTGCCAGTGGTTTAGACATTAATGGCTGTGTGTTGAGTTATTTTGAGGCAAACAGCAAATTGAATCTGTTATATAAACTGTACACTGACTATTTTACATTGTATCAAAGTGAAAATATATAATAAATTATTTACAAAAATTTGAGAAGTGTACTCACTTTTGTGAGACACTATACATCACCTGTGTTCACGTTACATCCACCACACACACACTCTCCAACTTCACCACACACACCCTCCAACTTCATCACACTCACACCCTCGAACTTTACCACACACCCTCTCAAACTTCACCTGAAGCTTTACTGTCACGGGTGAGGTGTGTTTTGGGCATGGTAGAGGGCGCTCATTCTGATTGAGCACACCTGAGCTCATGAAAGCACAGGTGTGCCTCATTGGGGCTGACTATTTAAGCCCCGATGAGTCAGAACAGAATGCGGCTCATTCGTTAGGCTCAGCCTACGTGGAATGGTGGTTTTGTGCACTTGGTTATTTGGTTTCTTGGTTTAGGCTGCAGTTCCCTGGTTTTAGTTAGGACTGCAGTCCTTGTTTCTTGTTTTTGTAAATATAGTTAATAAAACTATATTCCGAACTCTTGGCTCTGCATTGGCGTCCTCCCTGCACCCCACCACTGTTACATTTACAAACAATTTCATTTTTTCTACTAATTTAGGTTAAACTAAATCTAAAGGTGAGAACATAATATGTTTTCCAGATGTGGATGATTAAACATGTAATTCATTCACAGGCTAATAAGAGGCAACAGTAAATACTAACCCAAACCTGGAGAACAGAAAGCTCTCCACTAGTCTCTGTAAGGCAATCATAAAAAATAATTTAAAGTACAGTGGTGCCTTGACTAATGAGTTTAATCCATTCTGTGATGGAGCTTGTAACTCAAATTACTCGTTTGTCAAATCAGTTTTCCCCATTGAAATGAATTAACATGCCATTAATCTGCTCCAGACCCCCCAAAATAAACACCATTTTTTTTTGTTGTTACGTTTTTAAATAAGAAAAATGTGCTTATAAATAACGAATATTGTATAAAAACACAATACAATAGAATGTACTTCAATAAACTGGTTTTATTAAGTATAATGTACAGCATTTGCCTTGGAGATCTGATGGAGGTTTAGGAGAAAGGCTGAACTGAATAACAATCTTATTCGCTGATTTTTGCCCATTTTGCCGCACTTTCCTCACTTTCATGGGCAGAAATTTCGATAAAAACCTGTCCAATGTGGTATGTTTCAGGTGCAGATTGTAGAAGTGCTACGTTCGTACTGCTTCGCCAAATCGAGTCATTTCTTTCTTTCATTCAACGCACATCATCCACTTCTTCTTCTACGCACTGTCCTTCGCGCTCACTTTCTTTGGACACATGGTTGTAAAAACGAAGTTTGTCAAAATAACTGCAGCACCAATGCGAGCACCACACTGATGCTTCCACTGCGAGCTAAACGCTTAAAGCAGGGGTGTCAAACGTACGGCCCGTGGGCCAAAACTGGCCCGATAGCGGGTTCATTCTGGCCCACTGGATGAATTTTGAAAGTAAAAAATTCATAAAAGACACAAACTCAAAATTCGTAATAAAATGCAATTCCTAAATTGTTCACAAAGGTGTTAGTCAGAGGAGACGGTGCACTGTGTTAGTCAGAGGAGATGGTGCACTGCTTTGATACGAGCAGTGGTTCTCAAACTTTTTACACTGAGTACCACCTCCAAGTACCACCATTATGACCAGTGTTAAAATACTGGAATACAGCCCTAATCATACAAAACACAATTCACACAAAAAGTAAATATATTCCTTTTAGGAACAATGTTTATTTTTGACTGTCATATACAGCCACAACTGCACTTCTTTTAACCATTTGCAAGTGAGAAAATTTAGATAGCTGTAATGCAAACACTCACAGTGGATGAAAATATGAAGAATAACATCTCTACTGCATCCAAAGACTCTCAGAAAGTGAAAATATTAATAACAACTGCACTGCAGTAAAATACAGAATGTGAGGATATTAATAACACTTGTACACTTATAGCAAGTGAACATGTCAATATTAACACCTGCTGCATTTAAACAAGTGAGGATAATTATAATATCACTTATGAAATCTGAACGGTGAAAACAAATAAAGTTACAAGTTGGAGACAACTTATAAATGCCTAATGAGAAGGTGCTCCTGCCTCTGTCAACACAGTCCTGGGATGTCTGGGTCAATCAAGGTCAGCTTCAGTCTCAGGTTTGGTTCAGCGGCCACCCTGCTTCTGCATTTGGTTTTTATGGAGGAAAGGGAAGAGAAGCCTTTCTCACACAGATATGTGGTTGCAAAGGGAAGAAAGCATGACTGTATCCCAAAGTCCAACAACGACTGAGTTTTGAAAGCAGACTTCAGCGTTTCGTCACAAGACAGTTCTGTTAAACTCTCTTGCTCACCGACAGTTCGGTCACTTCAGATGTTTTGATGTCAGATGGGTTTCTCATCCAGTTGTTGGATTCAGGCATCACTGGGAAATGTTCCCGGAGATGCTGCCTGAGAGAAACTAGGTGCACTACGATTTTGTCCTTCATTTCATCAGCCAGGGTCAGGTCGCTGTCAGCGCTCTCCAAAGTGGGGAAAGCTGAAACATCTCCTGTTTCGACCTTGATTTCTAGCAGCTCCATCTTTTTCAGCACAGCGTTGATTTAGTCCTGCACATCTAAAACACTGACGGAGAGTCCCTGTAGTGCCGAGTTTAGCTCGTTTAGATGAGAGAATGTGTCCGACCAGTACGCCAGCTGACTGAGCCACAAAGACTCTTCAGAAACATCTGATTTGGGGAAGTTTTGTCCTGTAAGAATATTTGGACTTCTCTGTGTAACTCAAACAGCCTGACAGCACCTTCCCTCTTGATGGAAACCTCACTGCTGTATGAAGCAGAAGCTGGACGTTTTGGCTGCCCACCTCGTTGCAAAGCTCATGAGACAGATGAGAACGCATAGTTAGGGCCTTAATAAAGCTGACAGTCCCTCATGTTTTCTTATAAAAAAAATCAGTTGGTTTGTCTTTGAGCGCTGTGTGTGTGTGTGTGTGTGTGTGTGTCTGGTTGTTTGAGGTGTGATGGTTTCATGGATTCATTGCTGAGCACCACACCACACACCACACACCACACACTCGGGTCCTCCTCTGTCCCACACCAGCTGAATCCAGACTTGATGGATCGAGTCATATTTCCTCGCTGCTTCACGCTGTGCTGTGATTGGTTCGCTTGCGCTGCTACAGTCCCGAGATCACTGCTAGCACTTGTACTGGTTCCCTTTCATCCAGTTCAGGTTCTCCACTACTGCTCGAAATACTCCCTTCAAATCTCTTCTTAAAACGTCCCGTGTGGAGCCACGATTGGAGTGTTTTCGATCCACCACTTTTGCCACGTCCGCTTGACATTGCAGTTTATCTCTGAATTGAACTAAGACTCCTAACAGCTGATTGGCTAGTACCGTGAATAGTGTGATTATTTAGCAAAGCAAAAACTATTTTAAATTGGATTTCAGTGATCGTGTAGCTAATTACATTTTATTTGCACGATTATTTAATAGTATTATGTCTCTAATGCTATTATTACATTTTGGTAAAAAAAAAAATAAATCTCAGATGTTCCTGCGGACCACTAGAGGGAGCCCGCGGACCTCAAGTGTTACACGCACCATAGTGTGAGACCCGCTGGTTTAATGAATATTCTTCTTGTGTTGAGGTGTAATTCTCAGAATGAGTGTTGTTGCTTGATAATACATCTGAGGTTCTTGCTGTTAATCTGACCTGTGCATAAGTGTGTGGTAACATAAGATAGACATGTGCAAAATTCATTATAATTTAAAGGAAGATCACAAGATTATGTTTTGTGTTGGAAAGTCTGTAAGGACCTCAGTGAACAGATAGTTTGGTTAACTGAAAGCTTGAACAGTGTCCAGGAGAAACTAAGGATTAAATCAGAAAAACTCAGTCAGGTTAATGTAAGCCACGATGCACTTCTCATGGACATCCACCAAAGAGATGAACAAATCAGCTGCATGACCATTCAGGTCACTCAGCAGAAGGAGTTGCTGACCAAGCTCGACCAGCAGCTGACAGAAAAAGAGTCCTCCATGTTACAGGTGAATGCTTCAGTCACAGACGAAAGACAGAGAACCGAGGAAAGGATCACCACTCTGCTTTCTCAAATTGAAGAGACCAAAGGACTCCTGTCTCTTTGCCAGAGTGACATTGAAACCATGAAAATAGAAAGAAAGGCTCTAGCTCAAGACAATGGTGAGCTTCACATAGAGGTCAGTAATCTTGTGAAAGAGAGAGAGGTCATGAGGAAGGAACTGTATGCTGCTGATATTGTCTGGAGTGAACAGCTGAATAGAACCAGAACAGCGGTGGCAGCGGTTAGAGCGTTGGCCACATGATCGGGGGATCAGGGGTTTGAACCCCATCCCAATAGGTTGCCCTGAGGTACCCTTGAGCCAAAGTGCCGTCCCCCCACTGCTCCCTGGGCTCTTTCAATAGCTGCCCCCTGCTGCACAGTGTTTGAGTGTGCATGGGTTAAATGCTGAGGTCCAATTTCGTTGTGGTTCATTGTCTGCTGTGCTTTGACCTCACAATGACAAGGGTTGTCACTTTCAGAGCTGAAGCAGGTGCAAGACAACAGCGCTGCTCTGCAAGTGGAGCTGGAAAAAAGCCCGGAGGGAGGGTAGGACTGTTCAGAACCTCCTGACCTCTGCTGAAACCTTTTTGAAACCTTCTGAAGAGATCTCCACACCAGACTTGAACTGTTTGTGTTCGGAGGCAGGTTCTCAGTAGCACATGTGTTGTGAACCACCAAGGCAAGAAGGGAAATCAGTGGACTCTGAGGGATGCAAGTCCAGTGACCTCAAAACTAATCAGGTTGCTATCACAAAAAATTATCCGTCTTCAGAATTTCAAAAGATAAGGAACCCTGATGAAACCAACCAATTGGACCAAAGTCCTTCTACTTTAGCAGCAAATGTGTCACGTATGAGGTGTTTTGGGCATGCTATAGGGCGCTCTCTATCACATATGAGGTGTTTGTCACATGTGAGGTGCTTTAGGTACGCTAGAGGGCGCTCTGTTCTGACTGAGCACACCTGAGCTCATGAAGGCACAGGTGTGCCTCAGTGGGGGCTGACTGTTTAAGCCCCGATGAGTCAGAACAGAGCGCGGCTCATTAGTTAGGCTAAGCCTACGTGTAAGGGTGGTTTCGGTTTTTTGGATAACTTGGATAACTTGCATAACTTGGATAACTTGGTTTAGACTGCAGTTCCTTGAGTCTTGGGTTTTGATTAGAACTGCAGTCCTTGCTTCTTGTTTTTGTAACTGTGATTAATAAACCTCTGTTCAGAACTCCGGGCTCTGCACTGGCGTCCTTCCGGCACCCCGCCGCCGTTACAAAATGACAAATAAGCACTTGAAAACCAAGCTTTTGATTACCTTGAACCTATGGAATTACAATGCAAGAGTGACAGTGAGCATTTGAATAATGTGATGTGTGATAACCTGGAAGGACAATCCCTTTTGAATCTTCAGAATCCAAATTTAAATATCAGTAACAGTGAAGATGAGCCTGAATACACTTTGAAAGATGGAGAACGTGCAGAGCAAAGACTGCTGTTGAACTAAACAAGGTATGCAACACTAATTCAGATACTGTGGTTCGACCTGTTTGTTCCTCAGAGTTGAATAGTGTGGAGTGTAATGTAGAGGGCGAAAGGAATGATCTCCTTAGTAAAGATGCACATGAGCAAAGCTGCTGCCCATTGGAAACTGTCAAACATGTGTCAAACATGTGACACCATACTTGGTCAAGAAAATGAATCAAATCCTGAAAAGAAGCCTGCTCTTAACGGCAAAACTCAGTCAGAATTGATGGAGGATGAATGCTCTACCACTCCAGCTGCTGAGCAGAGCAGTTTTGGGTCCAAAATTGCTGTGCAGTAACCTCCTTCATTGAGTGGGCTGGATTATACAACATTAAATCAACAGGAGACGAATACTTCATGTGTGGAAATGAGTGATCCAATGGAAGCGTGCTACAGAATCTTTGTGGAAAATCCCACAGCCCAATCTGATGTGCCAGTGGAGGTCCCACAGATACCAGAGGCTGAAGAGTTAGTCAAACCACCTCCTGCTCAGTAGAAAGGAGTAACCCATGTTACAGAGTGTGAGATCAGTAAGGGCAAAGAACCAGTTATCCAGTTACATAGGCCTTCAAACCAGCATCAATTCTTCTGGCCCCAACAGAGCCCTGATCTCAACATCATACAGTGTGTCTGGGATTACATGAAGAGACAGAAGGATGTGAGGAAGCCTACAGCCACAGAAGATCTGTGGTTAGTTTTCCAAGATGTTTGGAACAACCTTCCACTGTGTGCAAGTGTACCTAGAAGAATTGATGCTGTTTTGAAGGCAAAGGGTGGTCACATCAAATATTGATTTGATTTAGATTTCTCTTTTGTTCATTCACTGCATTTTGTTGATTGATGAAAATAAATGATGAACTCATAAGTTCATAAAACACATTCATGACACAGAAATGTCAGGTATAAACAGGCAGCGGTGGCCTAGTGGTTAGGGAGTTGCCCCAGAATCAGAAGACTGTGGGTTTGAGTCCCTCACCAGTAAGTTGCCCTAAGGTACCCTTGAGCAAGGTACCGTCCCCATCACTGCTCCCCGGGCGCTTTGAATAGCTGCCCACTGCTGCATGGTGTTTGTGTGCATGGGTTAAATGCAGAGGTCCAATTTCGTTGTGGTTCACGTGTGCTGTGCTGTGACCTTGCAATGACAATGGTTGTCACTTCATTTTCACTAAATGTCCTTTTTTTTGCCTGAGATCAGATGGGACTGTTAATAGTGGGTCTGCACAGGTTAACAAAGTTAAAAGTTAAAAGCCACATTGTGTAGAAGCACTTTGAAGTGATCTGAGTGCCTGGCTATCAGACTGATATTTCATTGGGGCAAGTCGTGGACTAAATCAACATGTGAACATGATGGTGAATTTCAATCAAGATATTCATGACAGTGATTTATGAGGACGTTATGCAAGTTTCATCACCGACACCCCATTAAACCCAGCATTTTAAAAGGAATATTTCATTTTGAGCTGTTGACAGTCTATTCTGTCAAGAGATTTTATTTCATGTAGTTTTGTTTGGCAGTGGTGGCTTAGTGGTTAGGGCGTTGGCCTCGTGATCAGAGAATCGGGGGTTCGAACCCCTTCCCAATGGGTTGCCCTGAGGTACCCTTGAGCAAGGTGCAGTGCCCGTCCCACTCCTCCCTGCGATGGGCTGGCGACCTGTCCAGGGTGCGTCCCCCGTCTTCACCCTGTGTGCGCTGGGTTGGACACCAGCACCCCCCCGCGACCCCGTTTGGGACAAGCGGCAGTTTTGTTAGTAATTATGTATTTCAATCTAAAAGGCAGCTGCTACATGCAAATTCCAAGCAATGGTTATCTGTTAGCAGAGACATACAATTAAGTGAAAATGAAACTTTTTGCCATTGCAAGCACACAGCACAGTACAGTAAACCACAACATAATGCATCCTCTGCATTTTACCCATACACCAACAGTGCTTGCTGTTGGCCGCCATATCCAGCGCCCAGGAGCAGTGATGGGGATGGTACCTTGCTCAAGACTACCTAAGGGAAATATGCTGGGTTCTAATCCTTTATCATTAAGGAACTGCTGGTTGAATTGAATTTTGGTTAAATTTTTGTAACTATAATGAACTTAAATCATGTTGTGTTTTGTTTGTGAATGTTTTAATCTAATATATTAAATGATAATTTTATTCTAACTTTTTTTATATATATATATTTATGGTAATGACCCCACTTTAGTGTTCTCTAATTAAATCCCTTGATTTTCATCTGAAGCTGGGAGTAACAATGATTGTAATGATTGAAGTGTATTTATACAAGCCTCTGCTTCCACTTTCTCTTTGATACTGTATGTAGGACGTCTTCAAGAAATAGTAACATCCCATGTGGATTAGGTGAAACATTTTATCATGATCCATTGGACTTACATATCTTGGACTTTATTATTTATGAACATTCCCTTCTTTTTGCCCCTCCGCGAACCGCCTTATCGTGGTGGAGGGGTTTGCGTGTCCTAATGATCCTGGCAGCTATGTTGTCGGGGGCTTTATGCCCCTGGTAGGGGCACTCAAGGCAAACAGGTCCTAGGTGAGGGAAGAGACAAAGAGCGGTTCAGAAGACCTCTTATGATGAGTACAACTCTCATGATGAGTACAACTCTTGTTCCTCTAGTTTCTATGTTGCCCATTTACTTTAGCTAGTTCCTCCTGAAGGGAACGTACCTCAAACTGGTTGCTCTCCTGCAGCTGGTGATTCAAGGCCTGGAGGGAGACATTGTCATCTTCCACTTGTCATCTTCCATCTCTTACACTTTGCATTCAAGACATTAAGATCCAGAGGTAGTCTGACATTAAGAAAAATAGAAGAGTTAGGGAGCGCTCTGCTCTGACATTCTTGTCAAGTAATTCTTGGTGTTATTCACACACGTGCGGGTGCTTATATGTTCATTATGTTAAATAAATTCAAGTCAGAGATCATTGGCTGTGCGTTTACGTCCTGGCCGCACCATCACCCAAGCGTTACAGAAATGACTGACCAGATAATGGACGTAGCGAGCCAGAAGAGGAGCGGGCGACAATGCGGTTGCGCATAAGGTACCCCAGAACTGCTCAAGGAGGAAGTGCAGTGTCTGGGGATCCTGGTGTCTCTGGGTTCGGTCGTGTTTTCTCCAGAGCTCTGTGCGCAGCAGGGGAGTGATGAGCGGATCGGATGGGGACTAAGTGCAACAACCACGGAACTTACGAAACGCCTGGAGCTATTAGTGCTTTGATTCTGCTCGCTTCTTCCCTGGAGCCCAACAAGTCACTGGAGGAGCACGACTGTATTAAGCAGCAGCTGATGGCCATAGTGGTGGTGATAGGGCAATCCCTAGATTGGTTGGAGCACTGAAACAGGATCTAGATTTAGGCAGCCAATCTGAGGTGTGTTCCCTTCGAGAGGAATTGGCTAAACTTGGTAGAGAACTAGAGGAAAAGCAAGCAGGGTGCCTAGAGCATGAAAATGACAGTAAATGACAGGGGTGAACAGGTTTTGTTAACTGAAAGCATTAACGTTCTCCAACAGAAACTAATGGCCAAGTCAGAAAATCTCAGACAGGCCAACATGAAGCACAGCACACTTCAGCTACACTTCAGAACAAATCAGCTGCATGAACATTCAGATCAATCAACAGAGAGATTTACTGAAGGGACTCAGCCAGCAGCTGAGAGAGAGAAACCTCACTGGCACAGGTGGTCACATCTGCCTCAAACTAAAGGATGAAAGATGAGGAACAGATTAACAAATGCTTTCTCAAATAGAGGAGACCAAAGGACACTTGTCTCTTTGTCAGAATCAAACTGAAAACCTGGAAGTGGAAAAGACCGGCTGAAGACAATGGTGAGCCTCAAAATGACATCAGCAGAATTATGAAAGAGAAAGAGGCCATGACGAAGTGATGTCAAGTTGCACTTGTTGTCAGAAGGGAATGGTTAAGGAAAATAGAGGAACATGAGAACCAATCTACATGGGATTCCAAAAATGAGAAAGGCCACTGTGGAAAAATGGCTGAATCAGACCAAGACAGAGCTAAAGCAGGTGAAGAACAACATCGGCGCTCTTCAGGTCGGACTCTTCAGGTTGGACTCTGGAGAGAGAGGTCAGCAAGCTCATGGAGTGGCAGGAGCATGTCAGGGGTATGGAAGCAGAATTTAATTGCCTGGTGCTCAGAAGTGGAGGCCTTGAAATCTCAACTCGTTCAGGAGGCCCCTGTACAGGCTGGAACACCAGTGGATAACCCGGAAGTGGAGCAGCCTGGGAACAGTCTGATGGAGAAGAAGGGGCAGGTAGTGTCTTTTGGAGGCAGAGCTGAAGCAACTGAAAGAAATTGAAAAGAGTGCACATCCTAAATTCAACAATGAAAACACCCTAAGTTCAGAGATTCAGCTACTCAGGAACAGCCTTACAGAGAGAGAAGGTTTGGTGGTGTCTCTACAAGAACAACTAGAATGTACTAAAACCAGGATGAAGGCACAGAGCTCAATGCAGCTACTGCAGGGCAGTCTTGGAGAAAAAGAGAGCAGAGTGACAATGCTGCTGGAAGAGCAAGAACCACTATGGGAAAAAAAAAAAAAAATCAGCAGGAGCTTGCAGCAATGGTCACAGAGGCAGAGCAGCTATTTGGGAACTTTGAGAAAGATGCTCCTCTGATTTCTCTGGAGGTGGAACTCCAGGAGTTAAAAGAGGGAGTAGAGCAGATGAAGACCAAGAACAATGAGTTGCGAGAGAACTATGTTGTTGTGGAGGCACTGGCAGCTGCTGAGAGATTGAGTGAGGAGAGGCTTGTTCAAGCTAGAAATATTCCAACCTGGAGGCTTCGACTGTGAATTCTGTACATAACAAGGAAGGTGGAAATTACTGGTCTATATGGAGAAAGGAATTGGGGTACCCTTCACCTCCGCCTGCAGCCCTGGACATGGTTGCGGCTG
>CM029392.1:11669497-11696141 GCA_017165825.1 Hepsetus odoe
TCAGCAGAATTACTGCACCATATACAGAATTACTGCATTAATGTTCACGTGTTCTGATGAACAGATCATACAATTCTTGTCTCATATTGCATAATTCATTAAAACATAAATAAATATTATTTAAACATTTAGGCTAAGACTAGCCTAAAAACCACATTTATTTATTCAATGCTTAACCTTTTAAATCTATTTTGCTGCGTGCAGGTTTGGCTGATAAATTGCTAAAATCTTTTTTTTTTTTTTTTTGGTTTATCTCTCAGACTTTGTACACTTGGGTGGCGGTGTGGTCTGGATGTAAACATGCAGCCAAGGATCTGTGACTTGATTTTCTTTAACATAATGAACATAAAAGCACCTGCACGTGTGTGATCTACACCAAGAATTGCTGATGCTTTGCTCTGACTCAATGGGACCTTGAAACCCTTCTCCAGTGGGACACACCTGTCATCCTTAATGAGATGACAGGTCCAGTGTCCAGTCAGAACAGAGCGCCACTTACCGTAGCAGAAGACCCCCACCCCTTGTTCAGAGCTGGGCCCTTGAGAGGAGGCCAAACAAAGCCTAATCACCAGTGTGAACCCCTCTCATGGGGCACAAGATTGGGCCCATTCCCAGGTCCAACGAATAGCCACAAGGGGACCTCAGCACAGCCGCAACCATGTCCAGGGCTGCAGGCGGAGGTGAGGGGTACCCCAATTCCTTTCTCCATATAGACCAGTAATTTCCATCTTCCTTGTTATGTACAGAATTCACAGTCGAAGCCTCCAGGTTGGAACATTTCTAGCTTGAACAAGCCTCTCCTCACTCAATCTCTCAGCAGCTGCCAGTGCCTCCACAACAACATAGTTCTCTCGCAACTCATTGCTCTTGGTCTTCATCTGCTCTACTCCCTCTTTTAACTCCTGGAGTTCCTCCTCCAGAGAAATCAGAGGAGCATCTTTCTCAGAGTTCCCAAATAGCTGCTCTGCCTCTGTGACCATTGCTGCAAGCTCCTGCTGATTTTTTTTTTTCCACATAGTAGTCCTTGCTCTCTTTTTCTCCAAGACTGCCCTGCAGCGGCTGCATTGAGCTCTGTGCCTTCATCCTGGTTTGTCACGGATGAGGTGTTTTGGGCATGATAGAGGGCGCTCTGTTCTGACTGAGCATACCTGAGCTAATGAAGGCACAGGTGTGCCTCATTGGGGCTGACTATTTAAGCCCCGATGAGTCAGAACAGAGCGCGGCTCATTAGTTAGGCTCAGCCTACACTCTATGGTGGTTTTGGTAATCTGGTGTTCTTGGTTTAGGCTGCAGTTCCCTTGATTTTAGTTAGAACTGCAGTCCTTGGTTTTGTTTTGTTTTGTTTTGTTAATATAGTTAATAAATTTATGTTACGAACCCCTGGCTCAGCATTGGCGTCCTCCCTGCACCCCGCCACTGTTACAGAATGAGCCGCCAGTACCTGGACGTCGCGAGTCAGGAGTGCGAGCAAGAGCGGGTGTTGCGCACAAATGCAGCCGTGATCAAGAAGACGTTAGAGTTTATTGGAACCTGGGAGACAAGGGTGCCAGCGTGCGTTGAGTCCGTGGACCTCCGTGAGGAATTGGAGGGCGAGGATTGGGTACGACGGACGCCGGCGGCCACAGCCAGGGAGCTCGATAAACGTCTGACACCTGGGTCCCGAGGTAGGCGCGGACTGGTTCGACTTCCTGCTGCAGAGGCTGGTCCCTCTAGCTGCGAACACACAGCGCTACCTCGACACGCTGAACCATGTTTTTTTTTCCACACACGACATGGAAGGTGGGGCTTCGTTGACGGCTGGCGTCACACAACGCAGAAGCACGGCGCCAACCGCAACGCACGCGGCTCAACATGGAAATGGTGTGGCGGTGGTCTAGTGGTAGGGCACTTGCCTACGGATCTCTGGATCAAGAGGTCCCCGGTTCGAATCCCACCTCTAGCACTACCACCACTGGGTCCCTGAGCAAGACCCTTAACCCGGAGTTGCTCCAGGGGGACTGTCCCTGTAATTAGGACATGTAAGTCGCTCTGGATAAGAGCGTCTGCTAAATGCCGTAAATGTAAATGTAAATGTAAATTCAGCGCCGAAAACGCCACGCTCCAGTAACCACGATCCGCCAGCGGAGAAAGCGCCGCGCGCAGCTGATAGCGGGAACACGGCCAGCGCGAATCACAAGAGGTTGGAAGCAAACGCGCCTTACCTTGTTCAACGCGAAAGCACGGCGCCCACCGCGCCACAACGCGAAAGCACGGCGCCCACCACGCTGCTCCACGTGGAAGCACAGTGATGAATGAGCCCTGCACCCCTCAACACGAAAGGAATGCAAAGAAGGCCGCCCGCAACAAGAGAAGCGAGGCAGTGGCAAAGAAGGCCGTTCCTGACATAGAGAGCAGGAAGACGATGGAGACCACTTCCTGCATCGTGCAACCGGGGAGGTCGACCAAGAAAGCCCTTCGCAGCAAGGAAAGCTGCTTCAAGGAGTCGACCCCCAAACCCAGCACCACTAAGCCGTCTGCTGCACAGAAAGCAGAGAAGGAACAGCTCCAGGTTAGTGGGAAGTTTAGAATGAAAGTTCTAAACTTGATGAAAGGCCATAAGGGTGTCAGCCATCATCATTCAAAGACATTATAGGTCCTACATTAAGGGTAAATTCGAACATGAGAAATACCAGATGTTGAAAAGGTCTGTGATACACATCCAGGCAGCTTTTAGGGGTTTTTCTGTTCGAAAGAATGTTGCTACAATGCACAAAGCTGCTACCATTACTCAGGCTGCAGTAAGAATGCACCAGCAAAGATTGGTTTTCAAGAAGCAAAGCTGGGCAGCAAGTGTTCTGCAGAGGAGGTTCAGAAGGTGGCAGCTTGGGCATCAACAAAGGCAGAGGTATCAGCTGTTCAGACATGCCGCAATTTGCTTGCAAAAGTCATTCAGAGGAAAGCAGGCAAAGGATCTGGCCAAACGGATCAGAGCTGCAAGGACAATCCAATTTCACCTCAGAGATGAACAAATCAGCTACATGAATGTTCAGATCACTGAACAGGAGGAGTTGCTGACAGAGCTCTACCAGCAGCTGATGGCGAAAGAAGCCTCGATGCTACAGGTGAATGGCTCGGTCACGAATGAAGGGTTGAAACGCAAGGAAAGGATCACCTATCTTCTTCCTCAGCTGGAGAGGACCAAAGGACTCTTGTCCAGTTGCCAAAGGGAGATCGAAGCCATGGAAACAGAAAGAAAAGCTCTGGCTCAAGACAAAGGTGAGCTTCACGGAAAGAGCGCGAAAGTCAGAGAAGAGAGAGAGGTCTTTAGAATAAAGCTGCAAGTTGTGACGGCTGTCCAAAGAGAAAGGCTTGAGAGAACGGATGAACAGAGGGACCAAACTGTATGCCAGACAACGAGGAGAGTTGAGACTCCAACCATTCAGGAGAAGCTGGAAGTTAAAATGGCCACTATGGAAGAACAACTGAATCAGACCAGAGCAGAGCTGAGATGGGGGCAGGACCACAACGTTGCTCTGCAGGCTGAACTGAGAGAAGCCTGAAGTGAGGCCAGTAAGCTCAGCGAGCTGGAGAAGCAGGTCAGAGGTATGGAAGCAAAATTGGCGATCTTCGAATCTCGACTCACTCCACAGACACCAGTGCATGCTGGGACCCTGGTGGTTAATGCCAGAGTGGAGCAGCTGAAGAACAGACTGATGGAGAAGCAGGGAAAGATTCCAGAGGTTGAACTGCTGCATGATGACTCCCTACCTTTAGTTCACCCTCACAGTTCAGCAGACTCAGAACAAGGTGGTTCGTTGAGGAGACCATGTGGAACTTCTCGTAGTGGAACCAGGAGCTGGGATGCTGCCTCATTGGGCTCCAAGCAGCAGGGAAGTATGAGCAAGAAGAGAAAGGAGCCAAAAGACATCAGCAATGACCTGTCTCAGTTCAAGAAAGTGAACAACAGCTTCTGCACTGTAGATTCTGTGATGAGAGATGTGAAGAACAAAGATGGCAGGGGTTGGAAGCAGAGTTCGGACTATGTGAAAAAGACTTCTCCTTTGAACCTTGTAAAATCTGTGTTTAGCTCTCTTTCAGGTTCTGTCAAGGCGAGGCGTTCGGCTGAGTCTGGCGATTCCCCCAGTGACTCCAGGGTCGAGTTCAGGCAACAGATAAAGAAGTGGACTGAACTTTCAGGATTCCCCTCACCACCACCTTCTGCTTGGACATGGCTGGTCAGAGGTCCTTTTGTGCTGAAGTGTTTTGTGGACCTGACCATATGCCCCAATAAGAGACTTTTTTTTTGTAGAGTGTTTTTCGTTCTTGACCTCCCCCCAGAGGTTCGGCTATGTTTTGGCGCTTTGGGAGCCGTGCCTTTTGGGGGGGGATTCTGTCATGGATGAGGTGTTTTGGGCACGATAGAGGGCGCTCTGTTCTGACTGAGCACACCTGAGCTAATGAAGGCACAGGTGTGCCTCACTGGGGCTGACTATTTAAGCGTCAGAACAGAGTTTCCTTAACCATTCCCTTCTGACAACAAGTGCAACTTGACATCACTTCGTCATGGCCTCTTTCTCTTTCATAATTCTGCTGATGTCATTTTGAGGCTCACCATTGTCTTCAGCCGGTCTTTTCCACTTCCAGGTTTTCAGTTTGATTCTGTCAAAGAGACAAGTGTCCTTTGGTCTCCTCTATTTGAGAAAGCATTTGTTAATCTGTTCCTCATCTTTCATCCTTTAGTTTGAGGCAGATGTGACCACCTGTGCCAGTGAGGTTTCTCTCTCTCAGCTGCTGGCTGAGTCCCTTCAGTAAATCTCTCTGTTGATTGATCTGAATGTTCATGCAGCTGATTTGTTCATCTCTCTGTCGAATTTCAGAGACAAGTGTGCTGTGCTTCATGTTGGCCTGTCTGAGATTTTCTGACTTGGCCATTAGTTTCTGTTGGAGAACATTAATGCTTTCAGTTAACAAAACCTCTTCACCCTTGTCATTTACTGTCATTTTCATGCTCTAGGCACCCTGCTTGCTTTTCCTCTAGTTCCCTACCAAGTTTAGGCAATTCCTCTCGAAGGGAACACACCTCAGATTGGCTGCCTAAATCTAGATCCTGTTTCAGTGCTCCAACCAATCTAGGGATTGCCCTATCACCACCACTATGGCCATCAGCTGCTGCTTAATACGGTCGTGCTCCTCCAGTGACTTGTTGGGCTCCAGGGAAGAAGTGAGCAGAATAAAAGCACTAAAAGCTCCAGGCGTTTCGTAAGTTCCGTGGTTGTTGCACTTAGTCCCCATCCGATCCGCTCATCACTCCCCTGCTGCGCGCAGAGCTCTGGAGAAAACACGACCGAACCCAGAAACACCAGGATCCCCAGACACTGCACTTCCTCCTTGAGCAGTTCTGGGGTGCCTTATGTGCCACCGCATTGTTGCCCGCTCCTCTTCTGGCTCGCTACGTCCATTATCTGGTCAGTCATTTCTGTAACGCTTGGGTGATGGTGCGGCCAGGACGTAAACGCACAGCCAATGATCTCTGACTTGAATTTATTTAACATAATGAACATAAAAGCACCCGCACGTGTGTGAATAACACCAAGAATGACTTGACAAGAATGTCAGAGCAGAGCGCTCCCTAACTCTTCTATTTTTCCTAATGTCAGACTACCTCTGGATCTTAATGTCTTGAATGCAAAGTGTAAGTGATGGAAGTTGACAAGTGGAAGATGACAACATAGCTGCCAGGATCATTAGGACACGCAAACCCCTCCACCACGATAAGGCGGTTCGAGGAGGGGCAAAAAGAAGGCAATGTTCATAAATAATAAAGTCCAAGATATGTAAGTCCAATGGATCATGATAAAATGTTTCACCTAATCCACATGGGATGTTACTATTTCTTGAAGACGTCCTACATACAGTATCAAAGAGAAAGTGGAAGCAGAGGCCTGTATAAATACACTTCAATCATTACAAATGTGTTACTCCCAGCTTCAGATGAAAATCAAGGGATTTAATTAGAGAACACTAAAGTGGGGTCATTACCATAAATATATATATATAAAAAAAGTTAGAATAAAATTATCATTTAATATATTAGATTAAAACATTCACAAACAAAACACAACATGATTTAAGTTCATTATAGTTACAAAAATGTAACCAAAATTCAATTCAACCAGCAGTTCCTTAATGATAAAGGATTAGAACCCTGCATATTTCCCTTAGGTAGTCTTGAGCAAGGTACCATCCCCATCACTGCTCCTGGGCGCTGGATGTAGGCCAGCAGCAAGCACTGTTGGTGTATGGGTAAAATGCAGAGGATGCATTATGTTGTGGTTTACTAAACTGCTGTGTGCTTGCAATGACAAAAAGTTTCATTTTCACTTTAATTGTAACATGTCTCTGCTAACAGATAACCATTGCTTGGAATGTGCATGTAGCAGCTGCCTTTTAGATTGAAATACATAATTACTAACAAAACTGCCACTTGTCCCAAACGGTGCTGGTGTCCAACCCAGCACACACAGGGCGAGGACGGGGGACGCACCCTGGACAGGTCGCCAGCCCATCGCAGGGAGGAGCGGGACGGGGATTGCACCTTGCTCAAGGGTACCTCAGGGCAACCCATTTGGAAGGGGTTCGAAACCCCAATTCTCTGATCACGAGGCCAACGCCCTAACCACTAAGAGAAATATTCCTTTTAAAATGCTGGGTTTAATGGGGTGTCGGTGATGAAACTTGCATAACGTCCTCATAAATCACTGTCATGAATATCTTGATTGAAATTCACCATCATGTTCACATGTTGATTTAGTCCACGACTTGCCCCAATGAAATATCAGTCTGATAGCCAGGCACTCAGATCACTTCAAAGTGTTTCTACACAATGTGGCTTTAATTTTAACTTTGTTAACCTGTGCAGACCCATTATTAACAGTCCCATCTGATCTCAGGCAAAAAAAAGGATATTTAGTGAAAATGAAGTGACAACCATTGTCATTGCAAGGTCACAGCACAGCACACGTGAACCACAACGAAATTGGACCTCTGCATTTAACTCATGCACACAAACACCATGCAGCAGTGGGCAGCTATTCAAAGCGCCCAGGGAGCAGTGATGGGGATGGTACCTTGCTCAAGGGTACCTTAGGGCAACTTACTGGTGAGGGACTCAAACCCACAGTCTTCCGATTCTGGGGCAACTCCCTAACCACTAGGCCACTGCTGCCTGTTTATACCTGACATTTCTGTGTCATGAATGTGTTTTATGAACTTATGAGTTCATCATTTATTTTCATCAATCAACAAAATGCAGTGAATGAACAAAAGAGAAATCTAAATCAAATCAATATTTGATGTGACCACCCTTTGCCTTCAAAACAGCATCAATTCTTCTAGGTACACTTGCACACAGTTTTTGAAGTAACTCGGCTGGTAAGTTGTTCCAAACATCTTGGAAAACTAACCACAGATCTTCTGTGGATGTAGGCTTCCTCACATCCTTCTGTCTCTTCATGTAATCCCAGACACACTGTATGATGTTGAGATCAGGGCTCTGTGGGGGCCAGAAGAATTGATGCTGGTTTGAAGGCCTGGGTAACTGGATAACTGGTTCTTTGCCCTTACTGATCTCACACTCTGTAACATGGGTTACTCCTTTCTACTGAGCAGGAGGTGTAACGGTCCTGTGCCAGTAGAGGGCGCCCTGCTCTGATTGTGCGCACCTTGGCTTGGGGGCCAGGTGTGTCTCATTGGGGCTGGGGTTATAAGCCCCAGTGAATCAGAGCAGGGCGCTGGTCATACTGTGTGCGCACTGTGAATTTACTCGGGTTATGTTTTGCATTTGTTATTTTGGTTAATATGTTTAGTTCTGTGCACGTTATCCATCATTAAAGTCCAGTACGAAGCTCAGCTCTGCGTTGGCGTCCAGTCTTTAACATCGCCCCGTGACAGGAGGTGGTTTGACTAACTCTTCAGCCTCTGATATCTGTGGGACCTCCACTGGCACATCAGATTGGGCTGTGGGATTTTCCACAAAGATTCTGTAGCACGCTTCCATTGGATCACTCATTTCCACACATGAAGTATTCGTCTCCTGTTGATTTAATGTTGTATAATCCAGCCCACTCAATGAAGGAGGTTACTGCACCTCAATTTTGGACCCAAAACTGCTCTGCTCAGCAGAGTGGAGTGGAAGAGTGGTAGAGCATTCATCCACCATCAATTCTGACTGAGTTTTGTCGTTAAGAGCAGGCTTCTTTTCAGGATTTGATTCATTTTCTTGATCAAGTATGGTGTCACATGTTTGACACATGTTTGACAGTTTCCAATGGGCAGCAGCTTTGCTCATGTGCATCTTTACTAAGGAGATCATTCCTTTCGCCCTCTAAATTACACTCCACACTATTCAACTCTGAGGAACAAATAGGTCGAACCACAGTATCTGAATTAGTGTTGCATACCTTGTTTAGTTCAACAGAAGTCTTTGCTCTGCATATTCTCCATCTTTCGAAGTGCATTCAAGCTCATCTTCACTGTTACTGATATTTAAATTTGGATTCTGAAGATTCAAAAGGGATTGTCCTTCCAGGTTATCACACATCACATTATTCAAATGCTCACTGTCACTCTTGCATTGTAATTCCATAGGTTCAAGGTAATAAAAAGCTTGGTTTTCAAGTGCTTATTTGTCATTTTGTAACGGTGGCGGGGTGCCGGAAGGACGCCAGTGTAGAGTCCGGAGTTCTGAACAGAGGTTTATTAATCACAGTTACAAAAACAAGAAGCAAGGACTGCAGTTCTAATCAAAACCCAACACTCAAGGAACTGCAGTCTAAACCAAGCTAACCAAGTTATGCAAAAAACCGAAACCACCCTTACATGTATGCTTGGCCTAACTAATGAGCCACCCTCTGTTCTGACTCATCGGGGCTTAAATAGTCAGCCCCCAATGAGGCACACCTGTGCTTTCATGAGCTCAGGTGTGCTCAGTCAGAACAGAGCGCCCTCTAGCGTTCCTAAAGCACCTCACATGTGACAAACACCTCATATTTGATAGAGAGCCCCTCTAGCATGCGCAAAACACCTCATACATGACAGAGAGCGCCCTCTAGCGTGCTAAAAACACCCCACATGTGACACATTTGCTGCTAAAGTAGAAGTACTTTGGTCCAATTGGTTGGTTTCATCAGAGTTCCTTATCTTTTGAAATTCTGAAGAAGGATAATTTTTTGTGATAGCAACCTGATTAGTTTTGAGGTCACTGGACTTGCATCCCTCAGAGTCCACTGATTTCCCTTCTTGCTTTGGCGGTTCACAATACATGTGCTGCTGAGAACCTGCCTCCGAACACAAACAGTTCAAGTCTGGTGTGGAGATCTCTTCAGAAGGTTTCAAAAAGGTTTCAGCAGAGGTCAGGAGGTTCTGAACAGTCCTACCCTCCCTCCGGGCTTTTTTCCAGCTCCACTTGCAGAGCAGCGCTGTTGTCTTGCACCTGCTTCAGCTCTGAAAGTGACAACCCTTGTCATTGTGAGACCTCAGCATTTAACCCATGCACACTCAAACACTGTGCAGCAGGGGGCAGCTATTGAAAGCGCCCAGGGAGCAGTGACGGGGACGGCACTTTGCTCAAGGGTACCTCAGGGCAACCTATTGGGATGGGGTTCAAACCCCCGATCCTCCGATCATGTGGCCAACGCCCTAACCGCTAGGCCACCGCTGCCACCGCTGTTCTGGTTCTATTCAGCTGTTCACTCCAGACAATATCGGCAGCATACAGTTCCTTCCTCATGACCTCTCTCTCTTTCACAAGATTACTGACCTCTATGTGAAGCTCACCATTGTCTTGAGCTAGAGCCTTTCTATTTTCATGGTTTCAATGTCACTCTGGCAAAGAGACAGGAGTCCTTTGGTCTCCTCAAGTTGAGAAAGCAGAGTGGTGATCCTTTCCTCGGTTCTCTGTCTTTCGTCTGTGACTGAAGCATTCACCTGTAACATGGAGGACTCTTTTTCTGTCAGCTGCTGGTCGAGCTTGGTCAGCAACTCCTTCTGCTGAGTGACCTGAATGGTCATGCAGCTGATTTGTTCATCTCTTTGGAGGATTTCCATGAGAAGTGCATCGTGGCTTACATTAACCTGACTGAGTTTTTCTGATTTAATCCTTAGTTTCTCCTGGACACTGTTCAAGCTTTCAGTTAACCAAACTATCTGTTCACTGAGGTCCTTACAGACTTTCCTACACAAAACATAACCTTGTGATCTTCCTTTAAATTATAATGAATTTTGCACATGTCTATCTTATGTTACCACACACTTATGCACAGGTCAGATTAACAGCAAGAACCTCAGATGTATTATCAAGCAACAACACTCATTCTGAGAAGTACACCTCAACACAAGAAGAATATTCATTAAACCAGCGGGTCTCACACTATGGTGCGTGTAACACTTGAGGTCCACAGGCTCCCTCTAGTGGTCCGCAGGAACATCTGAGATTTATTTCTTTTTTTACCAAAATGTAATAATAGCATTAGAGACATAATACTATTAAGTAATCGTGCAAATAAAATGTAATTAGCTACACGATCACTGAAATCCAATTTAAAATAGTTTTTGCTTTGCTAAATAATCACACTATTCACGGTACGAGCCAATCAGCTGTTAGGAGTCTTAGTTTAATTCAGAGATAAACTGTAATGTCAAGCGGACGTGGCAAAATTGGTGGTTCGAAAACACTCCAATCGTGGCCCTACACGGGACATTTTAAGAAGAGATTTGAAGGGAATATTTCGAGCAGTAGTGGAGAACCTGAACTGGATGAAAGGGAACCAGTACAAGTGCTAGCAGTGATCTCGGGACTGTAGCAGCACCAGCAAACCAATCACAGCACAGCATGAAGCAGCGAGGAAATATGACTCGATCCATCAAGTCTGGATTCAGCTGGTGTGGGACAGAGGAGGACCAGAGTGTGTGGTGTGTGGTGTGTGGTGAGGTGCTCAGCATTGAATCCATGAAACCATCACACCTCAAACAGCATCGAACAACCAGACACACACACAGCGCTCAAAGACAAACCAGCTGATTTTTTTTATAAGAAAACGGGAGGGACTGTCAGCTTTATTATCACCCCAACTATGCGCTCTCATCTGTCTCATGAGCTTTGCAACAAGGTGGGCAGCCAACACGTCCAGCTTCTGCTTCATACAGCAGTGAGGTTTCCATCAAGAGGGAAGGAGCTGTCCGGCTGTTTGAGTTACACAGAGAAGTCCAAATATTCTTACAGGACAAAACTTCCCCAAATCAGATGTTTCTGAAAACTCTTTGTGGCTCAGTCAGCTGGCGTACTTGTCGGACACGTTCTCTCATCTAAACGAGCTAAACTCGGCACTACAGGGACTCTCCGTCAGTGTTTTAGATGTGCAGGACTAAATCAACGCTGTGCTGAAAAAGATGGAGCTGCTCGAAATCAAGGTCGAAACAGGAGATGTTTCAGCTTTCTCCACTTTGGAGAGTGCTGACAGCGACCTGACCCTGGCTGATGAAGTGAAGGACAACATCGTAGTGCACCTAGTCTCTCTCAGGCTGCATCTCCGGGAACATTTCCCAGTGATGCCTGAATCCAACAACTGGATGAGAAACTGGATAAGAAACCCATCTGACATCAAAACATCTGAAGTGACCGAACTGTCGGTGAGCAAGAGAGTATAACAGAACTGTCTTGTGATGAAACGCTGAAGTCTGCTTTCAAAACTCAGTCGTTGTTGGACTTTGGGATACAGTCATGCTTTTGGACCAGGCCACGCGCATTCTTCTTCCCTTTGCAACCACATATCTGTGTGAGCAAGGCTTCTCTTCACTTTCCTCCATAAAAACCAAATGCAGAAGCAGGGTGGCCGCTGAACCAAACCTGAGACTGAAGCTGACCTCGATTGACCCAAACATCCCAGGACTGTGTTCACAGAGGCAGGAGCACCTTCTCATTAGGCATTTATAAGTTGTCTCCAACTTGTAACTTTATTTGTTTTCACCGTTCAGATTTCATAAGTGATATTATAATTATCCTCACTTGTTTAAATGCAGCAGGTCTTAATATTGATATGTTCACTTGCGATAAGTGTACAAGTGTTATTAATATCCTCACATTCTGTATTTTACTGCTGTGCAGTTGTTATGAATATTTTCACCTTCTGAGAGTTTTTGAATGCAGTCGAGATGTTATTCTTCATATTTCCATGCACTGTGAGTGTTTGCATTACAGTTATCTAAATTTTCTCACTTACTAATGATTAAAAGAAGTGCAGTTGTGGCTGTATATGACAGTCAATAATAAACATTGTTCCTAAAAGGAATAAATTAACTTTTTGTATGAGTTGTGTATTGTATGATTAGGCCTGTGTTCTGGTATTTTAACAATAGTCATATTGGTGGTACTTGGAGGTGATACTCAGTGTAAAAAGTTTGAGAACCACTGCTCGTATTAAAACAGTGCACCCTCTCCTCTGATTAACCCAGTGCACCGTCTCCTCTGACTAACACCTTTGTGAACAATTTAGGAATTGCATTTTATTACGAATTTTGAGTTTGTGTCTTTTATGAATTTTTTACTTTCAAAATTCATCCAGTGGGCCGGAATGAACCCACTATCGGGCCAGTTTTGGCCCGTGGGCCTTATGTTTGACACCCCTGCTTTAAGCGTTTAGCTCGCAGTGGAAGCATCAGTGTCGTGCTCGCATTGGTGCTGCAGTTATTTTGACAAACTTCGTTTTTCCAACCATGTGTCCAAAGAAAGTGAGTGCGAAGGACAGTGCCGAGAAGAAGAAGTGGATGATGTGCATTGAATTAAAGAAAGAAATGACTCCATTTGGCGAAGCACTACGAACGTAGCACTTCTACAATCTGCACCTGAAACATACCACATTGGACAGGTTTTTATCTAAATTTCCGCCCATGAATGTGAGGAAAGTGCGGCGAAACGGGCAAAAATCAGCGAATAAGATTGTTATTCAGTTCAGCCTTTCTCCTCCACCTCCATCAGATCTCCAAGGCAAATGCTGTACATTATACTTAATAAAACCAGTTTATTGAAGTACATTCTATTGTATTGTGTTTTTATACAATATTAATTATTTATAAGCACATTTTTCTTATTTAAAAACATAACAAAAAAAAAATTGTGTTTTTTGGGGGGTCTGAAGCAGATTAATGGCATGTTAATTCATTTCAATGGAGAAAATTGATTTGACATACGAGTAATTTGAGTTACAAGCTCCATCACAGAATGGATAAAACTCATTAGTCAAGGCACCACTGTACTTTAAATGATTTTCTATGATTGCCTTACAGAGACTAGTGGAGAGCTTTCTGTTCTCCAGGTTTGGGTTAGTATTTACTGTTGCCTCTTATTAGCCTGTGAATGAATTACATGTTTAATCATCCACATCTGGAAAACATATTATGTTCTCACCTTTAGATTTAGTTTAACCTAAATTAGTAGAAAAAATTAAATTGTTTGTAAAGCTTCAGGTGAAGTTTGAGAGTGTGTGTGGTAAAGTTGGAGGGTGTGAGTGTGGGGAAGTTGGAGGATGTGTGTGGTGAAGTTGGAGAGTGTGTGTGTGGTGGATGTAACATGAACACAGGTGATGTATAGTGTCTCACAAAAGTGAGTACACTTCTCAAATTTTTGTAAATAATTGATTATATCTTTTCACTTTGATACAATGTAAAATAGTCAGTGTACAGTTTATATAACAGATTCAATTTGCTGTTTGCCTCAAAATAACTCAACACACAGCCATTAATGTCTAAACCACTAGCAACAAAAGTGAGTACACTCTAAAGTGAAAAATGTCCACATTGTGCCCAAAGTGTCAATATTATGTGTAGCCACCATTATTTTCCAGCACTGCCTCAACTCTCTTGGGCATGGAGTTCACTAGTTCACTCTATGACGACATCGCAGAGCTGGTGGATGTTAGAGACCTTGCCCTCCTCCACCTTCTGTTTGAGGATGCCCCACAGATGGGTCAATAGGGTTTAGGTCTGGAGACATGCTTTGCCAGTCCAGCACCTTTACCCTCAGTTTCTTTAGCGAGGCAGTTGTCGTCTTGGAGGTGTGTTTGAGGCCGTTATCATTTAGGAATACTGCCCTGCGGCCCAGTTTCTGAAGGGAGGGGATCATGCTCTGCTTCAGTATGTCACAGTACATGTTGGCATTAATGGTTCCCTCAATGAACTGTAGCTCCCCAGGAGCACTCATGCAGCCCCAAACCATGACACTCCCACCACCATGTTTGACTGTAGGCAAGACACACTTGTCTTTATACTCCTCACCTTGTTGCCTCCACACACACTTGACACCATCTGAAACCAATAAGTTAATCTTGGTCCCATCAGACCGCAGGACATGGTTCCAGTAATCCATGTCCTTAGTCTGCTTGACTGTTTGCGGGTTTCTAGTGCATCATATTTAGAGGAAGCTTCCTTCTGGGACAAAATGCATACAGATCAATTTGATGCAGTGTGCGGCGTATGGTCTGAGCACTGACAGGCTGACCCCCCACCCCTTCAACCTCTGCAGCAATGCTGGCAGCACTCATACGTCTATTTTCCAAAGACAACCTCTGGATATGATGCTGAGCACATGCACTCAGCTTCGAGGCCTGTTCTGAGTGGAAGCCTTCCTGTTAAACCGCTGTATGGTCTTGGCCATAAATGGCATAACTAGACATAAATGGCTGTGTGTTGAGGTATTTTGAGGGCAAAGCAAATTTACAAGCTGTATCAAAGTGTCATATCTTCAGTGTTGTCCCATGAAAAGATAAAATATTTATAAATATTTATAAAAAAGTGAGGGGTGTACTCACTTTTGTGAAATACTGTAACCATGCTGTCACATGGATGCTGAAATTCTAAAGCACAAGCTCACTTGAAGTAAAAAAAAAGTCAAAAATGAGTTTCATCTGATAACCTCTTCCAATGTCCTTACTGCCTTTTTTTCAGATTTTATAACTGTTTACTGATTCTATGCAGTTAAAAAAGTTATATATAAATATGTATATATGTATATATGTATGTGTGTAAATATATATATATATGTGTGTGTGTGTGTGTGTGTGTGTGTGTGTGTGTGTGTGTGTTGAATTAACAAAACACAGTTTTGTAGCACATATATAATTTTTCTGTTCTTAGGAATTTCTCAAAGTCTGCTGGGTAACTGGGAAAAAAGTTTTTATTTATTTTTTTTGGAAAATGCAAGAAGGAAATTCTGTTTGACACATTTTCTCACAAATTAGCACTTTATTAACAGGCACTATTATAAATGTCCTCTTGTGCTTTGATTTTAGAGAGAAAAGAAAAGTGGTGGAGGTCCAGTCCTTGGTGTGGACTTTGCTTGTTCTCCTCGCTTGTCAGGTGGATTGGAGATGCTAAATTAGCTCTTCGGAGTGAGTGTGTGAATATGTGTGTGTGTGTGTGTCTGCCCTGCCATGGACTGGCAACCTGCCTAGGGTGTTTCCCTGCTTTTTGCTCTGTGAGAGCTGGGATAGGCTCCAGTACCTTCTGTGATGCTAATCAGGACAAGTGGCTAAGAAAACGAGTGATGGTATTACTTTTTATTTCAAGTTGATAACACACTGTGTAAGCGAAGAGTTTAGGTAAATACACAAGCAACTGCTATCAGTAGTTAAAAATTATGAATTATGTTATAATATATATAAAATCTATTGTTAAACTTTCCTTATATAATTTTAATATATTATTAAAAACTTTTTAATTTTCCATTCGAAATTATAATCAAGAATGTGTTTATGGGTAACTTCCAAGCCAGTAAATCAATCTGATTACACTTCTGACAGCATGTGAATGAAGCTTAAGAACAATGTGACAATGTGTTAAAAACAGAAAATCAAAAACAGCAAATACATGAATGAAAACATGTCTCAGATCAGTACAAGGAGTGTTTAAACTAATCATTTTTCAGGTTAAGATTCATGCAATGAGCTTGTTTCAGCCAGTTCAGTCAGTCGTGGTCGATCTCTTTTTATTTACCCAAAATGACCCGAATAATCAGCTGCTTAATGTGTAACTTAAACTACTACTAACTACTAAAGCTATTGAAGTAAGCAAATGAAGAAAGCAAGAAATTCAAATAAACCTGTACGCTGCAAAGTGTGTGAGAAAGTTAAACATTTTTAAAGACCTAATCCCAGCTTTAAAAAAAATGCCCAAAACTGAAAATTACCCAACCAGCAAAAAAGAAGTCATAAGATGACCTGGTTGACTCATCAGTTTAAGAAACCAAAAACATTTCCAGAGCAGAATTGCTTGATTGAGCTTCATAGCCATGTGATCAAACTTTAATTCTGAGACTTCTCTCCCAAAAGATGCTGAAAATATAAGAATGACCAATTATTGATAAATAACTTTACATAAAAGTATTTGCCCTTTTTAAGCAATGAGCGCTTTTAGTCCCATGCTTGGTGCTTTAAACATGTTCAGTGAAACTGAAGAACAAAAAGAAATTCTTCTAATTAACTAGCAATCTTCTATGCAACTAACAATGCATGTTAAATGTGCAATTGCAGAGAACAAAAAGTTAATAAATATAGACAAGTTAATAATCAATTTCATGAACTTCATAAATTCTCACCTCTTACGTCCTTTCAATCCTGTCCAGGACTGAGGACATCATCGTAGGGCTCTGGTGTGAACACTATAACAATACATGTAGACAAATTTGTTACGAGAAACACATCCAGAATTATCGCTGTGTTTAAATCTAGAGCTTACAATAAAAAAAACCTTCTGTAAGGTGCGGGTTCTGCCCAGAAGTAATGGCATCATCGTAGATCTCCACCTTGTCCTCTGTTAAAAAGGAAATAAATATCAGCATTAGTATCATCTGGTGTCACCATTAATGAGGTTTTTTTTACAATAACTTGTTTCAATACAATATTTCTAAATTGCCACTATTACAGTGCTTTGCAGAAGTATTAACCCCCCCATTGGCATTTTTCATGTTTTGTTGCCTCACAACCTGGAATTAAAATGGATTGTTTGAGAGTTTGCACCATTTCATTTACAGAACATGCCTACAACTTTGCTTCACAATAAAAAAAAATATATTCTCAAACAACAAATAGGGCAAAATAACAGAAAACTTCAGCTAATGTCAGTACTTTGTAGAGCCACCTTCACAATTACAGCTGTAAGACGCTTTGGATAAGTCTCTGTGAGTCTGCCACATCTTGTCACTGAGATTTTTGTCCATTACTCAAGGCAAAACTGTTTCAGCTCATTCATATTGAATGGTTTTCACTTGTGGACAGCAATCTTCAAGTCTGACCACAGATTCTCAATTGGACTGAGGTCTGGACTTTGACTAGGCCGTTCCAACACATTTAAATATGTTTCCCCTTAAATCACTGGAGTGTTGCTTTAGCAGTATGCTTCGGGCAATTGTCTTTCTGGAAGGTAAACCTCCGTCCCAGTCTCAGATCACAGGCAGACTGACAGGTATTGCTCAAGAATATCCCTGTATTTAGCACCATAGAGGGTGTATAAGCACTGTATTAACTAATATTATCTAATAATTTCACTTGATATAACATTCTCTGTCACAGAGCCTGAGATGTTTTGCAGTAAATAAAATGGTAAAAAGTTAGTGATAGCTGCCAGCGAAATGTTACAAATATCTACTATATGGAGAGATTAAAGTAGCTTCTGCTTCATCACGTATATCATTAACTTATTTAAATGATATCCTGTGCTGTTCTTCTAATAGACCCTGCCATTAAAGTGCAAAAGCTGCTTTACTGCAGTGTGATCAATTGAATTTGCAATAAAACAATGAAGAAAGACCAACATACCTGCTAGTCGTTCCGGCATCTTCTTAGAGGAAACAACATCATCATAGTTCTCTGATGTGGTTTCATTTCCTACTTCATCTAAATAAAAAGAGCAGTTTTAAGTTACATCATCATTTCATCATTTCTTTTAATGAGGGGAACAGTATGAAGGCTCTCACCTCTCCGGTCACTTATAGGGGTGGCATCATCATAATATTCAGCCTTTTCTTTATTTACAGCATTTGCTGCAGAAGAAAGAAATTAACTAGATTACTGCTGATACTCACTGCCAGCATAAATGCTCAAACATTAACTATAGTAACTATACCAGTATACCAGTATACCAGTAACTATAATGTGAAATAAGTGGTTGCTAATAGCCAAGAACAGTCTTAAGCTTAAGCAAATATTTAACAGTTGCCATATGGAGAGCCAAAAGTGGTTTCTCTGCACCACATGTATCTTTATTTTCAAAAATGAAAATCCTGCTGTGTTCTACTCTCAGTAGAAATTATTACAAACAAATGAATGTGCAAAAGCTGCTTTGCACCAGTTTGGATGAGTGATATTGCAATAATAATAATAATAATAATAATAATGCAAGACAGGAACACACTTGCAACAATATCCTGTGTCTTTCCCTCTGGGAAAACGTTGCCATAGTTCTCTGATATGGATTTACTTTCAATATCCAGTGTCTTTTCTTCCAGGGCTTTATTTACCATAGTTCTCTGATATTGGTTAACTTTACAAATCCCTAATTAAACCAAAGGCTACATTTAATTTAATCATAATTTCATAAATATCTTAATTTATTAATGGACAAATGAAAGAATCTATACTTCTATCAGGCCACTTGTAGTGGTGGCATCATCATAACTAGTATTTTTCTCATCCATAGATTTTGCTGAAGGAAAAAGAAGAAAGTTATTTTTCCATCATGGACTGAGATCTCACTTCCCATTTTGTTGTAATCTCACCATATCTTGTATCATTTTGTTTCTTCCTCTAATTTCAGATTAGTGTGAATTCACATAAGGGAAGATTCTACAAATGGCTTGATGTGTTGTGCAGAAACATAATGCAGAAAAAGCCAAATTGCTGCATTGTTCAGTTGCTGCAACAAACTGTGTTGTTTCTCTCTGAACATCATTTTCTCATCATCTTCACCTCACCTAAATTTGATGGAGATTTTCAAAATCATTGAAACTTAGGTTCCTGTTTCCTCTATCATTTGGTTATGATTCACATTTCATGAGAAGCATGATCATGTTATAATGGTAACATACTCAACAAAGATCCCCAAAAAGAACTGACTAATCAAAGCATTCCACGATACACTTCTCCGGAGAGATTATGATGTCTACTATTACACCATTGTAGTACTGACATCACCAAATGTGGTTTGATGCTTTCGGAACCCAAAATCTTAATCTTTCTGTCTGCAAAGCACCAACCAGCTTTGCTATCTTTTATAACAATGTTTACCTCACTAATCTTTGAAAGAATACAAACACAGAAAACTACAATTTATTTGCAGTCTGTCGGCTGCTTGTACAGAGTATCTGAGATCTTTGATTTTTTCTCAAACACAAGATATTTATTACTAAATGATCCCAGTGTTAAATCAAAAATGTAACATTGTTCATGCTCGCGTTAACATTTAAGTCTTAGATCCCCAATTTGTCTATCAGACACATTTTAAGGCCAGAATTCTATAAATGATGGTCTGCCTGATTTATAACATGCAGAGACAAATGTGCTTTCCCACTTTTTAAAATTACATATACTCTGTTTCTTTTCAATAAAATCCTGAAAAGATTTGAAATGCACTGTGTGCCCAAACATTTGATGAACAGATGAACAAACACGCTCTGGTCCTCTTACTTGAGAGAAGCTCCTCATCCACGTTCTCATATCCTGAGTGCTGGGCTTCAGAGAGAATACTTCCTGTTAGAGGTAAGCAGAACAGTCATGAAACAAGTTCAGAGTGCGTATCTGTGGTTTGAGTAATCTTTATGATGAGAAGGAATTCTGGGGGATCACAAAAAAACATGAATGATTAACAGCACAGTCCATAATTGTCACGTGTGTTGGGTTTTGGGCACGCTAGAGGGCGCTCTCTGTCACGTGTGTTGGGTTTAAAAGACATTGCCTTCAGGGCCGGCTCTCTGTCACGTGTGTTGGGTTTTGGGCTGTGCGGCAGAGGGCAGCAGCTCTACGGTCACATTTAGGGTGTTTGTCATACAAGGTGTTTAGAGATGCCTTCAGAGAGCTCTGTTCTCTGACTAGGCACACTGAGCCCCTGCGGATCGGTGTGCATCGTGAGCTGACTACTGCGCGGTGATCAGAACAGAAGCGGCGGCTTCGATAAATGAAACCAATAACACTGCGCGTAATGGTGGTTTTGTCAGTCAGTCAGTCCAGTCAGTCAGTCAGTCAGTCACCTGGTAGTAACTGCAGTCTGTGTTCTTGTTTGTTTGTGTTTTTCTCCTTTGTTTAATAAACTTCTGTTCTGAACCCTGGCTCCGGTTACAGCGTCCCTCGGTACCTACGTTTTACAGAATGAGCGCCAGTACCTGAGCGTCGCCGAGCACGATGGCGATATGGAGTGCGTGTTGTGGGCGACGGCAATGCTGTCGAGCGATGCGCTGCAACTGATAAAGTGCAGGAGACAAGGCATTTTCAGATCATGAACAGCTGGGCGGTGAGAGTGGAGTGCGACGGACACCGGCTGAGAATCGCGGCGTCTGCTCCCACTGATATCATCCTAGATCGGAAAAACATGGATGATTCGCTTTGTCTCAGATGCTGACTCCATGGCTAAAGGGACACGGCGCTATCTCCGCGGCTGGACGCGTGCTCTCTTCATACCCAGCGACATGGAAGAGCGAGGGCTTGCGTTGATGGCTGGCGTTACTCAGCGTGGAGACGGCGTCTACCGTGCCATGGCGGCTCCAGCAGCGGAAACGCGGCGTCTACCGTGTGCCAAGCGGCTCGCGGCTGCCGCGACTGCGTGTGCAAAGCGGATCTAGCCCAGCGGAGCGCGGCGTCTGCAGTGGCCATGGCCGGATCAGCAGCGGAGGCTGCGGCGTCTACCGTGTCGCGAAGCAGCTCAGCGAGCCGCGGCGTCTACGATGTACTTAAGCAGCTCAGCGAGGAAACGCGGCGTCTACGTGTGTAGCGGATCCGCGTGGAAACCTGGCGTCCGTGCATAGCTGACTCGAGCGAGCTGCGAAGGCAACTGCACGCTGCTTGATTCAACACAGTGACGGCTCAGGCGTGCGGCGCCGCGGCGCGCCAGCAACCGCGATCGCCAGCGGAGAATTGCGCGCGCGCGGCTGATGGCGGAGTGCGGCCAAGGCGGTCACCTGGGGTTGTGCTTCACGCACCTTTCGTGCGTTCGGCGACAGCATACTGGCGCTCCCGCGTCGCACTGCGTACCTGCGGCGCCCCGGCGTCATGGCGTGACTGCACGTGCCACGGCGCTGCGGCGGCGCCGCGGCCACGATCCGCCGAGGCGCCGTCGCGCCAGTTGATAGGGAACACAGCGCGCGCGATCTGAGGTTGTTATGCGCGCTCTTTCGTGTCCACGGCGCCTACCGCAGCGTGTAGCCTTGCCCGGCGTACTGCACCACGGCCCCCACGAGAGAATGCAAAGAGGCCGCCCGCAGCAAGAGCGAGGCAATGGCAAAGGCAGTTCCTGACATGAAAGCGGCATCCCAGAGTCGATCCATAAACCAACACCACGAACCAGTCTGCTGCATCCGAGAAGGAAGGTTCGGGCACAGAGAAAAATCAAACATGAACATTAACCATTCAGCGCAGGTAAGGAAACACATACACAGAAAGGTCCTACCTGAGGCTAAGGTGGGCAGCCAAGACTGTACAACAACATAATGGGAAGCTAACAAGAGTATGAGGCGAAATGAAGTCCCTAAGGAGAAAAAGACATCGTTGTTCTACGGCAGCATTCTAGAGAATGAAGACCAGACAGGCTCTGAAACTGAAGCACCAGGCTGCAACTAGGATACAAGGTGCGTACAGGGCTCACTGTGCTCGAGCACGATATTTATACCTCAAACAGACCATTATTGCGACCAGGCTGAGATATCGGTCACACATTGAAATGCAAAAAACGAAGAGGAATTCCTGAAATTTCGCTCGGCTGCGTTCCTGCAGCGCCTGCTTCAGAGGTCAGAGAGTCAGAAAAGATGGTGATCCTGCACCGTCAGACAGCCTCCTTAGTTCAGTCATTCGAGAACAGAAGGTAATCAAATGCAAAATTAATAAAATAATGCAAGACAGGAACACACTTGCAGCAATATCCAGTGTCTTTTCTTCAGGGAACACATTGCCATAGTTCTCTGATGTGGATTTACTTCCCAAGTCACCTAAATCAAACCAAAAGGCTACATTTAATTTAATCATAATTTCATAATGTCTTAATTTAATGGACAAATGAAGATACATACTTCTCAGGCCACTTGTAGTGGTGGCATCATCATAACTAGTATTTTTCTCATCCATAGATTTTGCTGAAGGAAAAAGAAGAAAGTTATTTTTCCATCATGGACTGGATCTCACTTCCCATTTTGTTATGCAATCTCACCATATCTTGTATCATTTTGTTTCTTCCTCTAATTTCAGATTAGTGTGAATTCACATAAGGGAAGATTCTACAAATGGCTTGATGTGTTGTGCAGAAACATAATGCAGAAAAAGCCAAATTGCTGCATTGTTCAGTTGCTGCAACAAACTGTGTTGTTTCTCTCTGAACATCATTTTCTCATCATCTTCACCTCACCTAAATTTGATGGAGATTTTCAAAATCATTGAAACTTAGGAGTTCTGTTCCTACAATCATTTGGTTATGATTCACATTTCATGACATGATCATGTTATAATGGTAACATACTCAACAAAGATCCCCAAAAAGACTGTTCATCAAACATTCACAGATAGCTATCGGAGATTATGATGTCTGCTATTACACCATTAGCAGGTACTGACCTCACCAAATGTGGTTTGATCTTTTCGGAACCCAAAATCTTAATCTTTCTGTCTGTAAAGCACCAAACAAACTTTACTTTATCACTTTATAACTGTGTTTTACACTCCTAATCTTTGAAAGGAATGCAAACACAGAGAGAACTACAGTTTATTTGCAGTCTGTGCGGCTGCTTGTACAGGTATCTGAGATCTTTGATTTTTCTCAAACACAAGATGCTTTATTACCCCAAAATAAGTCCCAGTGTTAAATCTAGAAAGCAGCAACATTACATTTATGCTCCTAACGTTAACATTTAAAGTCATTAAGATCCCAATTTGTCTATCTGACACATTTTAAGGCCAGAATTCTATAAATGATGGTCTGCCTGATTTATAACATGCAGAGACAAATGTGCTTTCCCACTTTTAAAATTGCACATATACTCTGTTTCTTTTCAATAAAATCCTGAAAAGATTTGAAATGCACTGTGTGCCCAAACATTTGATGAACAGATGAACAAACACGCTCTGGTCCTCTTACTTGAGAGAAGCTCCTCATCCACGTTCTCATATCCTGAGTGCTGGGCTTCAGAGAGAATACTTCCTGTTAGAGGTAAGCAGAACAGTCATGAAACAAGTTCAGATTGCGTATCTGTGGTTTGAGTAATCTTTATGATGAGAAGGAATTCTGGGGGATCACAAAAAAACATGAATGATTAACAGCACAGTCCATAATTGTCACGTGTGTTGGGTTTTGGGCACGCTAGAGGGCGCTCTCTGTCACGTGTGTTGGGTTTTGGGCACGCTAGAGGACGCTCTCTGTCACGTGTGTTGGGTTTTGGGCACGCTAGAGGACGCGCTCGGTCACATTTAGGGTGTTTGTCACATACAAGGTGTTTAGGGTACGCTAGAGGGCGCTCTGTTCTGACTAGGCACACCTGAGCCCCTGCGGGCAGGTGTGCATCATTGGGGCTGACTATTTAAGCCCCGATGAGTCAGAACAGAGTGCGGCTCATTAGATAGGCTATGCCTGCACGTAATGGTGGTTTTTGTCAGTCAGTCAGTCAGTCAGTCACCTGAGTAGTAACTGCAGTCTGTGTTCTTGTTTGTTTGTGTTTTCTCCTTTGTTTAATAAACTTCTGTTCTGAACCCCTGGCTCGGACCTGACGTCCCTCCGGTACCACACCACCGTTACAATAATCAACATGTATCAGAGCTGTTTGTTTGACTGGAATTTGAGTGTCTGGTCTGGTTCCAGACCTTTTAGGAAGAAAAAACAATCCAAATTTGTGCATCCAAATCAGAAACATGTGAATGATCCACAACAATGAACAACATCACAAGCTGTCATTAAAAAGATTATTTGCTCAGAAACGTTTCAGTTTTCTTCAAAAGAAGTGAGAAAATGGAAAAAGGCCAAACCTCTTGCTTTTGCACATATTGGTGCCACTACTGTGCTTTATTGGTTCAAACATATGACACAGGATAGGATTTGAAATAGACTAAGTTTCTTTGCTCTGTTCATGCAAAATAAAAGTTGGACAATAAACGCCCCTACTTGAACCTGACAAGGACTTGACAAGACAGGCAGCATACATGAATTTTCTCCAGCAGCACAATCCACATGTAATTTACCTCTTTTAGCCAATCTTTTAGTGATGAGTCTCTGATCAATCTCCTCATAGACTGCTTCAGGCTGAGTCTTAGGCCTCCTCTTCGAGAGCACTGTGAGGGAGATGGAGAAATTTGTTCAGTAGAAGTGAAACCAGATGACAGACTGAAGGACTAATAAAGTTTAGAGAAGGAACAGAAAGCTAATTGTGAATCTCCCCACCTCTCCTGAGCACTCTGTACCGATAAGACAACACAATCAGGAACATTAAGGCCACAAAGAACACAATTCCCAGCACCAGTAGAGACACCGGATAGATGGATGGAACAGCTGGTGTAAGCATTTGTGTAGGAGTGATCCTCTGCTTCTCTTTCTGATGCACTGGGATAAAATATAAAAACAGAATTTTTGAAATACTGCAAAGTTTATTGACGTAAAAGTACAAAAAGAACAAAAAGAGTACCTGTGATGTAACTGGTAGGGGTTATTCTGGATAAATTAGAGGAGATGCCTGGTAAAGAAAATATGCAAAACAAATGAGTTTTTAGAATACTGAGACTGTAGAATGTGATAGAAATGTGAACTAACATTAACATTTAATTTAATATAAAATTAGACTTAAAATAGGCCCCTGGGAATGTTCAGCTCATCAGACAGGATTTTATGAGGTCAGGGGCAATGGATGGCTATAACTATGATAGCTTGGCTCATGTTTTAGTGGAAAAAAAAAAAAACAACCTGGTTGAATTTTTTAAGCAGAAGCTATTTCATTTAAAACTCCTTCTACTACATGAAATCCATTTGATGAAATGTAACCTGGCCAGTGTCACAGACCGTTTGGAGAAAAATGTGATTTGATACTGTCACGGGTGAGGTTCGTTTTGGGCACGTTAGAGGGCGCTCTGTTCTGACTGAGCACACCTGAGCTCATGAAGGCACAGGTGTGCTTCATTGGGGTTGCTATTTAAGCCCCGATGAGTCAGAACAGAGCACGGTTGATTTTATGAGGCAAAGCCTCACGTTAATGGTGGTTTTGGTAATTTTGGTAGCTTGTTTAAGTTAGACTGCAGTTCCTTGTGTTGTGTTTTAGTCAGAACTGCAGTCCTTGGATCTTGTTTTTGTTAGTATGAGCAGTAAAACTATGTTCCTGACTCCTGGCTCTGCACTGATGTCCTTCCCACACCCCGCCACAGTTACAGAAATGAGCCGCCGGAATCTGGACGTCACGAGTCAGGAGAGCGAACAAGAGTGGGTGTTGCGGACAATAGCGGCCACGATCAGAAAGATCAGATACCTGGGAGACGAGGGTGTTGGCATGCGTTGCTTCTACGGACCTCCATGAGCGACTGGAGGGTGAGGAGTGGGTGCAACAGATGCCGGCGGCCACAGCCAGGGAGCTCGAGCAATATGGCTGACATCGGATATCCCACTCATCAACAACTTGGGACACGGACTGGTATGAGCTCCTTCTTCAGAGGCTGGCTACTCTAGACACAGCGGTACATGGAAGTTTTAAGCCACATGTCTTTTCTAGCTCCTGCTCCTGAAAGCGGGAGGATGGCAGAGAATTTCTCCTGCGCCGTTCAACGTGGGTAGACGGCAGAAAATGTGCCCTGCGCCGTTCAATGCGAGAAGACGGTGGGAAATGCACCCTGTGCCATTCAGCGCGGGAAGACGGCAGGAAATGCACCCTGTGCCGCTCAGCGCGGGAAGACGGCAGGAAATGCACCCTGCGCTGTTCAATGTGGGAAGGTGGCGGGAAATGCGCCCTGCGCCATTCAACATGGGAAAATGGCAAAGAAGGCCACCTGCGACACAGAAAGTGGCACATCGGCAAAGAAAGCCATCCGTGATACGGAGAATGTGACATCGGCAAAGAAGGCCGTCCGTGACATGGAGAACAGGACATCGGCAAAGAAGGCCGTCCGTGACATGGAGAACAGGACATCGGCAAAGAAGGCCGTCCGTAACACAGAGAACAGGAAGTCTACCAAGAAGACCCTTCGCAGCATGGAGAATGGCATCGAGGAGTCAGCCCCCAAACCCAGTACCACTAACCCATCTGCCAGGAAGGAGACAGAGAAGGAGCAGCTCCAGGTTAGTGGGAATGATGGAATAATCAACTTTAACTGACGTTGAAAGTTCAAAGATTGGAACAAACGCTTCAGGAATCTGAAAATGTGTGGCTGTCTGTTCTGGGAGAAGAAAGACAGGCCAAAAT
>CM029392.1:11696641-11718327 GCA_017165825.1 Hepsetus odoe
CCCTGTTTAACTGGAGCAGGAGATGATCTGCTGTTATGGAGGCGGATGAATTGCTGTCTATCAGTGAGATAAGATGTGAACCAAGAAAGAACGGTACCAGAGAGCCCAATGGCTGAAAGGCGGGAAAGAAGGATCTTATGATTGACAGTGTCAAAGGCAGAGCTTAGATCTAAGAGAAGGAGGATACTGAGGGAACCAGTCAGCACTGAGTAAAAGGTCGTTGGTGACCCTTAGCAGGGCAGTCTCGGTGCTGTGGAATGGACGGAAACCTGACTGAAATGGGCAGCAGATAGGGCAGCGGTGGCCTAGTAGTTAGGGCGTTAGCCACATGATCGGAGGATTGGGGGTTCGAACCCCTTCCCAGTAGGTTGCCCTGAGGTACCCTTGAGCAAGGTGCCGTCCCCGTCACTGCTCCCCGGGCGCTTTCAATAGCAGCCCACTGCTACACATGTGTGTATGGATGAAATGCAGAGAGCAAATTTCCCATTCGTGGGATTATAAATAAAGGATTATAATTATGATTATAATTATAATTATAATGAAATGGCTCATATAAATTGTTAATTGTTAAATGTTCCTGCAGCTGAGCAGCTACAACCCTTTCAAGGAGCTTTGAAATAAAAGGTAGATTAGAAATAGGTCTGTAGCTGCTCAGATTGCTGGGATCCAAAGTGTTATTTTTCAAAATAGGTGTAACAGCAGCAGTTTTCAGGCCAAGTGGCACAACACCAGAGGAGAGTGAACAGTTTATAAGATGGGAGATGGAGGCAGAGATGGCAGACAAGCAGGATTTAAGAAGAGAAGTAGGTGCTGGATCAAGGACGGAGGTGGAAGAACTGATTTTCCTAATTAATTCAGTAACAGAGTTTGAGTTTGTAAGAGAGAACTTGGTGAAGGTTGGTACCGGGGTTACTAGGAGAAAGTTACAAGATGGTGGAGGGGTATCAGTGAAAAGTTTATATATCAGATCGATTTTGTTTTGAAAAAAAATGAAGAAAGGACTCACATGAGTGAGAACCTGAGAGAGAAGGTGCTGGGGGCTGAAGAAGTTTCCTCACACTAGTGAACAGGGCCTTGGGCTTACAGCTGCTGCTGTTGATGATGGAGGAGAGGTACCGAGAGCGAGCAGTATTAAGGGCAGATCGATATTTTTGCATGTGATCAACATATAGCTGAGAGTGCACTGTGAGACCTGATTTCTTATACAGCCGTTCAAGTCGCCTCCCAACAGCTTTCATGGACCTCAGTTCAGGGGTGAACCATGGAGAGGAGTGAGAGGAAGGTACAGTCCTGATTTTGACTGGAGCAAACTTATCTAAAACGGCAGAAATGGAGCAGTTGTATAAATTCAGAATGGCCTCAGGACAGGAGAGGTTAAAGAAATTTGAAAGAGGAGATGTAAGCAGGTCAGAGGTGAACCCTTGAATGTCAACAGAGTTCAAATTTCTATATGAAATTGTAGATTTTTTCATAGATTATCTAAGGTTAGTTCAAAAGCTAATTCGATACAATAGTGATCAGAAATACCAACAGAAGAACAGTTTACAGAAGCGTTTTTAAGTCCAGATGAACAAATCAGATCCAGTATGTGTCCACGTGTATGTGTGGGGAAGTTCACATGTTGAGTGAGATGGAAACATTCAAGAAGGGCCAAAAGTTCTGAAGTAGTTGGAGAGACGGTGTCTATATGAATGTTAAAGTCACCGAGCAGGATGATGTTTTCAGACAGGGCACAGGTAAGTGTGAGAAGTTCACTGAGGTCCGAGAAGAACAGAGAAAGAGACATCGAAGGTGGTCGATATGTAAATGTAAATGTCGATATATCAAAATTACAACAAGTGGTTTAGTACTGACAGTTCTGAACACAAGATATTCAAAAGAGGAGATATCATGGAAGTCCAGAACCTTAACTTGCACCCCATCCTGAACAGCAGCAGCCAGGCCTCCACCTCGGCCCTTTCCACGGGGCTTACACAGGTAGCTGTAGCCTGCAGGAGTGAGCTTGTTCACTTCCAGAAAGTCGTTGCTGGGTTGCCATGTTTCAGTCAGTAAAAGCATGTCCAGTTTTTTATCCAAAATTAGTTCTCTAAGTATGAGAGCTTTGTCAGTCAGAGAGCGGATGTTTAAGAGTGCTAAACTTGTGCTTGTTATCACGGGATGATGTTCAGAGTCCGGGTGGTTTGGGTCCATGTTCAGAGTTCTCAGATGATTAGCGTTGACTCCACGGTGAGACGCAGTAGAGAGCGGGCGGTGACGGTCAGGTCGGGATGACCAGATTGAAGGGACTGCAGAAGGAGAAGTGTGATGAATGAAGTGCTGAATTCTGGAGGCGCGGTGAACATAACGGGGACGGCGGGCGATTCCGAGCGCTTGGCAGAGGCCGTATGAGCTCGAGTCCAAGCGAGCCGGACTGTTCCAGTCCCGGAGCTGAGACGGCGTGTATTCAAACCCCATTGATTAACCAGCCAGACACCAAACTTCCGGAGCAAAACGCCTGGCTGATCAGATCCGTAAACGAGCACAGAACCGCACACACCTCACTGTTCACGTTAGCCAGAACCCCGCAGCCCTCACCCACCAGTAGTGTTGAGACGGCCGTTTAGTAGCGTTATGAAGGCAGACCGGCCGCACAGAACTGGATGAACAGAGAAGGAGAGCGTGGAGACTCACTCACCAGCTCTGAGCAGGTGCAGGGGGAGCAGGGAGAGGACTCGCAGAGCAGGGGTGAGACGGGGACGTGGGTCTGGGTCGCTACTCGGAACACGGAGTTTACACACGATGAATGTCCGGATAGTCCACGAAAGGCTGACGCTGGAGCAAGAAGTAAATCCAGCGCAATCCAAACAGTAGCGCGGGAAAGGACTAAACAAATAAACAAACAAACAAAAAATTCCAATGGAAAGCGGCAGCCAGACGCGCGCAGCAGTACTCCCACCGGAACCGGAAGTGGTTTCAATTTAGCATAATTGCAAAACTCCTGAGCTTCCCGTTTCATGTCCCCATCAACATCGAAATGAGATGGATGGGAAAGGATTTATTATTTTTAGTGTGAGGAAACATTTAGACTGTTTTTCTTTCACAAAGTAAAATAGCATTGTAACTGTTTCTGGGACTAAGGTTATGGTTCCCACCAGATGCCTAATGTAGTTTTACATTTACATTTACGGCATTTAGCAGACGCTCTTATCCAGAGCGACTTCCATGTCCTAATTACAGGGACAGTCCCCCTGGAGCAATTCAGGGTTAAGGGTCTTGCTCAGGAACCCAGTGGTGATGGTGCCAGAAGTGGGATTTGAACCTGGGACCTCTTGAGCCATAGGTCCATAGGCAAGTATCCTACCGCTAGACCACCACCATGTAGTCTGACTGTTTCATTTATGCAGATTCACACTTATTAGCAATCAGGTAAGTGGCAACACCGTTCAGATATAATAGAAGTTAGAATGCTATTATGTTGCGTTTGGATCATATGAATCATGCCACTACTGATGCTCAGAATGAATGAAGTGCAAATGCCCAAAGCCACGGTTTCATGTACTTGTATAATTATATTTAAGTGAAAGTGACTACCCTTGTCATTGCGAGGTCACGGCACAGCACACATGAACCACAACGAAATTGGACCTCTGCATTTTACCCATGCACACTCAAACCCGTGCAGCAGTGGGCAGCTATTGAAAGCGCCCGGGGAGCAGTGATGGTGACGGTACCTTGCTCAAGAGTACCTCAGGGCAACCTATTGGGAAGGGGTTTGAACCCCCGATCCTCCGATCATGCGGCTAACGCCCTAACCGCTAGGCCACCGCTGCCCGACCTCTGCTTTTAACCCATGCTCACAAACACCGTGCAGCAGTGGGCCGCTATTGAAAGCGCCCGGGGAGCAGTGACGGGGACGGTACCTTGCTCAGGGATACCTCAGGGCAACCTACTTTTTGAGGGAATCTTCTGATGCGGGGCCAACTCCCTAACCACTAGGCCACCGCTGCCCCATATAATTTACTATATAATTAATTATAATATAATTTAATTAATTTAATTAATTTACTCATTATATATACATGTATAATGCAGCCCTTGTGCTGCCCAAACCAGCATCTAGTCTGTTGTTTCCAATTATATCAACTATATCACACTCTAATGCAGAAGTAAGAAATTCTGAAGAATAGATCATTATAAATAGAATATTTTTATTTATATGGAATATAATAAATACTGATTTAAAGTATTTACTAATAAAGAGACACTAATTCAGTTAAATTACACACAGGTCACAGAAAATCCAGACTCACTGATGGTCCTCATCTGTGTTCTGGAAGAGTAGAGATTCTTCATGGAGAGACCTGGTCCACAGTGTGTGATGCTGACTTTGACCAGCAGGATGCAGAGGTTGTGTGTCAAGAGCTGGACTGTGGGATTCCTGTGGAGGTTTTGGGAGCAGCTGCTTTTGGCAGAGGGGAGGGTCAGGTGTGGTCAGAGGAGCTTCAGTGTAGAGGAAACGAATCTCAGATTCACTTCTGTCCAACATCACCTTCACTCAAACACAACTGCTCCCATGATGATGATGTGGGACTAATATGTTCGGGTAAGTATAATATCTGAGCTGTGCAATATTTAATAATGCATTATGTACTTTTCATTAAATAGCAAAAATGTTCTGTTTTAATAAACTTTTTGTGTTTTCAGCTCACACAGAGGCTCGGTTGATGAACGGCTCAGACTCCTGTTCAGGTCGAGTGGAGCTCCAGTACTTTAGTGACTGGGGCACAGTGTGTGATGTGAGCTGGGATATGAGAGCTGCCAGTGTCCTCTGTGGTCAGCTGAAGTGTGGGACGGCTGTGGCTGTGTTGGGGTCAGACTGGTTTGGAGAGGGGAGTGGTCAGATCTGGGCTGATGTGTTTGATTGTCAGGGGAACGAAACACACCTGTCAAAATGTCCCATTTCATCATGGAGTCGAACTGCATGCTCTCATAAACAGGACGCTGGAGTCATCTGCAGTGGTGAGAAACAATTGAGAGTTTAGAATGGCATATGGTAAAACAAATGGCAGATGGTTTGCAGCAAGTTAGCCCTGTTTCACATCTATGATTATTATATTTTGTATTTTTTTAAAGGCACAGTCTGATCATTGATATTATTAACATACAGCTTGTGTATATTGACATGTGTGGAGTTTGCATGTTCTCCCAGTTTTTGTGTGGGTTTCCTCCGGTTTCCTCACAGCATCCGAAGACATGTATGTCAGATGGACTGGAAATGCTACATTGTCCCTAGGTATGAGTGTTTTTGTCTGTGTGTCAAAGCAAAAGATGCTTAATTTATTCACTCACTCGTTTGCAATTTTATATCGTTTGCAATTTTTTATATCGTTGCTTAGGGCAAAAGAACAACCTGGATAGGTTGCCTGTCCATCACAGGGCAGACACACAGACAAATACACTCAAACACACCAATGTGGCCAATTTAGCATCTCTGAAAGACCTGACATTATGTATGTATGACTTTGGATGGTGGGAGGAAACCAGAGCACCGAGAGCAACCCTCATAGACACAGGGAGAACATGTAAACCACTCAGTAAGGGCTTGGCCCGCCTCACCTGGGAATGGAAGCCAGGACAGTCTCACTGTACAGTGACGGCACTACCCACAGCACCCACATATTATTTATAAAATGTTTCTCCACAGGTTCCTCCCTGTTATTTCTTAATGGGCAAGTGCGTTTGTCTGGAGGAAAGGAGTGTGAGGGGGAGGTGGAGGTTTACTTCCAGCTGGACTGGAGGAGAGTTCTGCTGGACTCCTGGAGTGTTTCTGAGGCCTTTGTGGTCTGTAGACAGCTGGGCTGTGGCTCTGTGCACAACTTCTTGAACTCCTCTCCATTCAGTCCTGAACATAATCACAAATGTGTGACGGGTTTCAACTGTTCTGGGAGTGAGGGTCATCTTGGGAACTGCAGCAGCGCACAAACAGTGAACTGCAGCTCCAGAGAACAGCTGTCAATCACCTGCTCTGGTAATTATTTTGGAACACATTCGATTAACGGGCAATGGGCAGATGCTCATATGAAAACCAAATGAAATGACAGTGGTGGCCTAATGGTCTGAAGCTAGGTCCCATTATTAGAAGGTTGAGGGTTTAAGTTAGACCAGTAGGTTACCCTGAGATACTCCTGAGCAAGGTATTCACTGCTCCTCGGACACCAGTTATAGTTGCCATAGTAGTTATAGTTTTGCTACAATCAAGCTGCTACATGTGTGCTGTATGTGACAGGTTTAGCTTTTTGCTCATTTTAAAAAAGATTCAATACCAGATTCTATTTCACCTCAAAAAACATACTGCTAAATGCCCAATACTTTATACATGTACTGCTAAAGGTCATGAACTCTTTTTGACTCAAATTGACTTAATTTTTAGTGTGCATTTCAAACACAACACTTTTCTTTTAAGCCCTGTTCTTCTTGTCATAATTAGGCCACAATCAGGTGTAATTGCTGAAGAACATTACTACACAACATGCCTTTAACATCACACATCTACTTTGCAGAAAATGTTAGCCATCATTTATAGACATATTTTTAAATGATTTTAGAAATTAAAACATATCATCATAATAATTACTACCCATAAAAGCAGAATAGCTTAGTTAAGAATGCTGGAGAAAGATTTTTAGCAAGATTTGCCATCATGAATGAATGTATCCTGAGCACACACATTAAGGGAGAACTTTACATGGTTAATCTCTAAATTGAACATCTCTTTTTATGTATGTTTTTTAGCCCATGGTTCCGTCAGGCTGGTTGGTTCTGGAGGAGACTGTGCAGGACGACTGGAGGTTTTCTACAGCGGGTCATGGGGGACAGTGAGTGATGATTTGTGGGATATTAAGGATGCAGATGTGGTCTGCAGACAGCTGAAGTGTGGTGAGGCCCTGAGTGACCCGGTACCAGCCCAGTTTGGACCTGGAATTGGACCAGTATGGCTGAATGAGGTGGAGTGTGAGGGGAACGAGACGTCTTTGTGGAACTGCAGATATCACCTGTGTGAAAAGGATGAATGTGGACACAAGGATGATGTAGGGATTATGTGTTCAGGTAAAGTTCAGTTAATAGTCCTACCAGTGACTGACATGAGGACTGTTTGGACATATAGCTACTATTACAATTCCTAAATATTAAATTCACATGCTGGTAGAAAATAAAATCTAAACAACTATTTGCGGGGCGGTGGTGGCCTAGTGGTTAGGGCGTTGGCCTCATGATTGGAGGAGCAGGGGTTCAAACCCCTTCCCAATAGGTTGCCCTGAGGTACCCTTGAGCAAGGTGCCGTCCCCGTCATGCTCCTCCCTGCGATGGGCTGGCGACCTGTCCAGGGTGCGTCCCCCGTCCTCGCCCTGTGTGCGCTGGGTTGGACACCAGCACGACCCCGTTTGGGACAAGCGGCAGATAATGGATGGACAAATATTTGCATAAAATTTATTTTGTGGATAGATTTTCTCAGGTATTAATATTTTTTTCCACATATTTTGTTAAGGACAAGTCCAGTGTCTTACACTTGATTCTGGCAGTAATTGTGGACGGCAATTTATATAAATTTTGAAAACACAAATTAAAAAGCATCTTTTTCTACCAGCGTATAAGGAGATCAGACTCACTGAGGGCTGTGAGGGGAATCTGGAGGTGTTCTACAATGGAACCTGGGGTAACGTGTGTGTAAATAGGATGAATAAAGATACAGTAAGTATGATCTGTCAGGAGCTGAACTGTGGAAGATCTGGCAGTGAGAGAGGTGTCAAAGCACGAGTAGAATCAGCTCCTAACTGGCTGGATGATCTGAAATGTAGGAAACATGGCTCCACTCTGTGGCACTGTCCATCTTCCCCCTGGGGACAGAACCAGTGTGATAGAAACAGTGAGGTGGCTCAGATTACCTGCTCAGGTGAGAAGTTCTTCAATACAGTACTTTCAGATATTACAGTAAAATGATTTCTGTGTAAATGGTGTCACAAATGTCACATCAGATATATAATCAGAGAGTTATTTATTTATTTATTTTTACAGGGGGCTCTCTGACTTTATTTTTAGAGTTAAATGTGAACATGAAATTAATTTAACTTTTATTCACAGGAAGAGGAGAGGAAGATGATCTTGTGCTCCAAACCCATCTAAAACTCTCTTTATTTCATCACCAGAGTAAACGTAAGTAAGACCACCTGAGAAAATAAATAAATTCAGTACAATGAGTGTTAAGAAAACATTATACATTGACATTTTCTTACATTCTACGGCTTTGTGCAAATTATTAATTCAGTCTCATCACTGTCAGTGGTGGCCTACTGGTTAGGAACCAGGCCTAAGGAAAGTAATTGGTTCAAATCTTGGACCAGTTGGTTGCCCATAGGTACCCTTGAGCAAGGTATCATCTCCATCATTGCTCCCTGGGTTCTGGGTATGATTGCCCCCTGCTGCATGTATGTGTATGGCTTAAATCCAGAGTTTTCTCTTGTTGTGGTTCACAGTGTGTTATACTATGCTGTGTTTCACAATTAAAAATAGTCACTTTCACTTCATCCATGTTTATATTTTATGACTGTTTACCCCAGATGTGTTCTTCTTATAGTAAAAATACATTTCTCTTTATTTTACATTAATGAGTATTTCTTAATTTCCTTTCCTGCCTTTGTATGAATAATGTGTGTTGTAGATCACTTGCCTCTCAGGCTGAAGGGATCGGAGGGACGCTGCTCTGGGAGGCTGGAGGTGTATCATGATAAAACATGGGGATCAGTCTGTGATGATCTGTGGGACATAAGTGACGTGCAGGTGGTCTGTAGGCAGCTGGGCTGTGGGTCGGCGCTGAGTGCTGATAGGAGTTCTGCAGGTAGTGGGACTGTCTGGATGAACAGAATGAAATGTAGAGGAAATGAGATTCACCTGTGGGACTGTCCTCATTCCCTGAAGAACCACACTGACTGTCCCACAGGACAGCATGCTGGAGTCACCTGTGCAGGTGAGAGAGGTTTGTGAGGTTTCATGATTTTGGATCCATTGAACATACAGCTCTTTGGGAACTGTCTGTCAGTTTGGGTTTTTTCCTCTTCATAATAGACCAAGGTTTGGGATTTTAAAGAGTCATTTCCTAACCTTTAAAGAGCTGAGGCAAATACAAAAGGAGCCTGGACATCTTTTCATGTTGGGAAAACATTTTAAAAACTAAATAAATATCTTTGCCAGAAGGTACCGAATCCCATTTCTCTCCAAATGGTCTGTAAAAACTGGCCAGGTGACATTTCATCATGAATTTCATGTAGTGGAAGGATATTTTTTAATGTAATTGCTTCTGCTTAAAAAATTCAACCAGGTTGTTTTTTTCACTAAAACATGAGCCAAGCTATAGCCATCCATTGCCCCTGACCTAAGCCTCATAAAATCCAGTCTGATGAGCTGAAGAAACTCTGGGGCCTATTTTAAGTCTAATTTTATATTCAGTTAAATGTTAAGGTTAGGGTAGGTTCAATTTTATAGTCTCAGTATTCTAAAAACTCATTTGTTTTGTGCATTTTTTTACCAGGCATCTCCTCTAATTTACCCAGAATAACCCCCACCAGTTACATCACAGGTACTCTTTTTGTTCTCCTTTTACATAAAAAAAACGTTGCAGTGTTTCAAAAATTCTGATTTTATATTTCATCCCAGCGCATCAGACAGAGAAGCGGACGACACAAATTCTTACACCAGCTGTTCCATCCATCTATCCAGTGTCTCTGCTGGTGCTGGGAATTGTGCTCTTTGTGGCCTTAGTGTTCCTGATTGTGTTGTCTTATCATTACAGAGTGCTCAGGAGAGGTGAGGAGATTCACAATTAGCTTTCTTTTCATCTCTAAACATTATTATTTCTTCAGTCTGTTATCTGGTTTCACTTCTACTGAACACATTTCTCCATCTCACTCACAGTGCTCTCTAAGAGGAGGCCTAAGACTCAGCCTGAGGCAGTCTATGAGGAGATTGATCAGATACTCATCACTAAAAGTTTGGCTAAAAGAGGTAAAGTACCTGTGGAGTGTGCAGCTGGAGAATTTCATTCAAGTATGCTTTCTGTCTTTTTAGGTCTTTGTTAGATCTTTGTCAACAGAACAAATAAATTTAATCTATTTCAAATCCTATCTTGTTTCATATTTTTGAACCAGTAAAGCACAGTAGTGGCACCAGTATGTGCAAAAGCAAGAAGTTTGGCATTTTTCCATTTTCTCACATCTTTTGAAGAAAACTGAAAAGTTTACGAGCAAATAATCTTTTTAATGACAGCTTGTGATGTTGTTCATTGTTCCATCACATTTCTGATTTGGATGCACAAATTGTAGGTCTTGTTATTGTTTTTTCTTCCTAAAAGGAAGAACAGACCAGACAGTCAAAGTCCAGTCAAACAAACAGCTCTGATACATGTTGATTATGGACTGTGCTGTTAATTCATGTTTTTGTTGTGATCCCCCAGAATTCCTTCTCATCATAAAGATTACTCAAACCACAGATACACAATCTGAACTTGTTTCTTGACTGTTCTGCTTACCTCTAACAGGAAGTATTCTCTCTGAAGCCCAGCACTCAGGATATGAGGATGTGGATGAGGAACATCTCTCAAGTAAGAGGACCAGAGCGTGTTTGTTCATCTGTTCATCAAATGTTTGGGCACACAGTGCATTTCAAACCTTTTCAGGATTTTATTGAAAAGAAACAGTGGATATGTAAATTTTTAAAAGTGGGAAAGCACCATTGTCTCTGCAGCATGTTTTAAATCAGGCAGACCATCATTTATAGAATTCTGGCCTTAAAATGTGTCAGATAGACAAATGTGGGATCTTAATGACTTTAAATGTTAATGTTAGGAGCATAAATGTAATGTTGCTTTGATATTCATCACTGGGACTTGTGTGAAAAGCTGAAAACGGACACATTTAGAGGTAATAAAGCATCTTGTGTTTGAGTAAAATCAAAGATCTCTGATACCTGTACAAGCAGCCACACAGACTGCAAATAAACTGTAGTTCTCCCTGTGTTTGCGTTCCTTTCAAAGATTAGGAGTGTAAAACACAGTTATAAAGTGATAAAGTCAAGTTTGCTTGGTGCTTTACAGACAGAAAGATTAAGATTTTGGGTTCCGAAAAGACCAAACCACATTTGGTGAGGTCAGTACCTGCTAGTGCTGTAATAGCAGACATCATGATCTCTGATAGCTATTCATCAATTTCTGATGAACAGTCTATTTGGGGATCTTTATTGAGCATGTTACCATTATAACATGATCATGTAATGAAATGTGAATCATAACCAAAGGATTGTAGGAACAGAACTCCTAAGTTTCAATGACGTAGAGAGTCTCCATCAAATAAAGGTGAGGTGAAGATGATGAGGTGAAAAATGATGTCCAGAGAGAAATAACACAGTTTGTTGCAGCAAATGAACAATGCAGCAGTTTGGCTTATTCTGCATTCTGTATCTGCACAACACACCAAGACTTCCCTAAAGTGAATTCACACTATTCTGAAATTAGAGGAAGAAACTAAATGATACAAGATATAGTGAGATGGCATAACAAAATGGGAAGTGATGGAAAAATAACTTTCTTCTTTCTCCTTCAGCAAAATCTATGGATGAGAAAAATACTAGTTATGATGATGCCACCACTACAAGTCGCCTGAGAGGTGTGTATCGTCATTTGTATATTATATTAAGACATCATGAAATTATGATGAAATTAAATGTAGCCTTTTGGTTTGATTTAGGTGAAAGTAAATCCATATCAGAGAACTATGGCAACATTTTCCCTGAGGGAAAGACACAGGATATTGTTGCAAGTGCGTTCCTGTCTTGCATTATTATTATTATTATTGTTATTATTATTATTGCAATATCACTCATCCAAACTGGAGCAAAGCAGCTTTTGCACATTCATTTGTTTGTAATAATTTCTATTGAGAGTAGAACACAGCAGGATTTTCATTTTTGAAAAACAAAAAAGATGCAGAGTGGTGCAGAGAAGCCACTTTCGGCTCTCCATATGGCAACTGTTAAATATTGGAGCTTCAGACTGTTCTTGGCTATTAGCAACCACTTATTTCACATTATAGTTACTGGTGAACATCATATGGAAGCTTTACCGCACCTTAGATTACAGTACCTATAGATGTTTGAGAGTTTATGCTGATAGTGAGTATCAACAATAATCCAGTTACTTTCTTTCTTCTCCAGCAAATGCTGTAAATAATGAAAAGGCTGAATATTATGACGATGCCATCCCTATAAGTGGCTTGAGAGGTGAGAGCCTTCATACTGTTCACCTCATTAAAAGAAATGATGAAATGATGACTTAACTTAAAACTGCTCTTTTGTTTTTTTTTAGATGAAGTAGGAAATGAAACCACATCAGACAACTACGATGATGTTGTTTCCTCTAAGAAGACGGAGGAACAACTAGCGAGTATGTTGGTTTTCCTTCATTGTTTTATTGTAAATTCAACTGATCACACTGCAGAAAAAGCAGCTTTTGCACTTTAATAACAGTGTCTATTAGAAGAACAGGACAGGATATCTACCATTTCAAAAAGTTAATGATACATGTGATGAAGCTTCTTTAACCTCTCCATATTGTAGATATTTGTAACATTTGGAAGATCTAGACGGTTGCTGGCAGCTACCACCCACTATTTACCATTTTAGTTACTGCATAATATCTCAGGCTCTGTGACTGGGAATGTTATGTCATGTGACAACTTTAGACAAAATCAGTTAATAATAGTGGCAATTTAGAAACGTTGTATTATAAGTAGTTAGTGCAAAAAAAACCTCATTACATTTGTGGCATTTAGCAGACACTCTTATCCAGAGCGACCACGTCCTAATTACAGGGACAGTCCCCCTGGAGCAATTCAGGGTTAAGGGTCTTGCTCAAGGACCCAGTGGTGGTAGTGCTAGAGGTGGGATTTGAACCTGGGACCTCTAGGTCCATAGGCAAGTATCCCACCACTAGACCACCAACACTGTACACCATTAATGGTGACACTAGTGCTTCTACTGCACCAGATGATACTAATGTTGCTATTTATTTCCTTTTTAACAGAGGACAAGGTGGAGATCTATGATGATGTCATTACTTCTGGGCAGAACCCGCACCTTACAGAAGGTTTGTTTTATTGTATGCGCTAGATTTCAACTCAGTGATAATTCTGGATGTGTTTCTCGTAACAAAATTGTCTACATGTATTGTTATAGTGTTCACACCAGAACCCTACGATGATGTCCTCACTCCTGGACAGGACTGAAAGGACATAAGAGGTGCGATATTATTTATGAAGTTGATTATGAACTTGTTTATATTTATGAACTTTTTATTGTCTGCAATTGCACATTTAACATGCATTGTTAGTCGCTAAGTTTTAACATATTAGAATTTATTCTTGTTCTTCAGTTTCACTGAACATGTTTACAGTACCGAGCAGGAGACTAAAAGTGCTTGTTGCTTAAAAATGATAAATACATTTATGTCAATTAAGAATCCATGAAGGAATAATGGGTCATTCTTTTTTTTCAGACTATCTTTTGAGATATCTTTTGAAGCCTCAGAATGAAAGATAGATCACATGTCTATGAAGCTCCATCAAGTGATTCTGCTCAGGATTCTTATTCTTCTTCTTTGCTACTTTCTCACAGACTTTGCAGCTCACAGGTTTATTTGAATTTCTTGCTTTCTTCATTTGCTCACTTTCATAGCTTTAGCAGTTAGTAGTAGTTTAAGTTACACATTAAGCAGCTGATTATTCGGATCATTTTGGGTAAATAAAAATAAATCGACCACAACTGACCGAACTGGCTGAAACAAGTTCATTGCATGAATCTTAACCTGAAAAATGATTAGTTTAAACACTCGTGGTACTGATCTGAGATGTGTTCATTCATGTATTTGCTGTTTTTGAAATGATTTGAAATGTTTTAATTCATGTATTTGCCTTTTTGAAAGGTTTAATAATAGATTTTATATATATATATCATAACATAATTCATCATTTTCCCTACTGATAGCAGTTGCTTGTGTATTTTATCTAAACTCTTCACTCAGTGTGTTCTCAACATGAAATAAAGAGTAATACCCTCACTCGTTTTCTTAGCCACTTGCCCTGATTAGGATCACAGAAGGTACTGGAGCCTATCCCAGCTCTCACAGGGCAATGGGCAGGGAAACACACTGGACAGGTCGCCAGTCCACGGCAAGGCAGACACACACACGCACACACACACACACACACACACATACTCACACACTCACTCCTAATTTAGCATCTCCAATGCACCTGATATGCAGAGAGCAATTTCCACACAGAAAGGACTGGACTTTGCATCCACCACTTTTCATTTCTCTCTAAAATCAGAGCACAACAGGACATTTATAATAGTGCCTGTTAATAAAAGTGCTCATTTGTGAGAAAAATGTGTCAAACAGAATTTCCTTCTGGTGTTCTCTAAAAACAAAAAACTTTTTCCCCAGTTACCCAGCAGACTTTGAGAAATTCCTAAGAACTGAAAAATTATATATGTGCTATACAAAACTATATTTTGTGTCAACACACACACACACACACACATATGTATATATATATATATTTAGTGCTGCTGCCACTGGGGAGTTCATTGAGGGAACCATTCATGCCAACATGTAATGTGACACACTGAAGCAGAGCATGATCCCCTCCCTTCAGAAACTGGGCCGCAGGGCAGTATTCCAACATGATAACGGCCTCAAACACACCTCCAAGACGACCACTGCCTAAAGAAACTGAGGGTAAAGGTGCTGGACTGGCCAAGCATGTCTCCAGACCTAAACCCTATTGACCCATCTGTGGGGCTTCCTCAAACAGAAGGTGGAGGAGGACAAGGTCTCTAACATCCACCAGCTCTGCGATGTCGTCATAGAGTGAACTAGTGAACTCCATGCCCAAGAGAGTTGAGGCAGTGCTGGAAAATAATGGTGGCCACACAAAATATTGACACTTTGGGCACAATGTTGACATTTTTCACTTAGGGGTGTACTCACTTTTTTTTGCCAGTGGTTTAAACATTAATGGCTGTGTGTTGAGTTATTTTGAGGGGACAACACATCTACTCTATTATACAAGCTGTACACTGACTTCTTTACATTGTATCAAAGTGAAAAGATATAATAAAATATTTACAAAAATTTGAGAGGTGTACTCACTTTTGTGAGATACTATACATCACCTGTGTTCACGTTACATCCACCACACACACACTCTCTAACTTCACATCATACACACATTCTCCAACTTCACTACACACACAACTTGGTCATGTTTTTCTATCATTTCTATCTTCAATTCAATGCACATCATCCGCTCTTCTTCTCAGCACTGTCCTTCGTACTCACTTTCTTTGGACACATGGTTGGGAAAACGAACACTGATGCTTCCACTGCGAGCTAAACGCTTAAAGCAGGGGTGTCAAACGTACGGCCCGTGGGCCAAAAGTGGCCCGATAGCGGGTTCATTCCGGCCCGCTGGATGAATTTTGAAAATAAAAAATTCATTAAAGACAAACTCAAAATTCGTAATAAAATGCAATTCCTAAATCACAAGGGTGTTAGTCAGAGGAGACGGTGCACTGTGTTATTCAGAGGAGACGGTGCGCTGCTTTAATACGAGCAGTGGTTCTCAAACTTTTTACACTGAGTACCACCTCCAAGTACCACCTTTATGACCAGTGTTAAAATACCGGAACACAGGCCTAATCATACAAAACACAATTCACACAAAAAAGTTAATTTATTCCTTTTAGGAACAATGTTTATTATTGACTGTCATATACAGCCACAACTGCACTTCTTTTAATCATTAGTAAGTGAGAAAATTTAGATAACTGTAATGCAAACACTCACAGTGCATGGAAATATGAAGAATAACATCTCTACTGCATTCAAAAACTCTCAGAAAGTGAAAATATTCATAACAACTGCACAGCAGTAAAATACAGAATGTGAGGATATTAATAACACTTGTACACTTATAGCAAGTGAACATATCAATATTAAGACCTGCTGCATTTAAACAAGTGAGGATAATTATAATATCACTTATGAAATCTGAACGGTGAAAACAAATAAAGTTTACAGTTGGAGACAACTTATAAATGCCTAATGAGAAGGTGCTCCTGCCTCTGTGAACACAGTCCTGGGATGTCTGGGTCAATCGAGGTCAGCTTCAGTCTCAGGTTTGGTTCAGCGGCCTCCCTGCTTCTGCATTTGGTTTTTATGGAGGAAAGTGAAGAGAAGCCTTGCTCACACAGATATGTGGTTGCAAAGGGAAGAAGAATGCGCGTGGCCTGGTCCAAAAGCATGACTGTATCCCAAAGTCCAACAACGACTGAGTTTTGAAAGCAGACTTCAGCGTTTCATCACGAGACAGTTCTGTTATACTCTCTTGCTCACCGACAGTTCAGTCACTTCAGATGTTTTGATGTCAGATGGGTTTCTTATCCAGTTTCTCATCCCGTTGTTGGATTCAGGCATCACTGGGAAATGTTCCCGGAGATGCGGCCTGAGAGAGACTAGGTGCACTACGATGTTGTCCTTCACTTCATCAGCCAGGGTCAGGTCGCTGTCAGCACTCTCCAAAGTGGGGAAAGCTGAAACATCTCCTGTTTCGACCTTGATTTCAAGCAGCTCCATCTTTTTCAGCACAGCGTTGATTTAGTTCTGCACATCTAAAACACTGACGGAGAGTCCCTGTAGTGCCGAGTTTAGCTCGTTTAGATGAGAGAACGTGTCCGACAAGTACGCCAGCTGACTGAGCCACAAAGAGTTTTCAGAAACATCTGATTTGGGGAAGTTTTGTCCTGTAAGAATATTTGGACTTCACTGTGTAACTCAAACAGCCGGACAGCTCCTTCCCTCTTGATGGAAACCTCACTGCTGTATGAAGCAGAAGCTGGACGTGTTGGCTGCCCACCTTGTTGCAAAGCTCATGAGACAGATGAGAGCGCATAGTTGGGGTGATAAAAAGCTGACAGTCCCTCCCGTTTTCTTATAAAAAAAATCAGTTGGTTTGTGCGCTTTGAGCGCTGTGTGTGTGTCTGGTTGTTCGATGCTGTTTGAGGTGTGATGGTTTCATGGATTCATTGCTGAGCACCTCACCACACACCACACACCACACACTCTGGTCCTCCTCTGTCCCACACCAGCTGAATCCAGACTTGATGGATCGAGTCATATTTCCTCGCTGCTTCATGCTGTGCTGTGATTGGTTCACTGGCGCTGCTACAGTCCCGAGATCACTGCTAGCACTTGTACTGGTTCCCTTTCATCCAGTTCAGGTTCTCCACTACTGCTCGAAATATTCCCTTCAAATCTCTTCTTAAAACGTCCCGTGTGGAGCCACGATTGGAGTGCTTTCGATCCACCACTTTTGCCACGTCCGCTTGACATTGCAGTTTATCTCTGAATTAAACTAAGACTCCTAACAGCTGATTGGCTCGTACCGTGAATAGTGTGATTATTTAGCAAAGCAAAAACTATTTTAAATTGGATTTCAGTGATCGTGTAGCTAATTACATTTTATTTGCACAATTACTTAATAGTATTATGTCTCTAATGCTATTATTACATTTTGGTAAAAAAAGAAATAAATCTCAGATGTTCCTGCGGACCACTAGAGGGAGCCCGCGGACCTCAAGTGTTACACGCACCATAGTGTGAGACCCGCTGGTTTAATGAATATTCTTCTTGTGTTGAGGTGTAATTCTCAGAATGAGTGTTGTTGCTTGATAATACATCTGAGGTTTTTGCTGTTAATCTGACCTGTGCATAAGTGTGTGGTAACATAACATAGACATGTGCAAAATTCATTATAATTTAAAGGAAGATCACAAGATTATGTTTTGAGTTGGAAAGTCTGTAAGGACCTCAGTGAACAGATAGTTTGGTTAACTGAAAGCTTGAACAGTGTCCAGGAGAAACTAAGGATTAAATCAGAAAAACTCAGTCAGGTTAATGTAAGCCACGATGCACTTCTCATGGACATCCACCAAAGAGATGAACAAATCAGCTGCATGACCATTCAGGTCACTCAGCAGAAGGAGTTGCTGACCAAGCTCGACCAGCAGCTGACAGAAAAAGAGTCCTCCATGTTACAGGTGAATGCTTCAGTCACAGACGAAAGACAGAGAACCGAGGAAAGGATCACCACTCTGCTTTCTCAAATTGAAGAGACCAAAGGACTCCTGTCTCTTTGCCAGAGTGACATTGAAACCATGAAAATAGAAAGAAAGGCTCTAGCTCAAGACAATGGTGAGCTTCACATAGAGGTCAGTAATCTTGTGAAAGAGAGAGCGGTCATGAGGAAGGAACTGTATGCTGCCGATATTGTCTGGAGTGAACAGCTGAATAGAACCAGAACAGCGGTGGCAGCGGTTAGGGTGTTGGCCACATGATCGGGGGATTGGGGGTTTGAACCCCATCCCAATAGGTTGCCCTGAGGTACCCTTGAGCAAAGTGCCGTCCCCGCCACTGCTCCCTGGGCTCTTTCAATAGCTGCCCCCTGCTGCACAGTGTTTGAGTGTGCATGGGTTAAATGCTGAGGTCCAATTTCGTTGTGGTTCATTGTCTGCTGTGCTTTGACCTCACAATGACAAGGGTTGTCACTTTCAGAGCCGAAGCAGGTGCAAGACAACAGTGCTGCTCTGCAAATGGAGCTGGAAAAAAGCCCGGAGGGAGGGTAGGACTGTTCAGAACCTCCTGACCTCTGCTGAAACCTTTTTGAAACCTTCTGAAGAGATCTCCACACCAGACTTGAACTGTTTGTGTTCGGAGGCAGGTTCTCAGCAGCACATGTGTTGTGAACCACCAAGGCAAGAAGGGAAATCAGTGGACTCTGAGGGATGCAAGTCCAGTGACCTCAAAACTAATCAGGTTGCTATCACAAAAAATTATTCGTCTTCAGAATTTCAAAAGATAAGGAACCCTGATGAAACCAACCAATTGGACCAAAGTCCTTCTACTTTAGCAACAAATGTGTCACGTATGAGGTGTTTTGGGCATGCTAGAGGGCGCTCTCTATCACATATGAGGTGTTTGTCACTTGTGAGGTGCTTTAGGTACGCTAGAGGGCGCTCTGTTCTGACTGAGCACACCTGAGCTCATGAAGGCACAGGTGTGCCTCATTGGGGGCTGACTATTTAAGCCCCGATGAGTCAGAACAGAGCGCGGCTCATTAGTTAGGCTAAGCCTACGTGTAAGGGTTCGGTTCGGTTCGGTACGGTACGGTACGGTTCGGTTCGGTATAACTTGGATGACTTGGATAAGACTGCAGTTCCTTGAGTCTTGGGTTTAGATTAGAACTGCAGTCCTTGCTTCTTGTTTTTGTAACTGTGATTAATAAACCTCTGTTCAGAACTCCGGGCTCTGCACTGGCGTCCTTCCGGCACCCTGCCGCCGTTACAAAATGACAAATAAGCACTTGAAAACCAAGCTTTTGATTACCTTGAACCTTTGGAATTACAATGCAAAAGTGACAGTGAGCATTTGAATAATGTGATGTGTGATAACCTGGAAGGACAATCCCTTTTGAATCTTCAGAATCCAAATTTAAATATCAGTAACAGTGAAGATGAGCCTGAATGCACTTCGAAAGATGGAGAACGTGCAGAGCAAAGACTGCTGTTGAACTAAACAAGGTATGCAACACTAATTAAGATACTGTGGTTCGACCTGTTTGTTCCTCAGAGTTGAATAGTGTGGAGTGTAATGTAGAGGGCGAAAGGAATGATCTCCTTAGTAAAGATGCACATGAGCAAAGCTGCTGCCCATTGGAAACTGTCAAACATGTGACACCATACTTGGTCAAGAAAATGAATCAAATCCTGAAAAGAAGCCTGCTCTTAACGACAAAACTCAGTCAGAATTGATGGAGGATGAATGCTCTACCACTCCAGCTGCTGAGCAGAGCTGTTTTGGGTCCAAAATTGCTGTGCAGTAACCTCCTTCATTGAGTGGGCTGGATTATACAACATTAAATCAACGGGAGACGAATACTTCATGTGTGGAAATGGAGTGATCTAATGGAAGCGTGCTACAGAATCTTTGTGGAAAATCCCACAGCCCAATCTGATGTGCCAGTGGAGGTCCCACAGATACCAGAGGCTGAAGAGTTAGTCAAACCACCTCCTGCTCAGTAGAAAGGAGTAACCCATGTTACAGAGTGTGAGATCAGTAAGGGCAAAGAACCAGTTATCCAGTTACCCAGGCCTTCAAACCAGCATCAATTCTTCTGGCCCCCACAGAGCCCTGATCTCAACATCATACAGTGTGTCTGGGATTACATGAAGAGACAGAAGGATGTGAGGAAGCCTACATCCACAGAAGATCTGTGGTTAGTTTTCCAAGATGTTTGGAACAACCTTCCAGCCGAGTTCCTTCAAAAACTGTGTGCAAGTGTACCTAGAAGAATTGATGCTGTTTTGAAGGCAAAGGGTGGTCACATCAAATATTGATTTGATTTAGATTTCTCTTTTGTTCATTCACTGCATTTTGTTGATTGATGAAAATAAATGATGAACTCATAAGTTCATAAAACACATTCATGACACAGAAATGTCAGGTATAAACAGGCAGCGGTGGCCTAGTGGTTAGGGAGTTGCCCCAGAATCGGAAGACTGTGGGTTTGAGTCCCTCACCATTAAGTTGCCCTAAGGTACCCTCTAGCAAGGTACCGTCCCCATCACTGCTCCCCGGGCGCTTTGAATAGCTGCCCACTGCTGCATGGTGTTTGTGTGCATGGGTTAAATGCAGAGGTCCAATTTCGTTGTGGTTCACGTGTGCTGTGCTGTGACCTTGCAATGACAATGGTTGTCACTTCATTTTCACTAAATGTCCTTTTTTTTGCCTGAGATCAGATGGGACTGTTAATAGTGGGTCTGCACAGGTTAACAAAGTTAAAATTAAAGCCACATTGTGTAGAAGCACTTTGAAGTGATCTGAGTGCCTGGCTATCAGACTGATATTTCATTGGGGCAAGTCGTGGACTAAATCAGCATGTGAACATGATGGTGAATTTCAATCAAGATATTCATGACAGTGATTTATGAGGACGTTATGCAAGTTTCATCACCGACACCCCATTAAACCCAGCATTTTAAAAGGAATATTTTATTTTGAGCTGTTGACAGTCTATTCTGTCAAGAGATTTTATTTCATGTAGTTTTGTTTGGCAGTGGTGGCTTAGTGGTTAGGGCGTTGGCCTCGTGATCAGAGAATCGGGGGTTCAAACCCCTTCCCAATGGGTTGCCCTGAGGTACCCTTGAGCAAGGTGCAGTGCCCGTCCCACTCCTCCCTGCGATGGGCTGGCGACCTGTCCAGGGTGCGTCCCCCATCTTCACCCTGTGTGCGCTGGGTTGGACACCAGCATCCCCCCGCGACCCCGTTTGGGACAAGCAGCAGTTTTGTTAGTAATTATGTATTTCAATCTAAAAGGCAGCTGCTACATGCAAATTCCAAGCAATGGTTATCTGTTAGCAGAGACATACAATTAAGTGAAAATGAAACTTTTTGTCATTGCAAGCACACAGCACCCAGCACAGTACAGTAAACCACAACATAATGCATCCTCTGCATTTTACCCATACACCAACAGTGCTTGCTG
>CM029392.1:11718827-11751423 GCA_017165825.1 Hepsetus odoe
AAACGTCCCGTGTGGAGCCACGATTGGAGTGTTTTCGATCCACCACTTTTGCCACGTCCGCTTGGCATTGCAGTTTATCTCTGAATTAAACTAAGACTCCCAACAGCTGATTGGCTCGTACCGTGAATAGTGTGATTATTATTTTAAATTGGATTTTAGTGATCGTGTAGCTAATTACATTTTATTTGCACGATTACTTAATAGTATTATGTCTCTAATGCTATTATTACATTTTGGTTAAAAAAAAAATCGCCCACTAGAGGGAGCCCGCGGACCACAAGTGTTACACGCACCATAGTGTGAGACCCGCTGGTGTAATGAATATTCTTCTTGTGTTGAGGTGTAATTCTCAGAATGAGTGTTTTGGCTTGATAATACATCTGAGGTTCTTGCTGTTAATCTTACCTGTGCATAAGTGTGTGGTAACATTAGATAGACATGTGCAAAATTCATTATAATTTAAAGGAGGATCACATGATTATGTTTTGTGTTGGGGGTTACAGATGTAGACAGCATGACCACACATGGACATCACTGTGACGCTTCAGCAACAAGGTTCTGGTTTTGAGTCCCATCCAGGGTTGCATGGGTCATTTTTAGGTTTGTGCAAGTGGATGGTTTGATGGTTTCCAACCCTCGTGTAAATTCTTTGTGTTCATCCAAAACTGATCAGAAATGTATGAAAAATGAACAACTGACAAACTTCTAAAAAGCTCCATTAGCTTCAGTTTAATTACAAGAATGCTTTGGAAATGGCTGCAGTGGAGAGTGGTTACTGCTTATGGCCTGTAATGTACTTCATTAAGTTCTGCTCTTAAAAATGAAGAAATAATAAATAAATAAGGATGCAGCTTCCTCATGACCCACTCATCTCCAAACTGCTGCTCATGAAGTTTTGAAAACTCCTTAATGCTGGTTAATCCTGATATTTACTGACTTTAGGTATTGAACACATTGCCCTCAGATATGACCCTGTAAAAGGCAGAGCAGAAAGGCATTTTGTCTTAGCAAGGCTGAGACAAAGACAATCGATTAAGAAATATCTGTTGCAGACTGACTGATGTTGACCATCTGTCTGTCCATCCATCCATTATCTGTGCAATACTGGGGGGTGCTGTCAGCTCTCAGAGGTTGAAAGGTGGAGAAACACACCTGGGAGACAATGCAGCATCTCCAATCCACCTGACGTGCAAGTTTTTCTGCTGTGGGAGAGCCTTCCAATGAAATCCCATACAGACATTTGGGAGAACATGCAACCTCAGAAGAGACCCAGGACACCTCAGCTGGAAATCAGACTCAGAAACTTCTTAGTGTGACTCAAACATTTGTGCACCCAGAGGGAAAACAATCGGTTTTTAATTATGATAACCATTATAACCTTCTTTTGACTTTCAAAGAGAGTTTTTATTAGATTACACAAAAGAGCCTGTCCCAGTTCTCCCTGGACGGGTTTATACAGAAAGAGCAAAGATCAACAAATCCAGGTAGATTGGAACCACACTTGGAGCCCTCTTTGGTCTTTCTCTTTTCCTCTTTCCTGGCAGCTCCATCTTCAACATCTCCTAATATAATCTTCGTCTCTCCTCTGGACATGTCCAAGCCAACGCAACCTTGCTTCTCTAACTTTGTCTCCAAAACATTTAACCTGAGCTGTCCCTCTAATATACTCATTTCTAATCCTGTCCATCCTCGTCACACCCAATGAAAATTTCAGCATCTTTAACTCTGACATCTCCAGCTCCACTTCCTGTCTTTTTGTCAGTGCCACCATCTCCAAACCTGTATAACATAGCTGGTGTCACTACTGTCCTGTAAAACTTCCCTTTAATGGTCAGAGATGTATATATGTATATGTATATTTTTTAGACACAAAATGAATTAGAAACTGGCATAGCAAATGTGTGCAGTACCCTTTCCCCCTTCACAAACTCCGTTCATAAGACATATTCATGACACAGAAATGTATAAACAGCTACATTTCCTGCTTTTTGTCTGCACAGGCTAACAAAGTTAAAATTAAAGCCACATTGTGTAGAAGCACTATGATACAAAGTGATCTGAGTGCCTGGCTATCAGACTGATATTCCACTGGGTCTCGGACTAAACATGTGAACATGATGGTGAATTTCAATCAAGATATTCATTACAGTGATTGATGGGGATGTTGCATTTAATCACCAACACCCCATTAAACCCAGCATTTTAAAAGGAATATTTCATGTTCATTTTGAATGGTTGACAGGTCTTTTCTATCAAGAGATTTTATTTAATGTAGTTTTGTTGGTAATTATTATGCCGTTAGCCTACAGGGTTCTGGTGGAAACTGGGCTACTGTTGTCCAAAGGAGGAGAAGAAGAAGAGGTTTGGACATGTCCAGAGAAGAGGTGAGGATTATATTGGAAAGAGGATGTTGAGGATGGAGCTGCCATGAAAGAGGAGAAGAGGAAGACCAAAGAGGAGGTTTATGGACGTGGTGAGAGAGGACATGCAGGTGGTCGGTTTGAAGCAGGAAGATATTACCCCACATATTAGACTCCAGACTGAAGCAAGAACAGCAAAGGGGGTGGTGTTTGTGAGGATGTGAGGAGTTATTGGGGTTGCTTAACGTGGCCTTGGCCTCCTGCAGTCTCTATGGAAACCCCCATCTGCAGCAGTGACTGCAGCCTCAGATGCCTGAGAAAGCAGGCGTCAATCATCACCACAAGTTGAGGGTACATCCTTAATAGCTGGAATGCACTGATGCCTTTCCTCCAGAGATACAGAGGAACACCAGAGAGAGGCAAACCGCACCCTGTTTTCTTTCCTGGTTGAAATAGGTGAAGATTTGTTTATTCTGCAGTGTGTGAATGTTCTGTTAAACATGTTTGACATGATGGTTCAAGGTTCAGTTTCTCTATTGTCATCAGAAACAATGTGCAAGCAAAACTGAGATGAGAGTGTGCTTTTGCAACATATAGTGACATGAAACAAGGTTTTACAATGTAGACAGAGACATGTAAGTGCTTTAGTGCAGATTAACAGCATGTATGGAACATATTCGCATGTTTTGGTTCATGATATTTAATTATTATTATACTGCCATGTCTTGTGTCTTATGTTGTGTCTGATGTCGTCTTGTGTGTAGCACCAGGGTCCTGGAGGAACGTTATTTCATTTCACAATATACTGTGAATATGGCTGAAATGATAATTCAAACTTACTTGACTTGACTTGACTGCAGCAAGAGAATATGAAACTTTTTACATTAAATACTCAGCAATTTGGACAAGGTAAAGTAAGAAGTTAATAAATGAAAGTGTTAAAGTATGCTGGAGTGAACGGAATGGCTCATATTTAAACATGGGTGAAATGACCCAATGTGTCCTGGCTTGTGGAGTGATTCTAAAACATTGATCAGTGCTGATGGTAAAAAAATTAATACAAAATGCAATTTCTAATAGTTAAAATGCTGAAGGCTTTCCTAAAAAAATAGAAAGAGGAAATTCTAGGAAAACAAAAAAGTGAAAGTGAAAACTTGTCATTGTGAAACAGCACACAGTGAACCACAACAAAATGCAGCCTCTGCATTTCATCCATACACACAAGCGCAGCAGGGGGCAGCTATTTAAAGTGCAGTGATGGGAATGGTACCTTGCTCAAGGGTACCTCAGGGCAACCTACTGATCTGGGATTAGAACCCATGACCACTGCTGCCCCAGAGAGGACAGGGAAGAACCTTCATGCCTCCAGCACCACCATGAGCTACAGTAACAGTTTCGTTGTACCTCGGCGAGGATTGTATATGGAGTCCCTGGAACTGTACTGTAAAGAAGGGACATCTTTCTTCCAAATAAATAAATTAATTTAAATCCCTTAGCTGGTGTTTTGATGGTTGTAGTGCAGATCCCATCTGTCCAAAATCTTCCAATGAGTTGAGAACTGATTTCTGTGAGAACTGATTTGCCAAAACATACAGTGGAACGTGAACATGTCAACCCCATCCTGAGAAAGCCTCCTCCCATACCAATAGCAATGTTTCATAGAGTAAGTTATGATGAATAAAAACTTTGTGTTGATTTGTACTGACAGCACTGTCTAAGGCATTAGCTCCCAAACTGTGGTGCATGTCTTCCCAAGGGTGCACCCAGTAACAAGCAGTTACTTAACTAGTGAGTATACAGAGCCATCTTGTCACCTCCCTGTGGAGATCAAACACCTAACGTTTCTCTTGTGCAGGTCTCATAATCACTCGCTCACTTTCACTCACAATTACTTATTTCCTCTTTTCTACAGAGCACAGTGTATCCTTTTCTTTTTTAATATCCTAGATGCCTCAGCTTTTGTAATAAAGGCTTTAGGCACAGCCACAGTGTAATATTCTTCTCCGAGGAACAGATTATTCTCTGATTTTGCACGTTCCAACACAATTTCTAGTTTTTTTTCATTTAAGTTTCCAATGGATCTGAGGTAGCTTTGGATTTCACCCATTTGTTAATTGCCAAACTGTGATGGAATTATCTGTTCAGGTAAACTGCAGTAATATTGAAAGCAATACTTTTTTCCTTCATTATATTTATCTGTTGTACCTTTGTGAGTCTCTCTGTTAAAGTCTTTATTCATTTTTGTATGTTAGTTTTAGAATTTGAACTTTTTTGCTTTTAGCATAGCTATTGATTTTAACCTTTTGCAAGTGATTTTTATAAACAGATTTCATACAAATACAATAATCAGCTATAACATTACAACTACTTGCTTAATGTTATGTAGGTCCACCTCAAGCCGATAAAACTATGGAGGACCAAAGGGGTGGTGGTGGGCTAGTGGTAGGGTACTCACCTAGTGATTAAAAGATCACATGTTCAAATCCACCTCCAGCACTATCACCTTGTAATTAGGAAATGGTTGTCACTCAGGTTAAGCTGCAAATGTTAAACTTTACATCATTACAAATCTTCTGCTGCTGGGGCAGTGGTGGCCTAGTGGCAGGGAGCCCCAGAATCAAAAGGTTGTGGCTTTGAATCCCAGACTAGTAGGTTTCCCTGAGGTACTTTGGAGTGGCAGGTACTTTTCCCTATTTTTAAAAATTGGGACAAGACAGTGTGCTTAGATTTTCTGACATTACACTCCCTGGAAGTCTCTCTAGAAAGGTCTATTCAAAGGTGTTGGAATGAAAACCCCAGCCAGTTGTCAAACCTTGGATTGAGGAAGAATAGCGCAGTTTCTGCCTTGGGCATAAAACAGTGGACCAGTTTTTTACACTTGTTCAGAGAGAAAGGTCATGAGTTTGCCAAACCAATTAATGTACAAATTACAGACTTTATTAATTAAATAAAAATAACTATATAACTTAAAAAAGGATTAGAAAAATATGTATGCAGTTTTTGCCAATTTTATAATAGATAATCATATGTGATCTGTCCAGGGTGTGTCCCCCGTCCTTCACCCTGTGTGAGCTGGGATGGACTCCAGCACTCCCCCGCGACCCCGCTTGGGACAAGCGTCAGAAAATGATGATGATGATGATGATGATGATAATCATACATTATTTCAGAGCATTTCATACTCTGTTTTCCTATTTTCAGGAGTCAGACTGGTTGGTGGTTCACACTGTTCTGGGAGAGTGGAGGTGCTTCATAGAGAGACCTGGTCCACAGTGTGTGATGCTGATTTTGACCAGCAGGATGCAGAGGTTGTGTGTCGAGAGTTGGGCTGTGCAATTCATGTGGAGGTTCTGGGAGCAGCTGCTTTTGGCAGAGGGGAGGGTCAGGTGTGGTCAGAGGAGCTTCAGTGTAGAGGAAACGAATCTCAGATTCACTTCTGTCCAACATCACCTTCACTCAAACACAACTGCTCCCATGACGATGATGTGGGACTGGCATGTACTGGTGAGCTCCAATTCTATTTTCAGTGCTAATTTACTCACATCAATAAACTAAATATTTAAAATGACAATTCTGAAACATCTAAGGCATTTTGAAGTTAAAATAAAGAGAAGATTCTCCATTAAATACCAACTTCCAACTCTCTCTCTCTCAAAATGAATCACACACACACACACACACACACACACACACACACACACACACACACACACACACACACACACACACACACACACTTTCTTTCTTTCTTTCTTTCTTTCTTTCTTTCTTTCTTTCTTTCTTTCTTTCTTTCTTTCTTTCCCTTAAACAGGTAGTGTTAAAGTGGTGAATGGTGGCAGTCACTGTGCTGGGAGAGTGGAGGTTCTTCATAGAGGACAGTGGGGAACAGTGTGTGGTGATAACTGGGATATGAGTGACGCTGCAGTGGTGTGTAGAGAGCTGGGCTGTGGGGAGGCTGTAGATGTACTGAGTGATGCTGAATTTGGAGCAGGATCAGGACCAATCTGGATGGATGATGTGGATTGTAGTGGATCAGAGTCCACACTAAAGAACTGTAGATCTGCAGGATGGGGTAAACATGACTGCAATCACTCTAAAGATGCTGGAGTCATCTGTTCAGGTGTGTTGTTATATATTTATAATTTTTTTTTTACTAAAGACTGCTTCAATGTAAGCAACTACTATATTTCAGCTAGTTGTAAACATCATGTATGTTTTACAAATGAAAAGATTAAGCATTTTCACCAATAAAATAACAAGCTGAAATGAGTATTTATTTTAACAAGTTATTAAAATGAGTTTTGATATTTGTAATAAGTTAATGATTCTCATTTCTAACTAATTTCCTTCATAATAATATTTCAGGAGTCAGGCTGGTTGGTGGTTCTCACTGTTCTGGGAGAGTAGAACTGCTTCATGGAGAGACCTGGTCCACAGTGTGTGATGCTGACTTTGACCAGCAGGATGCAGAGGTTGTGTGTCGAGAGCTGGGCTGTGGGATTCCTGTGGAGGTTCTGGGAGCAGCTGCTTTTGGCAGAGGGGAGGGTCAGGTGTGGTCAGAGGAGCTTCAGTGTAGAGGAAACGAGTCTCAGATTCACTTCTGTCCAACATCACCTTCACTCAAACACAAATGCTCCCATGATGATGATGTGGGACTGGTGTGTGCTGGTAAGAGACACATTTTCCTTGTTACTCTTGTATCGGCCCGACTGGTCTCATGTTGGAAATGTGTGTAGGGGCAAATCTAATTATTTCTGCCTCTGCATAAATATGTGTCACTCATTGAGACAAGGGACAAAAAATGACCTTCATCAAAATAGTTTTTTACATGTTAAAATCAAGTAATTGATTTTTAATAATAATTAAAAGTACTGAAGAAATAAAATTTGAAAGATCTGTGTACACTCTTGTCTTATATTTTTTCAAACATTTTTACAATTAAGGCTCTGTATTCTGATCTTCTTAACATTATAATCTTAGTTAAGAATTCTGCAATCATATTACCAACTAGGAAGTCAGTTAAATCCAAAATGGCTCCAATGCTCCAGTGAATCCATGCCCTTTTGTAATTTTGTGCCCTCTTTAATCATTCTGTTCACTGATATGGCTGATAAAATACCCTTACAAATACTTGTATCCATATTATAAATGTAGCCTTATAATGAAATAATCTTTACTCTTTAATCATCCCTTATCCTATCCATCCTCGTCACTCCCATTGTAAACTTGGCATACACTCTTATCCAAAGCAAAGTATATGAGTGCTTCATAAGTTCCCGAAGAAACATGTACACTCACACTACAAAGGTAGAGCTTCTCTGCCACCTCCAGCTCAGCTGTCTGTTTTTTCATCAGTTGTATGGTTTACAAATCAAATAAATCTGAACTGTTGAACTCACAAACCTTTACCTTTGCCACCCCAACTCCCTGCATCCCAGTGGTTCTGCTTCTCACTTTCATTTACATCCATCTACTCTGTCTTAATCCTACTTTCATTCCTCTCTTCTATATAGCATAGCTTCACCACTCCTGGGTCTCCCCAAGCTTTTTCTTACACTAGCTAGGACCAACATGTTTTTCACACCTCATCCACATCAAAGAGGTCATTACGCCAAGGTTCCCATTCCACCACAGTTCCTGGTTCACTTTCCTCACCTCATTCAACATTTTCTTTCTCTAAATATCTTCATTTATCAGTTTCTCAGAGAACTCGTTCCATCTGCTCTACATGCTCTGCTTGATTGTGTGGAATGGAAGTGTGTTTCCATTGTTCTCCTTTATTACTGTAACCTGCTATAAATCTTTTTCCACACTGGTTTCTCTGTCTAACCCATCACTGAAAGTCCCTTTTTTCCCTGCTAACTCTTATTCAGTTCAACATACATCTTACCTTTGCCAACATTTTCCCTTGTACCTTATTTGCTGGTGCTTCTATCTACTTTCTACACCTGTCAGATTATCCCACTTCTTCTTCCCCAGCCTCTTCCTCTGTATACACTCTTTGACTTCCTGCAGATGTCATAACCACCTTTCTATCTGCATTCCTTACTACTAATGTCCATTTTAAATTATTAGAGTTTTTTTTTATTATTATCATTTTATAATTTTTTTCCCTCTCATGAACAGGCAGTGTAAGGTTGGTGAATGGTACCAGTTACTGTGCTGGGAGAGTGGAGGTTCTTCATAGAGGACAGTGGGGAACAGTGTGTGGTAATAACTGGGATATGAGAGATGCTGCAGTGGTGTGTAGAGAGCTGGGCTGTGGGGAGGCTCTACAGGCACTGAGTGGAACTCAGTTTGGACCAGGAGCAGGAAAAAACTGGATGGATGACGTTGACTGTAATGGGTCAGAGTCTACACTGAAAAAATGTCACTCAGGAGTGTGGGGTAAACATGACTGTGATCAAACTAATAAGGCTGGAGTAACCTGCTCAGGCAAGTGGTTCTACCCAAAATTCATCAGTCTACTTTTTTCCTTTCAACTTCTCAATGGGTCAAATAAATATGCCCATAATATATTAATAAGCAATCAAATGATCAAGCCAACTTTTAATGTTGGTTCGGACAGTGAAACAAACAAACAAACAACAAAAAAAAACAATCCACACACCCACTCAGTATGCACAATATAATCAATACAAAACGTATTCCACATAGTTCAAACATGTGACATATGTCCAGTGCTTTTTCCAAAAACATTCAAGATTTATATATATTTCTATTATTAATTCATGCAATTCTTCACTTTTCTTATCTGATAAAACTTAAGGAGTCAGGCTGGTTGGTGGTTCTCGCTGCTCTGGAAGAGTAGAACTGCTTCATGGAGAGACCTGGTCCACAGTGTGTGATGCTGACTTTGACCAGCAGGATGCAGAGGTTGTGTGTCGAGAGCTGGGCTGTGGGATTCCTGTGGAGGTTCTGAGAGCAGCTGCTTTTGGCAGAGGGAAGGGTCAGGTGTGGCCAGAGGAGCTTCAGTGTAGAGGAAATGAATCTCAGATTTACTTCTGTCCAACATCACCTTCACTCAAACACAACTGCTCCCATAGCAATGATGTAGGACTGGTGTGTGCTGGTAAGAGCTGCATCAACAACCTTTTGTGCCAAACAAAAAAACTGTTTGTAATCTATGCCCCCCCTTCTTTTTTATAGACAGTGTGAGGTTATTGAATGGTGGTAGTCACTGTGCTGGAAGATTGGAGGTCCTTCATAGAGGACAGTGGGGAACAGTGTGTGGTGATAACTGGGATATGAGAGATGCTGCCGTGGTGTGTAGAGAGCTGGGCTGTGGGGAGGCTGTAGATGCCCTTAGTGATGCTCACTTTGGACCAGGATCAGGAAAAATCTGGATGGATGATGTGGACTGTAGTGGATCAGAGTCGACACTGAAGCGCTGTAAATCATCATATTGGGGTAAACATGACTGTGATCACTCTAAAGATGCTGGAGTCATCTGTTCAGGTAAATTACATTCAACCTTGCAAACACTTCTACAACTATATATAAATATTGATTTGTAACCTTTCCTCTCAGATATATATTTTTTAATTTCTCTAATGGGTCTTAATAAATTTATTTTGATTAAAAGGCACAATTCTTTTTGTATGTTGTTTGTAGATTCATTTTAGGGAACTTCACTGGTATGATGGAGTGATTCATGGAATGATGAACTGAGTCTAGAAGCACTTATTTTCCTCTAAAAATAACTGTGTCTATTGTACTTTAAAGCTCAGTGGTCAGATCAGGGAAGCATAGTGGGTGTTGAGACTGAAACCAGGGGAAGTATTTGTGCAATCTGTGTATTCTTTCACCATGGTATTTCTAAGTTGTATTCATCTCACCCTTTTCAAATCGTAGAGAAAAGCATGACAGTGTTGGGCACTGACAATTCATTCTGCCTAATAATGAAGTCAGGATTTTGTCTTTGTATTTGAAAAAAGCCATGTGACTGTGTTAAAAAAAGAAAAAATTGTGGACAAGCAAAAGAAATATTTTGCTACATTGTAAATTAACCTGTTCATTTGGAATTTCTATACAAAGATTTACATGAACAATGTTTTTGAGAAAAGTTCTTTTATGTGAAACCAACAATGTTCATCTGAGAAAGGGTTTTATATAATCCAATCCTTTGCCTTGATTCATACTTCTAGTTTAGTTAAAATCCAGGAAGTTTATCTGCACATAACAGGATTGGTCATTCAGCACCTACAAGAGCACTAACTGCATTTCGCAAGTTTCACTAGCCTAAACTATTACTACTTTCATTATTTTAAACAGCAAAAAAAGTTACCACTCGTGACTGTCCACAATTTATTAGTCTTGTAATATGCTATAAATATGCTTCAAGATCATAGTTTAAGATCACTCTTATATCAGGAGAAAATTTGCCACTGTTGAGAGAAGCATTTTATCCTTAAAAATTGTCCAGTCATCTTTGTAGTGGAGGTAGTCATCATTCTGTAACAGCTATTTTTCATGAAAAAGAAGTGGTACATTGCTTGAACCTTGTTATCAATGGCTTATTAACTATTAGTGAGTTCATCTTTCTGGCACATCAGATAAATAAAACCTTAGTCACCATAGAATAAACATATTTTCATCCATACAGTATCTCACAAAAGTGAGTACACCCCTCACATTTTTGTAATATTTTATTACATCTTTTCATGGGACAACACTAAAGATATGGCACTTTGATACAATGGAAAGTAGTCAGTGTACAGCTTGTAAAACAGTGTCAATTTGCTGTCCCCTCAAAATAACTTAACACACAGCCATTAATGTTTACGCCACTGGCAACAAAAGTGAGTACACCCCTAAGTGAAAAATGTCCAAACTGTGCCCAATTAGCCAGTTTCCCTGAAAACATTTCCACCTGAAGTTCAACATGGCAATTCATGGCAAAGTACTCTCTGAGGATCTGAAAAAAGATTTGTTGCTCTACATAAAGATGGCCTCGGCTATAAGAAGATTGCCAACACCCTGAAACTGAGCTGCAGCATGGTGGCCAAGACCATACAGCAGTTTAACAGGACAGGTTCCACTCAGAACAGGCCTCGGCATGGTCCACCAAAAAGGTTGAGTGCACATGCTCAGCGTCATATCCAGAGGTTGTTTTTAGAAAATAGATGTATGAGTGCTGCCAGCATTTCAGAGGTTGAAGGGGTCAAAATTTTGATTAGAAGTTACATTAGAACAGAAGTAAAGACTTTCAATGAATTTCATTGAATCATGTGATATACATCCTTGACAGTCCTCTATATTTTCACAAAAATATTTTAGGAGTCAGGCTGATTGGTGGCCCTCACTGTTCTGGGAGAGTGGAGGTTCTTCATGGAGAGACCTGGTCCACAGTGTGTGATGCTGACTTTGACCAGCAGGATGCAGAGGTTGTGTGTCGAGAGCTGGGCTGTGGGATTCCTGTGGAGGTTCTGGGAGCAGCTGCTTTTGGCAGAGGGGAGGGTCAAGTGTGGTCAGAGGAGCTTCAGAGTAGAGGAAACGAATCTCAGATTCACCTCTGTCCAACATCACCTTCACTCAAACACAACTGCTCCCATGACAATGATGTGGGACTGGTGTGTGCTGGTAAAGACTTTTTTATTTAGTCAATTAGTCATTGTTGGTTGCTAAGGGAAAGTATAGTTCACATTTTTAAAACATGAAAACTACTTTGTATGGCATGTGCACAAAATGTAGCTTATATGTTGATTGCTGATTTGGGCCCAAAATGTTAATTTTTAAGTCCAGCAGTGAGGCTGTTCCTCTAATATCAGCCTACAGAATTTCGTTTGTCACCTGATAATGAAGCAGTGCACTTTTCAATTTAATGACTTGATAGACTGATTGATGTGAGAAACTCAAATTGTTATTGAAGCTAAAAATTGCCAATTGGAACTGTCATGTAAAACTTGTTTAATGTGTTTTACATGACATTTGTTAAGAGCTGTTGCTTACATATCAGGATGTCAAACATTACTCTTTGTAACTTGTTTCCAAGGAGCAATAGGAGACATGAAAAAAAGGGTAAATAAAAAATAAAAATAAGAAATGGGACTGGACCTTGGTCTTTCCTTTCCATTAATCTCTCTCTCTCTCTCTCTCTCTCTCTCTCTCTCTCTCTCTCTCTCTCTCTCTCTCTCTCTCGCTCCTCTCTCTCTCTCTCTGTCTGTCTGTCTCTCTCTCTCTCTCTCTCTCTCTCAGACAGTGTGAGGTTGGTGGATGGTGGTAGTCACTGTGCTGGAAGACTGGAGGTTCTTCACAGAGGACAGTGGGGAACATTTTGTGCTGAAGGTTTTACTCCAGTAGCAATCACAGTGATTTGTAGAGAGCTGAGCTGTGGAGAACCAATTAGTGCTGAGTTAGCTGTTCCTGGAACTGGACAAATCTGGATGAGCCATGTGGACTGCAGTGGGTCAGAGTCTTCACTTAAAAGCTGTGGATCACTGGGATGGGGAAAACACAGCTGCAGTCATTATTTGGATATGGAAATAGTCTGCTCAGGTACAAAGACATTATTTATATTTATTCATGTATTTGTATATATTATATAACATTATATTATCTTGAGGACAAATTAAACATGGGGATAAATTAAACTTGGTTTGTAACAATATAACTGAACAATTGTGGAAAATGTATTTTTGTTGGAATAGTATTATTTCTTCATAAAGTATTTGTTTATGTTTTATTTCAATCAAAGATTGGATTCTACTTCACCAAAAAATCACTTTTTGCTATCTTATCAGCATTGCTGATGTTACAGTCTGGTGGACTGGACTGGATGTAATTGTAGAGTTGGGATTATGGAATGGGGTTTCATTGAACATAACCATGAAACACACAAGCATGAACCAAAAATACTGCAACCAACACTTACGACAAGCACCAAATCAAACTCCACAATGACACAAGATGATCAATGACCGACGGCTCTGCCCTTACTCACTGAAATCTATATACTATACAGTCATGTCAAAAAATTAGGTAAAATTAGATATTGAGTTCTATTTTAAGAAATGTTCACACACCAATGTCTAATCTTGTTTTTAATTATCTTTGAGAAAGAAAGTGATTTAATTGCAGGTAAACAAAAATGAACCATGATTTCTATATTTAACTAAAGATATCAACAAAAATATGTATTCTAACTAAGGAAAAAGTTAGGACACCATACCTCCTAATAGCTAGTGTTACCCCTTTGGCTGAAATAACTGCAGTGAGACACTTCTTGTAGCATCAACCAGTCTCTGACATCGGTTTGAGGAAAGTTTTGCCCACTCCTCAATGCAGAATTATTTAAGCTGAGAGATGTTCGAGGGGTTTCTTGCATGTACAGCTCGTTTCAAGTCACTCCACGGCATCTCAATGGGATTAAGATCTGGGCATTGACTCGGCCACTCCAGGACTCTCCATTTTTTATTTTTCAGCCTGTCCTTGGTGGATTTACTGGTATGTTTTGGATCATTGTCATGTTGCAGGATCCAGTTCTGCTTCAGCTTTAACGTTCTTACAGATCGTCTCGCATGTTCCTCGAGCACCCTCTGATACATGATAGAATTCATGGTGGATTCTATTATGGTGAGCTGGCCAGGTCCTTCTTCAGCAAAGTATCTCCAAACCCTGACACTTCCACCTACATGCTTCATAGTTGGTATGAGGTTCTTTTCCTAGAATGCTGTATTTGGTTTATACCAGACATGTCCTCTGTTCCGGTGTCCAAATAATTAAATTTTAGACTCATCTGTCCAAAGAACATTATTCCAGAAGTGATGGCCTTTGTCTACATTCTCTCTGGCAAACTTCAATCTGGCCTTGATGTTTTTCTTAAAGAGCAAAGGTTTCCTCCTTGCACACCTCCCATGCAAGTTAAAGTTGTGCAGTCTTTTTCTGATTTTAGAGGCATACACATTCACATCAAGAGTAGCAAGAGCCTACTGTAGGTGCTGTGATGACATTTTTGGGTTTTTGGAGACTTCTTTTAGCATCTTGTGGTCTGCTTGAACTTGCTTGGATGGCCAGACCTGGGCATGTTGTCAGTTGCTTTGGAAGTCCTTCAGTTGTAGACTATTTGCCAGACAGTGGAATGGCTGATTGAAAATTCTTTTGAGATCTTTTTAAATCACTTACCAGACTTATAAGGTGCTACAATCTTCTTTCTGAAGGCTTCAGACAGCTCTTTTGGTCTCACCATGGTGTTCACGCTCACCTCAACAATCAGGAGAACACCAAACTAAATGTCTGAGGTTTGAACGGGCAAACCTCCTTCAAAATGCTGAGTAACCATGTTCTAATCATGTGCACCTCATGTGCTACACCAGTGTGTGATCTGAGCCATTTTAATTGGGAACAAAGGTGGAGGTGTCCTAACTTATTCCTCAAAAGAAATCACATTGTTTTAGAATTACATTTTACAAAATATTTTGAAAAGTTTAATCTACAGTTTTAATTGTTTAGTTATATTAGTTGAATTGCACAGAATTGTTAAAATTGAGATTAAATATCCATATGTCCAAGAACATTAGAAAAACACACAAGCTTTCATAGAGTCCAATTTTTTAACACATGACTGTAGATCTAATGAGCCGCACCTGGCAACATAACGAGGTACCAGGTGTGCCCAGTCAGAGCAGAGCAACACAAAATATGACAGAAGCCCCGCCTCTAAGCTCCTAACTCCTGGTGGCGTACACTCAAACCTTTGACAGAACAGGACATGTTACAAGACTGGGGAACAGACACAGGATGAGACACAGGTCTGGAAAGGTATACGGGATGGAAATGGGGAGCCAGCACATGAGTTGGCATGGAATAGGATATGAGGCTTGATAGGGATATGAGGTGTGCCCATGAACCACCATGATAGGACCAGGGAGCTGTCACATGAGGAGCTGACACATGCTCTGTCCTGACTCACTGGGCTCTATTTACTTTCAGACTTACGAGGCACAACTTGACATAACAAAGTGATGTGAAACATGACAGCCAGTAACTAGACATTGTATATATGCATAAAAGTAAGGAGTAGACAAAAAGTACATACGATAGATTTGTTGTTATACTCTGGAAGCTTTTTTGAAAATTTCTATTGTGACAACATTCATTGAGCCTCAGATTAGTAACTAGGAATATTTTTTAAAATAGAAAAGTCAGAGGAAAATTTCAAAACCTGTTTGATCTGGACATAAGTCTGTATAACCCAACCAAGCCTAGCTTGACTGAAATTTCTAAATCTGAAACTAGCACTTTGTGCATTGTGCAAGAGATCAATAGCACAAAAATGATCATCATTAAAAACACAATGTCCGGGGTTCAAACCCCTTCCTGATGGGTTGCCCTGAGGTACCCTTGAGCAAGGTGCCGTCCCCGTCCCGCTCCTCCCTGCGATGGGCTGGCGACCTGTCCAGGGTGCGTCCCCCGTCCTCGCCCTGTGTGCGCTGGCTTGGACACCAGCACTCCCCCGCGACCCCGTTTGGGACAAGCGGCAGAAAATGAATGAATGAATGAATAAAAACACAATGTGAACCCTAAAACACTTTCTGTTGGGTACCATCAGACTCAGGTTGGGTAACAAGCATTTAACTAAGACGCATTCAAAGACAACCCTGGGTTCCACTTCTATCAGACAAGAACAGGAATCTGTGCATACAGTGTGCACAGACTCACCAATCTGAACAGCTGAAGTTTGGAAAAACATGAATTCATGAACCCTCACAAGTCGTGGTGTAATGAAGTGGGGGAAGGTTTTCTTGGCATATATTAGGTCCTATAATAACATCCATCCATCCATCCCCATCCGTCCATCCATGGTATTCATTCTAACCAGGGTCATTGGGCTGCAGGAACATATTCCTTTCCCCAATACCAATGTGAATAATTTGAATTGTTTAAATCACTTGAAATTTATTTAATTATAACAAACTGCAATACTAAATATATTCATAAATATTAATTCTAATCATTAGACAACTACTTAGCTGTCTAGAAATAGTCTGTGCTGAGGATGTAATCTATAACTATAAAACGATAAATATTTTTTATCTTAATATCTACTACATCAAATTCTACTGCAGCGGTTAAAAAATCTCAATAATAGATATGCAGGTACATTGAGTAAAAATATTTAATATCAGAGAAACACTAATCTGGTTAAATTACACACAGGTCACAGAAAGACCAGACTTATGGATGGTCCTTATCCCTGCTCTGGAAGAGTGGAGGTTCTTCATGGAGAGACCTGGTCTACAGTGTGTGATGCTGACTTTGACCAGCAGGATGCAGAGGTTGTGTGTCGAGAGCTGGGTTGTGGGATTCCCGTGGAGGTTCTGAAAGCAGCTGCTTTTGGCAGAGGGGAGGGTCAAGTGTGGTCAGAGGAGCTTCAGTGTAGAGGAAACGAATCTCAAATTCACTTCTGTCCAACATCACCTTCACTCAAACACAACTGCTCTCACAAAAGTGATGTTGGTCTAATATGTTCTGGTTAAGTACAATTTCAGATTTGCAATTTTTTACATTATATTTTTATTGTATAGAAAGGATTTATTCAACCTCCATTACTTGCAGGTCACACACTGGCTCAGTTGGTGAACGGCTCTGACTCCTGTTCAGGTCGAGTGGAGCTCCAGTACATCAGTGACTGGGGCACAGTGTGTGATGTGAGCTGGAATATGAGAGCTGCCAGTATCCTCTGTGGTCAGCTGAAGTGTGGGACAGCTGTGGGTGTGTTGGGGTCAGACTGGTTTGGAGAGGGGAGTGGCCAGATCTGGGCTGATGTGTTTAATTGTCAAGGGAATGAAACACACCTGTCAAAATGTCCCATTTCATCATGGAGTCGAGTTGCATGCACTCATAAACAGGATGTTGGAATCATCTGCAGTGGTGAGAAACATGTCACTAGAGTGTTTATAGAGCTGGTTGCTCAAGTTGAAAACTTAGGATAATTCATATGTGGAAAATTTGTCTTACCCACAAATCTTCATATATGTATATTTAAATAGTGTTTTTTGGTGCCACAATCCAAATATTTAAACAATCTACTATTGTTTAGGGTACCTTGGTTAACATTTGTCATATATACCCTTTAATGGCAACCTTAAGTGACTCCTGACCTGTAACACTGGGGTAGGAAATGAGTGCGTAGACGGGAGTTAACTTTATTAACCATGCTCAACCAAACTCGAAGAACTAAGGCAAAACTGTTCCCACAGACCCGTGTGAATGATTGATGCTCTGTTCTGACTCACTGGGGCTTATAAAGTTAGCACCCAATGAAGCACAACTATGCCCTCATGAGCCCTGGTGTACTCAGCCAGAGCAAAACGCCATCTACCGTAACAGAAGCTACCCCCCCCCAATGGTGCCACTCCTGGGGTGCTCCACCTTTCTTCCCATGGTGCTGGACCTTTGAGGGAAGGCCAAGCAAACCTCAAACTTAAGCTTAAACAGCCTCAAATGACTTGTCCCATTTTCAGGGCTAAAACACAAAGGGACCTCAGCCCAACCATGGCCACATCAAGGGTTGCAGGCGGCGGTGAGGGGTACCCCAATCCCCCTGTTCATAGTGTCCAAGGTGGACCGATCCTAGTGGCAGGTGTGGCCGTCACACCTCCAGCAGGATCCCAACATTCATCCCTGCAAGGCTTGAAGCCCATAGAGCATTTAATGGATGAAATTCCTTCAGCAATGCTTCCACGGTTGTCTAAGCAGTTCTTATCTGAACCATTTGCACAGTCCTTTTTTCCATCACGGAACTGCTATTCAGTCAGACACAATGTCCCATCATCAAAATGCAGAGGACAGGTGGCACCCTGCATTTCATCTGAACCCTCAGGCCAGTCAGAGCGGCCTTCACACATCAGGGCCATCTCAATATGCCGCCTGATGTTCTTACAAAGGACATGGCTTGGATCTGAACATGAGTGAAAACAGAAGAGCTCAGCAGATCCATCTGGACCATCCACTGTAAATTCTACCAGCTGTGACTGGCTGATGCAAGGTGATGTGCCTTCACAGAGTACAGAGGGATTCTTACAGCATGTTCCAGTAGACGGTTTTAAGGGAGGAGCTTTAGAACCTAGAGGAAAGACTGCTTCATTAGTGCCATCTGCACAGTCTCACTCTCTATTGCACAAATTGGCTCCTGCAGTGGGTCCTGCCATCACAGCAGTGGCTGCAGCTTTCGCTGTGTGTCATGCATCCTATGAGGCAGGCACATAATCCAGAGCAGAAGCCCTGCCCTCCAAGGCAGGTGCATAATCTTAAACAGAAGTCTTGCTTACCATTGCGGGCTCATTCATTACAGCAACCTGTTGCTGAAGTGCTTCTCTCTGTTATCTTGTTTCCCTCAGAGCTTTAGCAATCTCCACACTTACAGTGAGGCTCTTGCTCAACTCCACTCTGGATTGCTGAAGCTTCAAATCAGCTTTACCCTTCAGCAGGGAAACCTTCTCTTGTTGCAGCACTCTCGTGCTGTTCAGATGAGAGTGATTCTCCTGCTGCAACTGATCGGATAGTCTTTCTGCTGAATTTCAAAGAGAAGTGTGCTGTACTTCACAGTGGTTTGGTTGAGATTTTCTGACTCTGCCATTAGTTATTGTTAATAATAACTAATTTGGATTAATTAACTATAGACTGTTTATGCATTCAGTTAACAAAATGTGTTTACCCTTGTCTTTACTACTTATCATATTATAGGAACCTTGGCTTGTTTTTCCTTTAGTTCTAGACCAAGTTTAGCCAAATCCTCTCAAAGAGAACACACCTCAGACTGGTGGCATTCCTGCAATTCTTTAATTGTGTCTTGGAGGGAGACTCTCTCGTCTTAGTTAATGCTTTATTTGTCAGAACAGATATTTCTTTTTCCAATTTCTCATTCAGGTCCTCCAGATCCTGTTTCAGCACATGGACTTTACTATCTTTAGTGGCAAGTTCATTTTTCATTCCTTGGAGTTGCTCCCTGAGAAAATTGTTGGCCTGCATTTCTTTATTCATAACCGACAGCCACTCTTTTTCAGACTTCTGAAGAGTTTGCTCAATTCTTTGAACTTCGGATCTCAGTCTGTTGATTATTTAATCTCTGCCACTAACCTGGACTTGAAGCTGCTCTGCCTTCTTCCTGGAGTTTTTATTCAAAAGAGTCTCATTTTTGCCTTACTTGCTTTTTGGAGGAGCTGCTGTCAGTGATGCAGCCTCATCAAGGCTCAGGAGAGGGTTCCTTGGACTGATTTGCAGCAGATTCCTTAGCAGCCTTGGCAGAGTGTTCTTTACTGATTGGCCTTTGTGCTGATGTTTGAGCTGGCTTCGCAGCCTCACCTTCGTGACTAGAGCAGCAGACTTCTTCAAAGTCCCAACTTCTGTGATGTGACTGGCAGACATTGTTGAAGCCCCACCTTCTGTGGTTGCCATGGGAGCTGGCTTCACAGCCCTGCCTTTCTGAGCTAACGTGGAAGCCAGCAACGAAGATTCGTGTTCCGGTGCTTGGGGGAGCTAAACGGAGCCACCTCAGCTTGATGCCAGTGAGGAACGAGGAGCTGAAAAAGAGCGGACAAAGCCACGGACAACAGGTCTAGGTACCAACTCATTTTTGGGGTTATGGACACCAATACTTGGAGAATCTTTGAGTACCTCTGCGAATGCACCTCAAGCTCCAGGGTGGAAATGAATGGGCTAGCTGGTGTCAGATGTTTATCAAGCTCCTTGGCTGTGGCTGCCAGCATCAGTCATACCCACTCCTCACCCCCCAGATGCTCACAGACATCCAGAGAATCAACAATTGTTGCTTCTCTGGATCTCAGGCGCCAAGGTCCCCATTTGCTGCAATGCTTCCTCGATGATGGCCGCTGTCTCCCACAGAGCTCGCTCTTGCCTGCTTCTTGAATGGTTCCTGCTAGCTTTACTGACCAATATCTGGTCAGTCATTTCTGTAACACTAGGGTGTTACAGTCCCCAATGACGCACACCTGTGCCCTCATGAGCCCAGGTGTGCTCAGTCAGAGCAGAGCGCCATTTACCGCAACACGAGCACTTCTCGTTTCTCAAACTCAACAAAACTAAAAAGAAAAAATTGCAAACTGATAAAAGAGATTGGACTGCATTTTAAGGTAAATGAAAAAACAGGCAAAATTAAAATAAACTTTGCATAGTTCCATAAAAAATATGATGAAAGTCCAAAGAGCTTTCAGTTCAAATTATTAATTCATTTAGATGCCTGGAAATCATTTAAAGCCTGGAATAGTTCATAATAAAATTATGATATTAGGAATTTTATTAAGTACATTTTTTTAAAGGTACATCAGAAAATGTATACATCCCTTTCTCAAAAACTCTTTATAACTCCAGACTCAAAATCAATTGTTTAAATGTTTACATGTTTTATTCTCTCCCCAGCAGCTTCAAAAGACAATGCTGACTTGGAAATGTAACATCTATTACATTTTATATATCTGTCTTTTTGATATCATTTCACTATGTGCATCTAAATTCACATCTTTAGATTCCTCTCTGGCAATTCATGATGGGCGAGTGCGGTTGTCTGGAGGGAAGGAGTGTGAGGGGGAGGTGGAGGTTTACTTCCAGCATGACTGGAGGAGAGTTCTGCTGGACTCCTGGAGTGTGTCTGAGGCCTCTGTGGTCTGCAGACAGCTTGGATGTGGTTCTTTGCTCAAATTCTTCAACCCCTTTCCTTCCAGTCCTGAACACAACCACACATGTGTGACTGGTTTCAGCTGCTCTGACGGAGAAGCTCATCTGGGAAACTGCAGCAATGCAAAAACAGTGAACTGCAGTTCCAGAGAACAGCTGTCAGTCACTTGTTCTGGTAACTGTTTTCATGCACATATATAAGCAGTGGTAGAAGTACTCATATTTAAATAAATAAGTAAATAAATAAACAATAATTCCTACCATTATAACTACATTTAGTTGTTTTACTGTTTCTAAAGCATATGCTTACAGCATTTTTTCACACATGCCAAAAACCTTTTCACAGTATTGTATATACGTAGCTGGGAATCTCGTTCTTGACTTTATTCACCATAACTGAAACTTAGGAATCACTTGAAGAAGGTACTTCAGAAAAACAAGCATACAGAACTTAAAACACCAGTGTCACCATTAATGCTTAGCCTCTTAAATGATTGACGCTCTTCTCTGACTCACGGGGGCTTAAATAGCCAGCCCCCAGTGAAGGACACCTGTGGCATCATAAGCCCAGGTGTGCTCAGTCAGAGCAGAGCTCCATCTACCGTGACAATAATCTACACACTTTTTAGGTCATAGAAGAGGAATATATACTGAACATCTGAACATTTAACACCACTCACTTCACAGAAACACTTTGTTCTAGAGAACCTGAATTTCTCTGTTTGCTCAAAATTTTAATTATTTTGTTATGAAAGGTTAGAGTTCCCTGCAGTCCTTCAAGCTAGTGACATCCTCTTACTTATCTCAGGGAATGTGTTGTGTACTAAAGTGAGAATGTCTTGCAGTACAGTGACTATTTTTTTAAGTCTGTGAGGCTGCAGATAAACGCTTTACAATAAATCAATTTAGTATAAATTTTTTATAAATCCATACTGAATTCAATTTAGTATAAATTTAGTAGAAATTCATTCTAACTTGATATTTTTTATCAAGTTAGTATGGATGAAATATTAGCAAAAAGGTTTAACCCTTTTTATTAGTTTCATAAAAAGGTTAATGTGTCATCTTTTACAGCTGCCAATGTCAATCAGGATGTAAATGTTTTTTCTTTTTTTAACTTTAGCCAAAATGTCTCTGATTTATAGTAACATGAAAACAAACAGAAAAGTCTAATTTAATAACTTAGGTCCAGTAGATGTACAAGGGTTTCACTAGTTAAATTTTCTAAGCATAAAGGGAGGAGCTTAGCATTTTTACTCTTGATACTAAACATCATGATAAATGTATGAGGTTTTAAAAGTATTTGTTATTTTAGTCCACAGCTCCATTAGGCTGGTGGGTTCTGGAGGAGACTGTGCAGGAAGGCTGGAGGTTTTCCACAACGGTTCATGGGGGACAGTGAGTGATGACTTGTGGGATATTAAGGATGCAGATGTGGTCTGCAGACAGCTGCAGTGTGGAACGGCCCTTAGTGCCCCTGTACCAGCCCAGTTCGGACCTGGAACTGGACCTGTATGGCTGAACGAGGTGGAGTGTGAGGGGAACGAGACATCTCTGTGGAACTGCAGACTTCAGTTGTGCGAGAAAGATGAATGTGGACACAAGGACGATGTTGGAATAATGTGCTCAGGTAAAGTGTGACGTTTGACTTTAGATATTAAAGTTAAGTATTAAGTATTTCCAAAACTTGTTTCCAAAATGTTTTATAAAACTGACAGAACTTAAAACAAAAACAACTAATTTCATAAACTACACCAGCGGTGGTCTAGTGGTTAGGGAGTTGGCTTTTGGCTTTTGGGGAGGTTTTTGGGTTCAAATCCCAGACCAGTAGGTTGTCCTGAGGTACCCTTGAGCAAGGTACCGCCGTCATCACTGCTCCTTGTTTGCTTTCAATAGTTTCCCCTGCTGCACGTATGTGTGTGTATGTGTTATATGCAGAGGCCGCAGTCTGTGTCTGTGTGCTGTACTGTGTTTTACAGGGACAAGTTGTCACTGTCACTTTTTCACTTTCATATTGACAGATTAATTAATATTGTTTTCTATTTATTTTGTTAATGAAAAGTACAGCACTCTTCACAATTATTGGCCCCCCATGCAAAGACATGTAGAAGGTTAAAAATTCAAAAAATTTGGTGGAGGAGATTTATCTGACACTGAAATCTAAATTTGAAATGTTTTTTTTTTATGAGAAATAAAAAACCCTCCTCAACAACTAATACATTTAATCAACAACATGCCACTATTACTGGCACCCCTGCCTTTAATACATTGCAGAAACCCCTTTGCCAGGGAAAAAAATCTTTCCCATTCTCCTTTACAGAATCCCTCCAGATCATCCTTGGTTGCAGGCCCACTCTAGTGAATTTTCCTCTTTGGCTCACACCCCAAAGGGGACTGATTTGATTTGCCTGAATTAGCACTCCGTGTTCATGATTTAAACACTTCATGTAGTTATTGAAAAGCATTATTCTTTTCACCAGAGTTTAAAGAGATCAGACTCACTGAGGGCTGTGAGGGGAATCTGGAGGTGTTCTACAATGGAACCTGGGGTAACGTGTGTGTAAATGGGATGAATAAAGAAACAGCAAGTTTAATCTGTAAGGAGCTCAACTGTGGAAGATCTCACAGTGAGTTGGCTGTGAAAGCACGAGTGGAATCAGCTCCTAACTGGCTGGATGATCTGAAATGTAGGAAACATGACTCCACTCTGTGGCACTGTCCATCTTCACCCTGGGGACAGAACCAGTGTGATAATCACAACGAGGTGGTGCAGATTACCTGCTCAGGTGAGGAATTATTCTCTCAAGTACAGTACTTTGAATAGGTTGCAAAGGTCACTTCAGATATAACATATGAGCCTTTAATTTTTAGGGACTTTCTTTGACTTAATCTTCAGATACTTTCAGTTAAGTGAATTTTTATTCACAGGAAGAGGAGAGGAACATGATCTTGTGCTCCAAAACCATCTGATATACTCCTCATTTCTGCACCAGAGAAAAAGCTCAAGTAAGAATACTTGAAAAAATATCAGTACATATAGTACAAAGTGCTCTTACATTCCTAAGCTTAGTGCAAATTACTGGAATCAAATATATAACTATACTTGATTTTTTTCAGTCTTATCCATGTTTAAATGTTATGACTGTTTACCTCTGATATGTTTTCTCATAGTAAAAATATATTTTACTAAACTACAATGTTGCTCTGAGGCCAAAATATTTTCCTGCCTTTGTATAATGTGTGTTGTATAATGTGCACTTGCCTCTCAGGCTGAAGGGATCAGAGGGGAGCTGCTCTGGGAGGGTGGAGGTGTACCATAATAAAACATGGGGATCAGTCTGTGATGATCTGTGGGACATCAGGGATGCTCAGGTGGTCTGTAGGCAGCTGGGCTGTGGGTCGGCACTGAGTGCTGATAGGAGTGCTGCTGCTGGAGGGACTGTCTGGCTGAACAGAGTGAAATGTAGAGGAAATGAGATTCACCTGTGGGACTGTCCTCATTCCCTGAAAAAACACAATGACTGCTCCCACAGACAGGATGCTGGAGTCACCTGTGCAGGTCAGAGAAGTTTGTGAAGTTTCATGACTTTGGACCCAATAAACATATGCTTAGGTTGTTTCCAGACCCCTAATGAGCTGGGGCAAATACAGAATGAGGCTGGGCATCTTTTCACCTTTAGTAACTAAATACCTTTATTTAAAGAAAAAGTTGTCAAATCCCATTTTCCTCCAAAGGTTCTGTGAAACTGGTCAGGTTACATTATAACATGGAATTCATGTAATAGAATAATTTAAATTAAATGCTGCTTCTGCTTAAAAAATTAAAGTGGGTTGTTTTTTTGTTTTACACCCAACTTCCCTAAAACATGAGCCAAGCTATCATAGTTATAGCCATCCATTGCCCCTGACCTAAGCCTCATAAAATCCTGTCTGATGAGCTGACAAGTCCCAGGGGCCTATGTTTAGTGTAATTTTATACTAAATGAGATGCTAAGGTTAGGGTAAGTTCACCTTTCTACCACATTTTATAGTCTCAATATTCTAAAAACTAATTAGTTTGTCTGTTTTCTTTACCAGGCATCTCCTCTAATTTACCCAGAATAACCCCCACCAGTTACATCAGAGGTACTCTTTGTGTTCTCCTTTTTACATTTACAAAAAAAATTACATTTAATATTTTTTGCAATGTTTCAAAGATTCTGTTTTTATATTTTATCCCAGTGCATCAGACAGAGAAGCAGACGATCACTCCTGCAAAAATTCCTCTATCAGTTGTTCCGTCCATCTATCCAGTGTCTCTGCTGGTGCTGGGAATTGTGGTCTTTGTAGCATTAGTGTTCCTGATTGTGTTGTCTTATCGGTACAGAGTGCTCAGGAGAGGTGAGGAGATTCACAATTAGCTTTCTGTATATTCTCTAAACTTTATTAGTCCTTCAGTCTGTCATCTGGTTTCACTTCTACTGAACAAATTTCTCCCTCTCTCTCACAGTGCTCTCTAAGAGGAGGCCTAAGACTCAGCCTGAAGCAATCTATGAGGAGATTGATCAGAAACTCATCACTAAAGGTTTGGCTAAAAGAGGTAACGTACCCGTGGAGTGTGTAAGTATTCAGTCTGTCTTGTCAGGATTTTGTCAGATTTGAGTTGAGGATTTTATTGTTAGTCACCCATTCCCTGACAAGCTTTTATGCACTGTGTGCTCAATCATCAGGCAAGTGCATATTTTGAGGATTAATTTTAATGTGTTATAAATAAATCCAAAATGTATTTTTTTAATAATGCTGATAACCCTAAAATCAGGAAAATACATGTGTGCACAATTATTAGGCAATTATTAGCGTGCAGATTATTACACACCTTAATGAACGACGAAAAAAAAAATCCCATTTTACTTGTTTATTTTCATCTGTAAAGTGAAGTTTACTCAAAACATGTATGAATTCTGAACTTCATGACTGTTCTGTTCTCCTCTAACAGGAAGTATCCTCTCTGAAGCCCAGCATTCAGGATATGAAGATGTGGATGAGGAGCTTCTCTCAAGTAAGAGGACCAGAGCGTCTTTGTTTCCAGCAAACTGTTCATCACATGTTTGGGCACACAGTGAATTTTAAAACCTTTTCAGGGTTTTATTAATTAATAATAATAATCCTTTATTTATAATCCCACGAATGGGAAATTCACTCTCTGCATTTCACCCATACACACATGTGCAGCAGTGGGCTGCTATTGAAAGCGCCCGGGGAGCAGTGATGGGGACGGCACCTTGCTCAAGGGTACCTCAGGGCAACCTACTGGGAAGGGGTTCGATCATGTGGCTGACGCCCTAACCACTAGGCCACCGCTGCCCCATTTTATTGAAAAGAAACGGTGGATATGTAAAATTTAGCAGGAAAATGGGAAAAAACTCAAAGTGCACAGACTGCAACCAAATTGTAGTTCTCCCTGTGTTTGCGTTCCTTTCAAAGATTAGGTGTCACACGTGGGGTGTTTTGGGCACGCTAGAGGGCGCCCTCTGTCACCTGTGTTGCGTTTTGGGCACGCTAGAGGGCGCTCTCTATCACGTATAAGGTATGTCACAGGAGGTGTTTTGGGTACGCGAGAGGGCGCTCTGTTCTGACTGAGCACACCTGAGCCCCTGTAGGCAGGTGTGCATCATTGGGGCTGACTATTTAAGCCCCGATGAGTCAGAACAGAGCGCGGCTCATTGGTTAGGCTAAGCCTACACGGAACGGGTGATTCAGATTCAGATTCAGATTCAGATTCAGATTCAGATTCAGATTCAGATTCAGATTCAGGTTCAGATTCAGATTCAGATTCAGATTCAGATTCAGATATTTGGGATTTGTGTAACTTGGTTTAGGCTGCAGTTCTCCTGTTCCCAGGTTCTGCTTTGAACTGCAGCCCTTGTGTCGTGCTTTTGTAACCTGTGGACAATAAAACAGTGCTCCGAACTCCTGGCTCCACTCTGGCGTCCTTCCGGTACCCCGCCACCGTTACATTAGGAGTGTAAAACACAGTTATAAAGTGATAAAGTCAAGTTTGTTTGGTGCTTTACAGACAGAAAGATTAAGATTTTGTGTTTCAGAAAGATCAAATCCCATTTGGTGAGGTCAGTACCTGCTAATGGTGTAATAGTAGACATGATCTCTGATAGCTATTCATCATTTTTTGATGAACAGTCTATTTGGGGATCTTTTCTGAGTATGTTAAAATTATAATATGATCATGTCATGAAATGTCAATCATAATCAAATGATTGTAGGAACAGAACTCCTAAGTTTCAATGATGTTGAGAGTCTCCATCAAATTAAGGTGAGGTGAAGATGATGAGGTGAGAAATGATGTTCAGACAGAAATAACACAGTTTGTTGCAGCAACTGAACAATGCAGCAATTTTGGCTTATTCTGCATTCTGTTTCAGCACAAAACATTAAGACTTTGTAGAGTCTTTCTGTATGTGAAGATATGGTGAGATTGCATAACTAAATGGGAAGTGAGAGCCAGTCAGTGATGGAAAAATAACTTTCTTCTTTCTCCTTCAGCAAAATCTATGGATGAGAAAAATACTAGTTATGATGATGCCACCGCTACAAGTGGCCTGAGAGGTGTGTGCGTTCATTTGTCCATTATATTAAGACATCATGAAATTATAATTAAATTAAATGTAGCCTTTTGGTTCTATTTAGGTGGCTTGGGAAGTAAAACCATATCAGTGAACTATGGCAATGTTTTCCCCGAGGGAAATACACTGGACGTTGCTGCAAGTATATTCCTGTCCTGAATTATTATTATTTCTATTATTATTATTGTTGTTGTTATTATTATTATTATTATTATTATTAGAACACTGTAGAATTTCCATTTTAGAAAAAAAAATACATATGGTGCAGAGAAGCCACTTGCTGCTCTGCATATGGTGTTACATATTGGAGCTACAGACTGTTCTTGGCTATTAGCAACCACTTGTTTCCCATTATAGTTACTGGTGAACATCATATGGAAGCTTTACAAGACCGTACCTACAGATTGTTTTGCAGTACTTGAGTGTTTATACTGATAAGGAACTGGCAGTGAGTATCAACAATAAACAAGTTATTTTATTTCTTCTCCAGCAAATGCTGTAAATAAAGAAAAGGCTGAATATTATGATGATGCCACCCCTATAAGCAATCTGAGAGGTGAGAGCCTTCATACTGTTCACCTCATTAAAAGAAATGATGAAATGATGACTAAACTTAAATCTGCTCTTCTTATTTAGATGAAGTAGGAAATGAAACCACATCAGAGAACTATGATGATGTTGTTTCCTCTAAGAAGATGCAGGAAAATGTAGCGAGTATGGTGGTTTTTTCATCATTGTTTTATTGTAAATTCAATTGATCACGCGGCAGCAAAGCAGCTTTTGCACTTTAAAGGCAATGTATATTAAAAAACATAGGATAACTGGATAACTGTAATTTTAAAAAGTTAATGATGTGATGAAGTGGAAGCTACTTTAACCTCTCTGTATGGTAGTTATTTTTAAGATTTGTAAGATCTAGACTGTTGCTGGCAGCTACCACCAACCATTCACCATTTATTTACCATAGTACCTGGAAAACATCTCAGACACTGTGACACGGAATGTTATGTCATGTGACAATATTAGACAAAATGCTAATATGCAGTTAATAATAGGGGCAATTTACAAATATTTTACTGTAAAATGTTATTGTATAAAAAAAAAACAACCTCATTAATGGTGACACTGGTGCTTCTGCTGCACCAGATGATACTAATGCTGATATTTATTTCCTTTTTAACAGAGGACAAAGTGGAGATCTACGATGATGCCTTTCCTTCTGGGCAGAACCCGCACCTTACAGAAGGTTTGTTTTATTGTGAGCTCTAGATTTCAACACAGCGATAATTTTGGATGTGTTTCTCGTGACAAACTGTCTACATGTATTATTATAGTGTTCACACCAGAGCCCTACGATGATGTCCTCAGTCCTGGAGAGGTGAGATACTATTTATGAAGTTGATAATGAACTTGTTTATATTCATGAATGTCTGGAATGGCACATTTACCATGCATTGTTAGTCCCTAAGTTTTAATTTATTAGAATTTATTCTTGTTCCTCAGTTTCACTGAACATGTTTACAGTACCGAGTAGGAGACTAAAAGTGCTTGTTGCTTAAAAATGATAAATACTTTTATGTCATTTAAGAATCCATGAAGGAATAATGGGTCATTCTTTTTTTCAGACTATCTTTTGAGAGAGAAGCCTCAGAATGAAAGTTAGATCACATGTCTATGAAGCTCCATCAAGTGATTCTGCTCAGGAAATGGTTTTTGTTTTTTTTTAAATGAAGAGTCAACCAAATCACCTTTGATCTTCTTTTTTGCTGCTTTCTCTCACACTTTGCAGCTCACAGGTTTATTTGAATTGCTTGTTTTCTTCATTTGCTTACTTCGATAGCTTTAGTAGTTAGTAGTAGTTCAAGTTACTCATTAAGCAGCTGATTATTCGGGTCATTTTGGGTAAATAAAAAGAGATCAACCACGACTGACTGAACTGGCTGGAACAAGTTCATTGCATGAATCTTAACCTGAAAAATGATTAGTTAAAACACTCCTTGTACTGACCTGAGATGTTTTCATTCATGTATTTGCTGTTTTTGAATCTTTCATGGTGTTGTTTTCCTTTTTGATTGCTTAACTTTTTTAAGAACTTCCGTCCGGCCGCTAGGGGGAGCCAGACAACCAGAGAGTGAGTCATGTTAATCAGACAGCGCTCAGGTGTTATTCTCCTTAATAAAACCAACGACATTGGTGGTACCGTTAGAGCTCCTTGAGTTCTCTCTCTCTCTCTCTCTCTCTCTCTCTCTCTCTGTTCTTCAGTCTCTCTGGGGGGAGTGTTGGAGGTGAAGTTTGTTCTCTGTTGACATCAGCGCTAAAGACCTTTGGTTGTGTTTTAATGGCGCTACTCCCTCTAAGAACACAAGGAGGAAAGAAAACACACAAAAGACATTTGTGTTTATAGTTCCTTTTCCTTTTATGTTGAGAGGTTGATTTGAACTTATTTGATCAGCCCGGCAGTCTGTCCCTCCTGTCAACTTTAGTTTATCACCAGTTTTAGAATAAGTCCTGTGCGTCTGCCAGCCTCTGACCTCAGTGTCTCAGTCTTGTGTCCTCACTCAGGGGGGAAGGTAAAGAAGGTGACACACCAGCAAGTGCACCGCAAACACCAGAATTACATTTCCTGTATCCAAGCACTGTCCATGCAGAAAGTGGAGAAAACATGCCAACTAAAGGAGTCATCATAGAAGACATGCTGACAGAAATGGCTCCGAAATCACTTTTACAGAATTTGAGACACTACACAGTCACATGTTGAAATAAAAGGAGAAGTGCAAGATTGAAGAGAGGTATAAAGCACACCTTTACTGGTTTGGCCTCTATTATCTGCCAAGCTGTGGAACTGTTTTTCTAAACTTTAAAATCAAGGCTCTAATATTTGCAGCTACAGAACTGTACATTTGGAATAAGTCTACCCAATGCCCAGGGTCTCTGTAGACTGTTTACTCCACCTGGGAACCTTTTGGTTCCAAATAAATCCCAAAACCAAACAGTCCATTTAAAACACGAACAAACAAAAATGTTCATAAAGATTTGCATTGAAATAGGAGGGAGAACCTTGAAAGCATGTTCATCTGAACTGCTTTTATTCTTGGTACTGTTGATAGCTTAAGGTAAGAGCCAATACCTAGTGACCAAGAAGAACATCTCTGTCACGCGGCGGGGGGCGGGGCTCGCACACAGGTGCCCCGCGACCTCGCTGGCACCGGCGCGTTACAATCTCACTTTTGACAAATGCAGCTTAGAAACACATTTCCTGCCAACAGACTAAAGTGTTATTCAACCCAGCCACTATGGATGCACATGCCAGTGTATTTCTTCACGCCGGTCCCAAGCCCGGGTAAATGGGGAGGGTTACGTCAGGAAGGGCATTCGGTGTAAAACTTTGCCAAATCAATATGCGGACAACGATACAGACTTCCATACCGGATCGGTCGAGGCCAGGGTTAACAACGACTGCCACCAGTGCTGTTAGCCTACAGGGTGCAGGTGGAAACTGGGCTAATGTTGGCCAAAGAAGGAGAAGAAGAAGAGGAGGAGGAAGGCATGTCCAGAGGGAGGAGGAGAGAAAGAAAGAGGAGAGTGGAAGTGAGGGTAGGGACTTTGAATGTTGGCAGCATGACTTGTAAAGGTAGAGAATTAGCTGATATGATGGAGAGAAGGAAGGTTGACATTTTGTGTGTGCAAGAGACTAGATGGAAGGGTAGTAAGGCCAGGTGTATTGGAGGAAGGTTTAAACTTTTCTACCATGGTGTGGATCGAAGGAGGAATGGAGTAGGTGTTATCCTGAAGGAAGAGTATGTGAAGAATGTTTTGGAGGCGAAGAGGGTGTCAGGGAGGGTGATGAGTTTGAAGCTGGAAGTTGAAGGTGTGATAATGATTGTTGTTAGTGCTTATGCTCCACAAGCTGGTTGTGAGGTGGAAGAGAAAGAAAAATTCTGAAGTGAGTTAGATGAAGTGATAGAGAGTGTACCCAAAGGAGAGACAGTGATGATTGGTGCAGATTTTAATGGTCATGTTGGTGAAGGGAACAGAGGTGATGAGGAGGTGATGGGTAGGCATGGTGTAAGGAGAGGAATGCCGAAGGTCAGATGGTTGTAGATTTTGCAAAAAGGATGGAAATGGTTGTAGTTAATACTTATTTAAAGAAGAGGGACGAGCACAGGGTGACGTATAAGCGTGGAGGAAGATGAACACAGGTAGATTATATTCTTTGCAGGAGGAAAAGAGTCTGAAAGAGATTGGAGACTGCAAAGTAGTGACAGGGGAGAGTGTTGCAGCATAGGATGGTGGTCTGTAGGATGACATTGGAGGTCAAGAAGAAGAGGAAAGTGAGGGCAGAGTCGAGGATCAAGTAGTGGAAGCTGAAGGAGGAGGACTGCAAGGTAGAATTCAGGCAGGAGTTAATACGGGCACTGGGAGGTGTTGAACAGCTACCAGATTGCTGGGAAACTACTGCAGAAGTGATAAGGCAGACGGCTAGAAATGTACTTGGTATGACATCTGGAAGGAAGAAAGAGAATAAGGAAAGCTGGTGGAGGAACCAAGAAGTCCAGAAGGACATGGGACAGTCAAAGAGATAAAGAAATTAGACAGGTGTACAAGGAGATGAACCGCAGGGTGAAGAAAGCAGTGGTGAAGGCCAAAGATAAGGTGTTTGGTGAATTGTATGAGAGGTTGGACAGTAAAGAGGGAGAAAATGACCTTTACCGATTGGCTATACATAGAGACAGATCTGGGAAAGATGTTCAGCAGGTCAGGGCGATTAAAGATAGAAATGGAAACGTACTCACAGGTGAACAGAGCGAGTTGAGCAGATGGAAGGTATACTTTGAGGGGCTGATGAATGAAGAAAATTAGAGAGAGAGAAGATTGGATGGTGTGAGGAGAGTGAACCAGGAAGTGCAGTAAATAAACAAGATGGAAGTAAGGGCAGCGATGAAGAGGATGAAGAATAGAAAAAAGTCTGTTGGATGACATACC
>CM029392.1:11751923-11784536 GCA_017165825.1 Hepsetus odoe
CATGATAAAATGTTTCACCTAATCCACATGGGATGTTACTATTTCTTTGAAGACGTCCTACATACAGTATCAAAGAGAAAGTGGCAGCAGAGGCCTGTATAAATACACTTCAATCATTACAAATTTGTAACAAACAACATGGCACTCCCAGCTTCAGATGAAAATGAAGGGTTTTAATTAGAGAACACTAAAGTGGGGTAATTACCATAAGTATTAAAAAGAAAAAATTTAGAATAAAATTATTATTTACTGTTAGATTAAAACATTCACAAACAAAACACAACATAATTTAAGTCCATTATAGTTACAAAAATCTAACCAAAAGTCCATTTCATTTTCACTTTAATTGTAACATGTCTCTGCTAAAAGATAACCATTGATTTCTACATCATTTGCATGTAGCAGCTGCCTTTTAATGAACATGAAATATTCCTTTTAAAATGCTGGGTTTAATGGGGTGTTGGTGATGATCATGTTCAGATGTTGATTTAGTCCATGACTTGCCCCAATAAAATATCAGTCTGATAGCCAGGCACTCAGATCACTTTGTATCATAGTGCTACACAATGTGGCTTTAATTTTAACTTCGTTAGCCTGTGCAGACCTGTTATTAATAGTCCCATCTGATCTCAGGCTGTCACGGGTGAGTTTTGGTTTGGGCACAGTAGAGGGTGCTCTGTTCTGACTGAGCACACCTGAGTTAATGAAGGCACAGGTGTGCTTCATTGGGGCTGCTATTTAAGCTCTGATGAGTCAGAACAGAGCGCAGTTCATTCACGAGGCAAAGCCTCACGTTAATGGTGGTTTTGGTAATTTGGGTAACTTGTTTAAGTTAGACTGCAGTTCCTTGTGTTGTGTTTTAGTCAGAACTGCTGTCCTTGGATCTTGTTTTTGTTAGTATGAGCAATAAAAAATGTTTCTGACTTCTGGCTCTGCACTGATGTCCTTCCCGCACCCCGCCACCGTTACAGAAATGAACCGCCAGCGCATGGACATCGCGAGTCAGGAGAGCGAACAAGAGCTAGTGTTGTGGACGAGAGCAGCTACGATCAGAAAGTTGCAACTCATAGAAACCTGGGAGACGAGGGTGTCAGCGTGCTTTGCTTCTACGGACCTCCATGAGTGTTGCAAACGAGTGCGGCCGTGATTAAGAAGACGTTGGAGCTTATTGAAACCTGGGAGACCTGGGTGTCGGTGTGCATTGCGTCTGCGGACCTCTGTGAGCGACTGGAGGGTGAGGAGTGGGTGCGACAGATGCCGGCAGCCACAGCCAGCTGATGCGCAATCTAATAAAAACTCTCTTTGAAAGTCAAAAGAAGTTTATGATGGTTATCATAATTAAAAACAGATTGTTTTCCCTCTGAGTGCACAAATTTTTGACTCACACAAAGATGGTTCTGAGTCTGACTTCCAGCGGATGTGTCCTGGGTCTCTTCTGAGTTTGCATGTTCTCCCAACTGTCTGTATGGGATTTCATTGGAAGGCTCTCCCACAGCAGAAAAACTTGCACATCAGGTGGATTGGAGATGCTATATTGTCTCCCAGGTGTGTTTCTCTACTTTTCAACCTCTGAGAGCTGACAGCACCCCCAAGTATTGTACAGATAATGGATGGATGGATGGACGAACGGATGATCAACATCAGTCAGTCTGCATCAGGCATTTCTTAATCGATTGTCTTTGTCTCAGCCTTGCTAAGACAAAATCCCTTTCTGCTCTGCCTTTTACAGGGTCATATCTGAGGGCAATGTGTTCAGGGCCTAAAGTCAGTAAATATCAGGATTAACCAGCATTAAGGAGGTTTTCAAAACTTTGTCATGACCAGCGGTTTGGAGAAGAGTGGGTCATGAGGAAGCTGCATCCTTATTTATTTATTATTTCTTCATTTTTAAGAGCAGAACTTAATGAAGTACATTACAGGCCATAAGCAGTAACCTCTCTCCACTGCAGCCATTTCCAAAGCATTCTTTTAATTAAACTGAAGCTAATGGTGCTTTTTAGAAGTTTGTCAGTTGTTCATTTTTCATACATTTCTGATCAGTTTTGGATAAACACAAAGAATTTACATGAGGGTTGGAAACCATCAAACCATTCACTTGCACAAACCTAAAAATGACCCATGCAACCCTGGTTGGGACTCAAAACCAGAACCTTCTTGCTGAAGCGTCACAGTGATGTCCACTCCAGCCAACGCCCTAACCACTAGGCCACCACTGCCCTTTACATTACCCCAGCTGGTCTCAAATCATGTCAGGTGGATTAGGAGCTCTTAGGAGTGAATGTGTGAGTATGTGTGTGTTTTTGCCCTGCCATGGACTGGCAACTTGTCCAGGGTTTTTCCCTGCCTATTGCCTTGTGAGAGCTGGGATAGGCGCCAATACCTCCTACAATCCTAAGCAGGACAAGTGGCTAAGAAAATGAGTGAGGGAGCGTGAGGAAATTACTCTTTATTTCAAGTTGAGAGCACAATGAGTACAGAGTTTAGTTAAATACAGAAGCAACTGCTATCAGCCAGACAGTATTAAAAATAATGAAATGTTACAATATATAAAAAAAATCTATTAAACTTTTCTTGAATGATTGAAAGTTACTCAACCTCGGTATCAATTTTACTTTTTAACTTTCCATTCGATATTATGAATCAAGAATGAGTTTAATGGGTAACTTTCAAGCCAGCAAATCAATCTGATTATACTTCTGACTGCATGTGAATGAAGCGTGAGAACAATTCGACAAAGTGTTAATCAATTAAAAAGGAAAACAACACCATGAAAGATTCAAAAACAGCAAATACATGAATGAAAACATCTCAGATCAGTACAAGGAGTGTTTTAACTAATCATTTTTCAGGTTAAGATTCATGCAATGAACTTGTTTCAGCCAGTTCTTCAATCAGCTGCTTAATGTGTAACTGAAACTACTACTAACTACTAAAGCTATGGAAGTAAGTAAATGAAGAAAGCAAGAAATTCAAATAAACCTGTGAGCTGCAACTTGCGTGAGAAAGCAGCAAAAAAAGAAGAATAAGATGACTTGGTTGACTCATTTTAAAAAACCAAAAACCATTTCCAGAGCAGAATCACTTGATTGAGCTTCATAGACATGTGATCTAACTTTAATTCTGAGGCTTCTCTCTCAAAAGATAGTCTGAAAAAAAAAAGAATGACCCATTATTCCTTCATGGATTCTTAAATGACAAAAGTATCATTTTTAAGCAACAAGCACTTTTAGTCTCCTACTCGGTACTGTAAATATGTTCAGTGAAGCTGAGGAACAAGAATAATTCTAATAAATTAAAACTTAGCGACTAACAATGCATGTTAAATGTGCAATTGCAGACAATAAAAAGTTCATAAATATCAACAATATTTATAAATATCAACAAAAAACTTCATCAATAGTATCTCACCTCTTATGTCCTTTCAGTCCTGTCCAGGACATCATCGTAGGGCTCTGGTGTGTACACTATAACAATACATGTAGACAATTTGTTACGAGAAACACATCCAGAATTATCGCTGTGTTGAAATCTAGTGCTTACAATAAAACAAACCTTCTGTAAGTTGCAGTTTCTGCCCAGAAGGAATGGCATCATCGTAGATCTCCATCTTGTCCTCTGTTAAAAAGGAAATAAATATCAGCATTAGTATCATCTGGTGCAGTAGAAGCACCAGTGTCACCATTAAGGAGGTTTTTCTTTTTTTTTTTACAATAAAATATAATTGCCCCTATTATTAACTGCATATTAGTATTTTGTCTAATATTGTCACATGACACAACATTCTGTTTCAGTGTCTGAGTGTAAGGGTGGCGGGGTGTGGGAAGGACACCAACGCAGAGCCAGGAGTTCAGAACATAGCTTTATTATCAATGGCTACAAAAACAAGATCCATGGACTGCAGTTCTAATCAAAAACCAAGAATCTGCAGTCTAAACCAAGTGCAATGTGCTCCGAGCACCATTCTCAGAGTTCTCACATGGCTGCTCAACCTCTGGAATCTTTACCGGCTTCTTCATCAGACTGCTCCTCAGCTGCTCTGCTTTGGCATTAACCACCAGGGTCCCAGCATGCACTGGTGTCTGTGGAGTGAGTTCTCCAGCTCGGTGAGCTTACTGGCCTCACTTTGGGATTTGTCAGTTCAGCCTGCAGAGCCACGCTGTGGTCCTGCACCCCTTTCAGCTCTGCTCTGGTCTGATTAAGCTGTTCTTCCATATTGGCTACTTTCGCCTCCAGCTGCTCCTGAATGGTTGGAGTCTGGAGAGGACTTGCTGCCCAGCACTGCTTCTTGAAAACAGACCTTTGCTTGTGCATTCTTACTGCAGCCTGAATAATGGTGGCAGCTTTGTGCATTGCAGCAGCATTCTTTCGAACGGAATAACCCCTAAAAGCTGCCTGGATGCATATCGCAGACCTTTTCAACATCTGGAATTTCTCATGGTCAAATTTATTTTTAATGTAGGACCTATAATGTCTTTGGATGATGATGGCTGAAACCCTTATGGCCTGGTACTTTACTACCTCCCTGTATCTTCTGAGCACAGCCTGAATCAGGGAAGCTGCCTGATGTTGCAGGATAATCTCCCTTCTGACCCACTGACCTCTGAAGCAGGCTTGCAGGAACATTGCAGCAGAGCGCAATTTCAAGAATTCCTCCATCTGCTTTCTGGCATCAAGTGTGGAATGATACCCAAGCTGGATGGCAATAGCAGCATATTTGATGCATAAATATCGCGTCCGAGCACAGTGAGCCCTGTAAGCAGATTGTATCACAGTGGCAGGCTGGTGCTTTTGTTTCATAGTCGGTCTGATCTTCCTCCCTCGGAATGCGGGTTGCAAAACAGCAGCCATCTTTTTCTCCTTCAAAAACCTCATTTCTTGCTTCATCATCTTATTAGCTCGGTAATATCGCTGAACAGTCCTGGCTGCCCACAGTAGCTTCAGGTAGTATTTTCTGCTTATGTGCTTCCTTACCTGCGACTGAATGTTTATCGCAGCCTCATGTTCAATTTGCATCTGCACCCGAACTTTCATTCTAAACTTCCCACTAACCTGGAGCTGCTCCTTCTCTGCTTTCAGCCCGGCAGACGGATAAGTGGTGCTGGGTTTGGGGGTTGACTCCTTGATGCCGCTTTCCTTGCTGCAAAGGGCCTTCTTGGTCGACCTCCCCGGTTGCACGGTGCAGGAAGTGGTTACTACCAATGTTTCGCTGGGATTCGTGTTCACCGCTGACTGTCCGCCGTGATTCGCGCTGGCCGTGTTCACCGCTGTATTTTCATGTTGAGCAGCGCAGGGCGCCTTCTTTACCGTAATTCTGCAATCAGCTGCGCAGGGCGCCTTCTTTAACGTAATTCCGTGATCAGCTGCGCAGGGCGCCTTCTTTACCGTAATTCCACGATCAGCTGCGCAGGGTGCCTTCTTTACCGTAAATCCATGATCAGCTGCGCAGGGCGCATTCTTTACCGTAATTCTGCTATCAGCTGCGCAGGGCGCCTCCACTATCAACTTCCCACTTTGAATGACGTAGGGGGAAATCGACCAGCCTCTGCAGCAGGAAGTTGAACCAGTCCGCACCCATCTCGGACCCCAAGCTGCTGATGAGCGGGATATCTGACGTCAGCCCTGTCAGACGTTTCTCGAGCTCCCTGGCTGTGGCCGCCGGCGTACGTCGCACCCAATCCTCGCCCTCCAGTCGCTCACAGAGGTCCGCAGACGCAATGCACGCCGACACCCAGGTCTCCCAGGTTTCAATAAGCTCCAACATCTTCTTAATCACGGTCGCACTCGTTTGCAACACTCGCTCTTGATTGCACTCCTGACTCGCGACGTCCACGCGATGGCGGCTCATTTCTGTAACGGTGGCGGGGAGTGGGAAGGACACCAACGCAGAGCCAGGAGTTCGGAACATAACTTTATTATCCATAGCTACAAAAACAAGATCCAAGTACTGCAGTTCTAATCAAAAACCAAGGAACTGCAGTCTAAACCAAGTTACCAGATTACCAAGTGTTACAAAACCACCATTCCATGTAGGCTTAGCCTAACGAATGAGCCGCGCTCTGTTCTGACTCATCAGGGCTTAAATAGCAGCCCCAAGGAAGCACACCTGTGCCTTCATGAGCTCAGGTGTGCTCAGTCAGAACAGAGCGCTCTCTACCGTGCCCAAATCACACCTCACACGTGACACTGAGATGTTTTCCAGTTACTATGGTAAATAAATGGTAAATGGTTGGTGGTAGCTGCCAGCGACAGTCTAGATCTTACAAATCGTACAAATATCTACCATACGGAGAGGTTAAAGTAGCTTCCACTTCATCGCATCATTAACTTTTTAAAATTACAGTTATCTAGTTAATTATTATTATGTTTTTTTTAATACAAAGGTGCCTTAAATTGCAAAAGCTGCTTTGCTGCAGTGTGATCAATGGAATTTACAATAAAACAATGATGAAAAACCACCATACTCGCTACATTTTCCTGTGTCTTCTTAGAGGAAACAACATCATCATAGTTCTCTGATGTGGTTTCATTTCCTACTTCATCTAAATAAAAAGAGCAGATTTAAGTTTAGTCATCAATTCATCATTTCTTTTAATGAGGTGAACAGTATGCAGGCTCTCACCTCTCAGGCCGCTTACAGGGGTGACATCATAATATTCAGCCTTTTCTTTATTTACAGCATTTGCTGGAGAAGAAATAAAATAACCAGTTTATTGTTGATACTCACTGCCAGTTCCTTTTCAGTATAAACACTCAAGTACTGCAAAACAATCTGTAGGTACGGTCTTGTAAAGCTTCCATATGATGTTCACCAGTAACTATAATGGGACATAATTGGTTGCTAATAGCCAAGAACAGTCTGGAGCTCCTATATGTAACACCATATGGAGAGCAGCAAGTGGCTTCTCTGCACCACATGTATTTTTTTTTCTAAAATGGAAATTCTACAGTGTTCTAATAGAAATAATAATAATAATAATAATAATAATAGAAATGATAATAGTGCAGGATAAGAACATACTTGCAGCAACTTCCAGTGTCTTTCTCCCAGGGAAAACACTGCCATAGTTCACTGATATGGATTTATTTCCCAAGTCACCTAAATAGAACCAAAAGTCTGCATTTAATTTAATCATAATTTCATAATGTCTTAATATAATGGACAAATGAAGATACACACCTCTCAGGCCACTTGTAGTGGTGGCATCATCATAACTAGTATTTTTCTCATCCATAGATTTTGCTGAAGGAGAAAGAAGAAAGTTATTTTTCCATCATTGACGGGCTCTCACTTCCCATTTAGTTATGCAATCTCACCATATCTTCACATAAGGGAAGACTCTATAAATATCTTGATGTGTTGTGCAGAAACAGAATGCAGAATAAGCCAAACTGCTGCATTGTTCAGTTGCTGCAACAAACTGTGTTATTTCTCTCGAACATCATTTTTCACCTCATCATCTTCACCTCACCTTAGTCTGATGGAGACTCTCAACGTCATTGAAACGTAGGAGTTCTGTTCCTACAATCATTTGGTTATGATTCACATTTTATGACATGATCATGTTATAATGGTAACATACTCAGAAAAGATCCCCAAATGGACTATTAATCAAAGATTGATGAATAGCTATCAGAGATCATGATGTCTGCTATTACAGCATTAGCAGGTACTGACCTCACCAAATGGGATTTGATATTTTCGGAACCCAAAATCTTAATCTTTCTGTCTGTAATGCACCAAACAAACTTGGCTTCTTTGGGCCCATTTTCCCGCTAAATTTTACATATCCACCGTTTCTTTTCAATAAAACCCTGAGAAGGTTTTAAAATTCACTGTGTGCCCAAACATTTGATGAACAGTTTGCTGGAAACAAAGAAGCTCTGGTCCTCTTACTTGAGAGAAGCTCCTCATCCACATCCTCATATCCTGAATTCTGGGCTTCAGAGAGGATACTTCCTGTTAGAGAAGAACAGTACAGTCATGAAACAAGTTCAGAATTCATATGTTTTGAGTAAACTTCACTTTACAGATGAAAATAAACAAGTAAAATGGGATTTTCTTTTTTCTTTTTCATGGAGTTGTGTAATAATCTACACACTAAAAATTGCTTAATAATTGTGCACACATGTATTTCCCTGATTTTAGGGTTATTAACATTATTAAAAAAATACATTTTGGATTTATTTATAACACATTAAAATTAATCCTCAAAACACTCACTTGCCTGATGATTGAACACACAGTGCATAAAAGCTTGTCAGGGAATGGGTGACTAGCAATAAAATCCTCAACTCAAATCTGACAAAATCCTGACAAGACAGACAGCAGACTTACACACTCCATGGGTATGTTACCTCTTTTAGCCAATCTTTTAGTGATGAGTCTCTGATCAATCTCCTCATAGATTGCTTCAGGCTGAGTCTTAGGCCTCCTCTTAGAGAGCACTGTGAGGGAGACAGAGAAATGTGTTCAGTAGAAGTGAAACCAGATGACAGACTGAAGGACTAATAATGTTTAGAGAATGAACAGAAAGCTAATTGTGAGTCTCCTCACCTCTCCTGAGGACACTGTACCGATAAGACAACACAATCAGGAACACTAAGGCCACAAAGAGCACAATTCCCAGCACCAGCAGAGACACTGGATAGATGGATGGAACAGCTGGTGTAAGAATTTTTGCTGGAGTGATCGTCCACTTCTCTGTCTGATGCACTGGGATAAAATATAAAACCAGAATCTTTGAAACATTGCAAAGTTTATTAAATGTACATTTTTTTTTTTTGTAAATGTACAAAAAGAGAACACAAAGAGTACCTGTGATGTAACTGGTGGGGGTTATTCTGGGTAAATTAGAGGAGATGCCTGGGAAAGAAAACAGACAAACAAATGAGTTTTTAGAATACTGAGACTGTAGAACGTGGTTGAAAAGTGAACTAACCCTAACATTAACATTTCATTTAATATAAAATTAGACTAAACATAGGCCCCTGGGACTCTTCAGCTCATCAGACAGGATTTTATGAGGCTTAGGTCAGGGGCAAAGGATGGCTATAACTATGATGTTACTATATAGCAAGACTCATGTTTTAGTGAATTTGGGTTTTAAAGATAAAAAAAACAACCAGATTACATTTTTTAAGCAGAAGCAGCATTTCATTTAAAAACTCCTTCTACTACATGAAGTCCATGTCATAATATAACCTGACCAGTTTCACAGAACCTTTGGAGGAAAATGGGATTTGGCAACATTTTTTTAAATAAAGGTATTTATTTACTAAAGATTAAAAGATGCCCAGCCTCATTCTGTATTTGCCCCAGCTCAAAAGGGGTCTGGAAACAACCTAAACATATGTTCATTGGGTCCAAAGTCATGACAGTTCTCTGACCTGCACAGGTGACTCCAGCAGCCCGTTTGTGGGAGCAGTCACTGTGTTTCTTCAGGGAATGAGGACAGTCCCACAAGTGAATCTCATTTCCTCTACATTTCACTCTTTTCAGCCAGAAAGTCCCTCCAGCCGCAGCACTCCTATCAGCACTCAGTGCCGACCCACAGCCCAGTTGCCTACAGACCACCTGAGCGTCCCTGATGTCCCACAGATCATCACAGACTGATCCCCATGTTTTATTATGATACACCTCCAGCCTCCCAGAGCAGCTCCCTTCTGATCCATTCAGCCTAAGAGGCAAGTGATCTACAACACACATTATACAAAGGCAGGAAAATATTTTGACCTTAAAGCTACATTGAAATTTAGTCAAATATATTTTCACTATGAGAAAACATATCGGGGGTAAAAAGTCATAAAATTTAAATATGGATAAAACTGAAAAATATATAGTTATATATTTGATTCCAGTAGTTTGCACTAAACTTAGGAATGTAAGAGCACTTTGTACTATATGTACTGATATTTTTTCAAGTATTCTTACTTGAGCTTTTTCTTTGGTGGGGAAATGAGGAGTATATCAGATGGTTTTGGGGAACAAGATCATGTTCCTCTCCTCTTCCTGTGAATAAAAATTCAATTAACTGAAAGTATCTGAAGATTAAGTCAAAGAAAGTCCCTAAAAATTAAAGGCTCATATGTTATATCTGAAGTGACCTTTGCAACCTTTTCAATGTACTGTACTTGAGAAAATAACTCCTCACCTGAGCAGGTAATCTGCACCACCTCATTGTGATTATCACACTGGTTCTGTCCCCAGGGTGAAGATGGACAGTGCCACAGAGTGGAGTCATGTTTCCTACATTTCAGATCATCCAGCCAGTTAGGAGCTGATTCCACTCGTGCTTTCACAGCCAACTCACCGCCAGATCTTCCACAGTTGAGTTCCTTACAGATTAAACTTGCTGTTTCTTCATTCATCCCATTTATACACACATTACCCCAGGTTCCATTGTAGAACACCTCCAGATTCCCCTCACAGCCCTCAGTGAGTCTGATCTCTTTAAACTCTGGTGAAAAAAGAATGCTTTTCAATTGCTACAAGAAGTGTTTAGAAAATTACACAGTGCTAATTCAGTCAGTCATTTCCTGTGCCACTTGTCCTAATTAGGGTCGCGGGGGGGTGCTGGAGTCCATCCCAGCTCACACAGGGCAAAGACGTAGGACACACCCTGGACAGGTCGCCAGCCCATCGCAGGGAGGAGCGAACCAACGGGAACGGCACCTTGCTCAAGGGTACCTAAGGGCAACCCACCGGTAAGGGGTTCGAACCCACAACCTTCCAATCCAGGGCCAACTCCCTAAACGCTAGACCACTGCTGCCCCGCCAGTGCTAATTCAGTCAAATCAATGTCAAATTAAATCAAATCATTCAATTGGGGTGTGAGCCTAAGAGGGAAATTCACTAGAGTGGGCCTGTAACCAAGGATGATCTGGAGGGATTCTGTAAAGGGGAAAGGGAAAGATTTATTAAGTTTTTTTTCCCTGGTTTCTGCAATGTATTAAGAAAGGGCTGCCAGCAATAGTGGCATGTTGTTGATTAAATGCATTAGTTGTTAAGGAGGGGTTTTTTTTTTTCTCAGAAAAAAAACAAAAAAATTTCAGATTAAGATTTCTCATTGTTTCAGTGTCAGATAAATCTCCTCCACCAAAAGATGGAATTTTTTTAACCTTCTACTTGTCTTTACATGGGGTGCCAATAATTGTGAAGAGTGCTGTACTTTTCATTAACAAAATAAATGGAAAACAATATTAATTCTAATTCTACATATAAGCACAGTACAGCACACAGAGAGACACGAAATGCAGCCTCTGCATTTAACACATATACACACACATACGAGCAGAGGGGGCAGCTATTGAAAGCAAATGGGGAGCAGTGATAATGGCGGTACCTTGCTCAAGGGTACCTCAGGACAACCTACTGGTCTGGGATTTGAACCCAAAAACCTCCATTCCTGGAGCTAAATCCCTAACCACTAGACCACCTCTGGTGTATTTTATTAAATTTTATGAAAGTTGTTTTTGTTTTAAGTTCTGTCAGTTTTATAAAACATTTTGGAAACAGGTTTTGGACATTTTTAATACTTAACTTTAATACCTAAAGTTAAGTCACATTTTACCTGAACACATTATCCCTACATCATCCTTGTGTCCACATTCATCTTTTCCACACAATTGAACTCTGCAGTTCCACAGAGACATCTCGTTCCCCTCACACTCCACCTCGTTCAGCCATACAGGTCCAGTTCCTGGTCCGAACTGGGCTGGTACCGGGTCACCGAGGGCCGTTCCACACTGCAGCTGTTTGCAGACCACATCTGCATCCTTAATATCCCAGAAGTCATCACTCACTGTCCCCCATGAACCACTGTAGAAAACCTCCAGTCTTCCTGCACAGTCTCCCCCAGAACCAACCAGCCTGATGGAGCTGTGAACTAAAATAACAAAAATATATAAAACCTCATACATTTATCATGATGTTTAGTATCAAGAGTGAAAATGCTAAGCTCCCACCTTAATGTTTGTTCATGATACATTCATTCATGATGACAGTATCACTAATAATGTTTCTCCAAGAATATAAACTAAGCTATTTTAATGATTTGAGCAGTATATGTTTAATAGAGATTGTTATATTCAGGTATGAAGCTTAGAACATTTAACAGGTGAAACCCTTGTACATCTACTGGACCCAAATTATTAAATTAGACTTTTCTGTTTGTTTTCATTTTACTATAAATCAGAGACATTTTAAAGCGAAAAAAAAAAAAAAAGTTACATCCTGTCACTGTCATCTGTAAAAGATGACAAATTAACTTTTTTATAAAACTAATAAAAAGGGTTAAACCTTTTTGCTAATATCTCACGTTAGAATGGATTTATACTAAATTTATACTAAATTGAGTTGAGTATGGATTTATAAAAAATATATACGAAATTGATTTATTGTAAAGAGTTTATCTGCAGCCTCACAGATTAAAAAAAAATAAAAAATAGTCACTCTACTGCAAGTTATTCTCACTTTAGTACATAACACATCCCCTGAGATAAGTAAGAGGATGTCACTAGCTGGAAGGACTGCAGGGAACTCTAACCTTTCATAACAAAATAATGAAAATTTTGAGCAAACAGAAATTCAGGTGCTTCAGAACAAAGTGTTTCTGTGAATTGAGTGATGTTAAATGGCATGCATCATTGTACTATGCCTCGTTGTATTTCCCATTAGACCTCAAACAGTATTCCTTTTCATTTTAAAAAAAGAAAGCATGTTTACATGGTATAGTTTACACTGGTAAATGTTGTTCAGTATATATTCGTCTTCTGTGACCTAAAAATTGTGTAGATTAGTGTCACGGTAGATGGCGCACTGGTCTGACTGAGCACACCTGGGCTCATGAGGGCCCAGGTGTGCTTCACTGGGGGCTGGCTATTTAAGCCCCAATGAGTCAGAGAAGAGCATCAGTCATTTACGAGGCTAAGCATTAATGGTGACACTGGTGTTTTAAGTTCTGTATGCTTGTTTTTCATTTCTTCTTCAAGTGATTCCTAAGTTTCAGTTATGGTGAATAAAGTCAAGAACGAGACTCCCAGCTCAGTATGAATGTCCTACCTACAACACCCCAGCGCTACAATTAGGGTGAGCGCAACACCACTTTGTTTCAAGCACATGCTTTAGAAACAGTAAAACAACTAAATGTAGTTTATAATGGTATGAATAATTGTTTATTTATTTATTTAAATATGAGTAATTCTACCACTGCTTATATATGAGCATGAAAATAATTACCAGAACAGGTGACTGACAGCTGTTCTCTGGAGCTGCAGTTCACTGTTTGTGCACTGCCGCAGTTTCCCAGATGAGCTTTTCTGTCAGAGCAGTTGAAACCAGTCACACATGTGTGATTGTGTTCAGGACTGGAAGGAAAGGGGTTGAAGAATTTGAGCAGAGAACCACATCCAAGCTGTCTGCAGACCACAGAGGCCACAGATACACTCCAGGAGTCCAGCAGAACTCTCCTCCAGTCCTGCTGGAAGTAAACCTCCACCTCCCCCTCACACTCCTTCCCTCCAGACAACCGCACTTGCCCATCATGAATCGCCAGAGAGGAATCTAAAGATGTGAATTGAGATGCATATAGTGAAAAGATATAAAAAATACAGATATATAAAATTTAACAGATTACATTTCCAAGTCAACATTGTCTTTTGAATCCACTGGGGAGAGAATAAAAACATGTAAACATTTAAACGATTGATTCTGAGTCTGGAGCTATAAAGAGTTTGTCAGAAAGGGATGTATACATTTTCTGATGTACCTTTAAAAAGATGTATTTAATAAAATTCCTAATATCATAATTTTATTATAAACTATTCCAGGCTTTAAATGATTTCCAGGCATCTAAATGAATGAATAATTGGAATTGAAAGCTCTTTGGACTTTCATCATATTTTATAATATTTTACTGTACTATGCAAAGTTTATTTAAATTTTGCCTGTTTTTCTCATTTACCATAAAATGCAGTCCAATCTCTTATCAATTTGCAATTTTTTCTTTTCAGTTTCGTTGAGTTTGAGAAAAGCTTGTTTTAAAAGAAGTGGTCGTGTTGCAGTAAATGGTGCTCTGCTCTGACTGAGCACACCTGGGCTCATGAGGGCACAGGTGTGCTTCATTGGGGATTGTAACGCCCTAGTGTTACAGAAATGACTGACCAGATATTGGTTAGTAAAACTAGCAGGAACCATTCAAGAAGCAGGCAAGAGCGAGCTCTGTGAGAAACAGCGACCATCATTGAGGAAGCAAATGGGGACCTTGGCATCTGGGACGTCAATTGTTGCTTTTCTGGATCTCTGAGTATTTGGGGGGTGAGGAGTGGGTATGACTGACGCCGGCAGCCACAGCCAAGGAGCTGATAAACATATGACACCGGCTATCCCATTCATTTCCACCCTGGAGCTCGAGGTGCATCCGGAGAGGTACTCACAGATTCTCCAAATATTGGTGTCCATAACAGAAGGTGGGACTTTGAAGAAGTCTGCCGCCCTTATCACGGAAGGTGAGGCTGTGAAGCCAGCTCACACGTCAGGACAGAGGACAATCACTAAAGAACACTCTGCCAAGGCTGCTAAGGAATCTGCTGCAAATCAGTCCAAGGAACCCTCTCCCGAGCCTTGATGAGGCTGCATCACTGACAGCAGCTCCTCCAAAAAGCAAGTAAGGCAAAAATGAGACTCTTTTGAATAAAAAGTCCAGGAAGTAGGCAAAGCAGCTTCAAGTCCAGGTCAGTGGCAGAGATTAAATAATCAACAGATTGAGATCCGATGTTCAAAGAATTGAACAAACTCTTCAGAAGTCTGAAAAGGAGTGGCTGTCGGTTATGGATAAAGAAATGCAGGCCAACAATTTTCTCAGGGAGCAACTCCAAGGAATGAAAAATGAACTTGCCACCAAAGACAGTAAAGTCCATGCACTGAAACAGGATCTGGATCTGCTCTGACTAATAAAGCATTAACTAAGACGAGAAAGTCTCCTTCCAAGCCACAATTAAAGAATTGCAGTAATGCCGCCAGTCTGAGGTGTGTTCTCTTTGAGAGGAATTGGCTAAACTTGGTCTAGAACTGAAGGAAAAAACAAGCCAGGGTGCCTAGTGTATGATAAGTAGTAAAGACAAGGGTAAACAAATTTTGTTAATTAAATGCATTAACAGTCTCCAAGAATAACTAATGGCAGTCAGAAAATCTCAAACAAGCCATTGTGAAGTACAGCACACTTCTCAATGAAATTCAGCAGAAAGACAAACCGATCAGTTGCAGCGGGTGAATCACGCTCACCGGAACAGCATGAGAGTGCTGCAACAAGAGAAGGTTTCCCTGCTGCAGGGTAAAGCTGATTTGGATTTTCAGCAATCACTGTAAGAGTGTAGATTGCTAAAGCTCTGAGCACTTCAACAACAAGCTGCTGCAATGATTGAGCCTGCAATGGTGAGCAAGGCATCGGTTTCAGATTATGCACCTGCCTTGGAGGGCGGGGCTTCTGCTCTGGATTATGTGTCTGCCTCATAGGATGCATGACACACAGCGAAAGCTGCAGCTACTGCGGTGATGGCAGGACCCACTGCAGGAGACAATTTGTGCAATAGAGAGTGAGACTGTGCAGATGGCATTTATGAAGCAGTCTGTCCTCTAGGTACTAAAGCTCCTCCCTTTAAACCACCACCTGTCCTCTGCATTTTGATGATGGGACGTTGTGTCTGACTGAATAGCAGTTCTGTGATGGCAAAAAGGACTGTGCAAATGGCTCAGATAAGAACTGCTTAGACAACCGTGGAAGCATTGCTGAAAGAATTTCATCCATTAAATGTTCTATGGGCTTCAAGCCTTGCAGTGATGAAAATGAATTTTGGGATCCTGCTGGAGGTGTGACAGCCGCACCGGTCACCAGGATTGGTCCACCTTGGACACTATGGACAGGGGGATTGGGGTACCCCTCACCACCGCCTGCAACCCTTGCTGTGGCCATGGTTGGGCTGAGGTCCCTTTGTGTTTTGGCCCTGAAAATGGACCAAGTCATATGGGGCTGTTTTAGGTTAAGTTTGAGGTTTGCTTGGCCTTCCCTCAAAGGTCCAGCTCTGTGGGAAATAAAGTTGAGCACCCCAGGAGTGGCACCATTGGGGGGGGGTAGCTTCTGTTACTGTAGATGGCGTTCTGCTCTGGCTGAGCACAACTGGGCACAGGTGTGCTTCATTGGGTGCTGGCTTTATAAGCCCCAGTGAGGCAGAGCATCAGTCATTCACACGGGTTTGTGGGAACAGTGTTGCCTTAGTTTTTCGAGTTTCGTTGAGCATGGTTAATAAAGTTAAGTATGAGATTCCGGTCTACGTGCTTATTTCCTGCCCCGGGCATTTCGGACAAATTTTATCCAAGGTACCCAAAACAATAGTAGATCATTTCAATATTTGGATTTTGGCACCAAAAAACAATTTAAATATACATATGAAGATTTGTGGGAAAGACAAATTTCCCACATATGAATTATCATAAGTTTTGACGTTGAGCAACCAGGTCTATAAAGACTCTAGTGACTCTAGTTTCTCACCACTGCAAATGATTCCAAGATCCTGTTTATGAGAGCATGCAACTCGACTCCATGATGAAATGGGACATTTTGACAGGTGTGTTTCATTCCCTTGACAATTAAACACATCAGCCCAGATCTGGCCACTCCCCTCTCCAAACCAATCTGACCCCAACACAGCCACAGCCGTCCCACACTTCAGCTGACCACAGAGGACACTAGCAGATCTCAGATCCCAGCTCACATCACACACTGTGCCCCAGTCATTGAGGTACTGGAGCTCCACTCGACCTGAACAGGAGTCAGAGCCATTCACCAACCGAGCCTGTGTGTGACCTGCAAGTAATGCAGATTTAATAAATCCTTTCTATACAATAAAAAGTAAAAATATAATGTAAAAAATTGCAAATCTGATATTGTACTTAACCAGAACATATTAGACCAACATCACTTTTGTGAGAGCAGTTGTGTTTGAGTGAAGGTGATGTTGGACAGAAGTCAATCTGAGATTCGTTTCCTCTACATTGAAGCTCCTCTGACCACACCTGACCCTCCCCTCTGCCAAAAGCAGCTGCTCCCACAACCTCCACAAGAATCCCACAGCCCAGCTCTCGACACACAACCTCTGCATCCTGCTGGTCAAAGTCAGCATCACACACTGTGGACCAGGTCTCTCCTTGAAGCACCTCCACTCTCCCAGAGCAAGGATAAGGACCATCAGTAAGTCTGGTCGTCCTGTGACCTGTGTGTAATTTAAGCAGATTAGTGTTTCTCTGATATTAAATAATTTTACTCAGTTTACATACATATATTAGTGAGACTTAAACTGCTGCAGTAGAGTTTAATGTAGTAGATATTAAGATAAAAAACATTTATCGTTTTAAAGTTATAGATTACATCTTCAGCACAGACTATTTCTAGACAGCTAAGAAGGGAGATGGTGGTCTTGTGGTAGGATACTTGCCTATGGACCTATGGTTCAAGAGGTCCCAGGTTCGAATCCAACCTCTGGCACTACCACCACTGGGTCCCTGAGCAAGACCCTTAACCCTGAATTGCTCCAGGGACTGTCCCTGTAATTAGGACATGGAAGTTGCCCATAAGAGCGTTTGCTAAATGCTGCAAATGTAAATGTAGCTGTTCTTAATGAATAGATATATATGAATATATTTAGTATTGCAGTTTGTTATGATTAAATAGTCTCCAAGTGATAATTTGAAACAATTCAAATTATTCACATTGGTATTAGGGAAGGGATATGTTCCTGCAGCCCAGTGACCCTGGTTAGAATGAATGCCATGGATGGATGTTATTATAGGACCCAATATATGCCAAGAAAACCTTCCCCCACATCATTACACCACTACCTGTCAGGGTTCATAGATTCCATCCCATATACCTGTCCAGCCCTGTGTCTCATCCTGTGTCTGTTCCCCAGTCTTGTAACATGTCACTGTCCTGTCAAAGGCTTAAGTGCACACCACCAGGAGTTGGCGGGGCCTCTGTCATATTTTGTGTTGCTCTGCCCTGACTGGGCACACCTGGTGCATCATTAGAGCTACAGTCTGTTATTCCATCCATCCATTTCCTGCCACTCATCCCAAATGGGGTCACGGGGGAGTGCTGGAGTCCAGCCCAGCGCACACAGGGTGAAGGACGCACCCTGGACAGGTCGCTAGCTGGATGTTATTATAGGACCCAATATATTCCAAGAAAACCTTCACCCACATCATTACACCACTACCTGTGATGGTCCGTAGATTCAGTCCGTAGACTTTTCCAAACTTCAGCCGTTCAGATTGGTGAGTTTGTGCACACTTTCATGCACAGATTCCTGTTCTTGTCTGATAAAAGTAGAACCCAGGGTTGTCTTTGATTGCGTCTTAGTTAAATGCTTGTTACCAAACCTGAGTCCGATGGTACCAACCAGAAAGTGTTTTAGGGTTCACATTGTGGTTTTAATGAGTGATCATTTTTGTGCTATTGATCTCTTCCACAATGCACAAAGTGCTAGTTTCAGATTTAGAAATTTCAGTCAAGCTAGGCTTCGGTTATACGGACTTCTGTCCAGATCAAAGAGGTTTTGAAATTCTCCTCTGACTTTTTTATTTAAAGATATTCCTAGTTACTAATCTGTGGCTCAGTGAATGTTGTCACAATAGAACATTTCAAAAAAGCTTCCAGCACTGAGTATAACATCAAATCTATCATATGTACTTTTTTTCCACTCCAAGTTGTGCCTTGTAAGTCTGAAAGTAAATAGAGCCCAGTGAGTCGGGGCAGAGCAAGTGTCAGCTCCTCATGGGACAGCTCCCTGGTCCTATCCGGTGTGGTCCCTGGTCTCACCACATATCCCTGTCCAGCCTCATATCCTCTTCTGTGTCTCCTCATGTGCTGGCTCCCCAGTCCCATCCCGTATACCTGTCCAGCCCTGAGTCTCATCCTGTGTCTGTTCCCCAGTCTTGTAACATGTCACTGTCCTGTCAAAGGCTTGAGTGCACACCACCAGGAGTTGGCGGGGCCTCTGTCATATTTTGTGTTGCTCTGCCCTGACTGGGCACACCTAGTGCATCATTAGATCTACAGTCATGTGAAAAAAATTGGACCGCTATGAAAGCCTGTGTGTTTTTGTAACATTCTTGGACGTATGGATATTTAATCTCAATTTTAACAATTCTGTGCAGTTCAGCTAATATAATTAAACAATTAAAACTGAAGAATATACTTTTTAAAATCTTCTGTAAAATGTAATTCCACAAAATTGTGATTTCTGTAAAAAATAAATTAGGACACCTCCACCTTCATTCCCAGTTAAAATGTCTTAAATCACACACAGGTATAGCACATGATTAGAACGTCATTACTCAGCATTTTGAAGGAGTTTTTTTGTACTATTTAAACCTCAGACATTTAGTTTGGTGTGCTCCTGACTGTTGAGGTGAGAGTGAAAGGAGTGATGAGACCTGGTGAGACCAAAGGAGCTGTTTGAGGCCTTCAGAAAGAAGATTGTAGAAGCTTAAGTCTGGTAAGAAATTTAGAAAGATCTAAAAAGATTTTCAATCAGCCATTCCACTGTCTGGAAAATAGTCTACAAGTGGAGGACTTCCAAAGCAACTGACAACATCCCCAGCTCAGGCAGTCCAAGCAAGTTCACCCTGAGAGCAGACCACAAGATAAGAAAAGAAGTCTCCAAAAACCCAAAAATGTCTTCACGCACCTACAGCAGGCTCTTGCTACTGTTGATGTGAAAGTGTATGCCTCTACAATCAGAAAGAGACTGCACAACTTTAACTTGCATGGGAGGTGTACAAGGAGGAAACCTTTGCTCTTTAAGAAAAAGATCAAGGCCAGCTGGAAGTTTGCCAGAGAGAATGTAGACAAAGACCAGGACTTCTGGAATAATTTTCTTTGGACAGATGAGTCTAAAATTGAATTATTTGGACGCCAGACCAGAGGGCATGTCTGGCATGAATCAAATATAGCATTCCAGGAAAAGAACCTCAAACCAACTGTGAAGCATGTAGGTGGACGTGTCAGGGTTTGGAGATTCTTTGCTGCAGCAAGACCTGGCCAGCTCTCCCTCATAGAATCCACCATGAATTCTACAGTGTATCAGAGGGTGCTTGAGGAACATGCGAGACCATCTGTAAGAACTTTAAAGCTGAAGCAGAACTGGATCCTGCAAGATGACAATGACCCAAAACATACCAGTAAATCCACCAAGGACTGGATGAAAAAAAAAAAAAAAAAAAAAGGAGAATCCTGGAGTGGCCGAGTCAATGCCCAGATCTTAATCCCATTGAGATGCCATGGGGTGACTTGACGGGCTGTACATGCAAGAAACGCCTCAAAGAATTCTGCATTGAGGAGTGGGCAAAACTTGATGTCAGAGACTGGTGGATGCTACAAGAAGCATCTCAGTGCCCTTATTTCAGCCAAAAGGGGTAACACTAGCTATTAGGAGGTAGGGTGTACTAACTTTTTCCTCCATTAGAATACACATTTTTGTTGATAAATAAAACAGTTCATTTTTGTGTACCTGCAATTAAATTACTCCCCCCCCCCAGAGATAAATAAAAAAAGATTAGACATTGATACGTGAACATTTCTTAATAAAGAACTTGTATGGGGTGTCCTAATTTTTTCACATGACTGTAGTATATAGATTTCAGTGAGTCAAGGAAAAGCCATTTGTCATTGTTCATCTTGTGTCATGTGATTTGGTGCTTGTCGTAAGTGTTGGTTGCAGTATTTTTGGTTCATGCTTGTGTGTTTCATGGTTATGTTCAATGAAACCCCATTCCATAATCCCAACTCCACAATTACATCCAGTCCACTCCACCAGATTGTGACACTAGCAATGCTGATAAGATAGCAAAAAGTGAACTTTTGTTGAAGTCTCATCTCACACTGAAACAATGGGGAAAATCCAATCTTTGATTGAAATAAAACATTATGAAGTAATAATTTTCCAACAAAATCATTTTCCAGTTCAGTTATATTGTTACAAACCAAGTTTAATTTGTCCCCATGATAATGTAATATATGAATACATTAATATAAATAATGTCTTTGTACCTGAACAGACTAATTTCACATCCTGATAATGACTGCAGCTGTGTTTTCCCCATCCCAGTGATCCACAGCTTTTAAGTGAAGACTCTGATCCACTGCAGTCCACATGGCTCATCCAGATTTGTCCAGTTCCAGTACCAGCATAAGTCAAAACAAGTGGATCCCCACAGCTCAGCTCTCTACAAGTCACTGCCATTGCTACTGGAGTAAAACCATCACCACAAACTGTTCCCCACTGTCCTCTGTGAAGAACCTCCAGTCTTCCAGCACAGCGACTACCACCATCCACCAACCTCACACTGTCTGAGAGAGAGAGAGAAAAATTAATGGAAAGGAAAGACCAAGGTCCAGTCCCATTTCTTATGTTTTGTTCCTTACCATTTCCCCCCCCCCCCCATTGTCTCCTATTGTTTCTTGGAAACAAGTTACAAAGCGTAATGTTTAAAATCCTGATATGAAAGCAACAACTCTTAAATGTCATGTAAAACACATTAAACAAGTTTTACGTCACAGTTCCAATTAGCAACCTTTAGCTTCATTAACAATTTCAGTTTCTCACCGCAATCAGTCTATCAAGCCATTAAATTGGAAAGTGCACTGCTTCCTTATTAGGTGACATGCAATATTCTGTAGGCTGATATTATAGGAACAACCTCACTGCTGGACTTTAATAAAAGTAACATTTTGGGCCCAAATCAGCAATCAATATATAAGCTACATTTTGTACACGTCATACAAAGTGGTTTTCATGTGTTAAAAATGTGAACTATACTTTCCTTTAGCAACCAACAACTAATTGACTAAATGAAAAGGCTTTACCAGCACACATCAGTCCCACATCATTGTCATGGGAGCAGTTGTATCTTGCTTTGCGGTCTTGTCTGATTAACTTTAAAATTACTAGGATTTCTGCCAAGCAGTTGTGGCTCACTTTCCTTGCAAGCATGATATTTATGCAGAACTGGAAGATACAGATAGGATGGGCAAATAATTGAGAAAATTAACTAGAAAAGATGTATATCTTACCAGCACACACCAGTCCCACATCATTGTCATGGGAGCAGTTATGTCTGAGTGAAGGTGATGTTGGACAGAAGTGAATCTGAGATTCGTTTCCTCTACACTGAAGCTCCTCTGACCACACCTGACCCTCCCCTCTGCCAAAAGCAGCTGCTCCCAGAACCTCCACAGGAATCCCACAGCCCAGCTCTCGACACACAACCTCTGCATCCTGCTGGTCAAAGTCAGCATCACACACTGTGGACCAGAAGTCTCCATGAAGAATCTCCACTCTCCCAGAACAGTGAGGGCCACCAATCAGCCTGACTCCTGAAAGATTTTTGTGAAAATATAAAGGTTTGTCAAGGATGCATCACATGATCATGAAATTCATTGAAAGTCTTTACTGTTGTTCTAATGTAACTTCTAATCAACATGTTTGTTTTAGCTCTCTAGAAATCATAAGCAATATTGATCAAAACAGGGACAGGATAAAGACAGCTATTATAAGCTACCTAGCTGGTCTATTTTGCCAGAAGTGGCACTTCAGTGAGGTTGATCACTTCTGTAGCAAGCCTGAACCTGAAGAGCACAAGCCAATGCAGCTTTAACGTGGCCAAGCAGCCAGTGATGACAAGGCAGCGTGACTATATATTCCTATTCACATTCAGCCTTGTGCTCTCTCATTATTGGTGGGTGTACGTTTTATTAAATTCACTCTTGACCCAATATTCTTCAACACTGAAGCTTACTTTCTTCAAGCATTCATAAAAAAAGTCCAGTGTGGAAATGAGAAAAGGTCAGCAGCAATAGAAGCTACTACAAACTACAGTAACTCACAAAAGTGAGTACACCCCTCACATTTTTGTAAATATTTTATCTTTTCAACCTCACCTGGTTGCCACCACACATGCTTGACACCATCTGAACCAAAAAAGTTCATCTTGTTCTCACCAGACCACAGGACATGGTTCCAGTAATCCATATCCTTAGTCTGCTTGTTTTCAGCAAATTGTTTGTGGGCTTTCTTGTGCATCATCTTTAGAATAGGCTTCCTTCTGGGACGACAGCCATGCAGACCAATTTGATGCAGTGTGCGTATAGTCTGAGCACTGACAGGCTGACCCTCCACTCCTTCAACCTCTGCAGAAATGCTGGCAGCACTCATATCTCTGGATATGGCACTGAGCACATCTACTCAACATCCTTGGTTGACCATGGTGAGGCCTGTTCTGAGGGGAACCTGTACTATTTAACCACTGTATGGTCTTGGCCACTGTGCTGCATCTCAGTTTCAGAGTGTTGGCAATCTTCTTATAGCTGAGGCATTTTTATGTAGAGCAACAAAACATTTTTTCAGATCCTCAGAGAGTTCTTTGCCATGAGGTGCCATGTTGAACTTCCAGTCACCAGTGTGAGAGCAATAACACCAAATTGAACACACCTGCTCCCCATTCACACCTGAGACCTTGTAACACTAACGAGTCACATGACATCTCGGCGGGAAAATGGCTAATTGGGCATTTTTCACTTAGGGGTGTATTCACTTTTGCTGGCAGTGATTTAGACATTAATGGTTGTGTGTTGCGTTGTTTTGAGGAGACAACAGATTTACTTTACATTGTATCAAAGTGTCATATCTTCAGTGTTTTCTGATGAAAAGATATAATAAAATATTTACAAAAATGTGAGGGGTGTACTCTGTAAGGGGTGTACTATATTTTATGTATGAAAATATGTTTATTCTGCGGTGACTAAGGTTTTATTTTTCTGATGTGCCAGAAAGATGAATTCACTAATAGTTAACAAACCACTGACAACAATGATTCAAAATTGCTGTCACAGTCTGAAGACTACCCCCACTACAAAGACGACTGGACTAATTTTAAGGATGAAATGCTTCTTTTAACAGTGACAAATTCTCTCCTGGTATAAGGGTGATCTTAAATTATGATCTCGAAGCATATTTATAGCATGTTATGAGACCAGTTTATCAACGTCACTGCAATAGAAGGTCAGTAGAGGTCAGTAGTATTAAGTATTAAGACTTAGTTTGTCATAGATTAAAGCATATTTCAATTAGCATTTAAATAAATTATGGACAGTGAAGAGCGGTAACTATTTTTGCCGTTCAAAATTATGAAAAAAGTAATAGTTAAGAACATCACAGTGGCACAGTGGATATCGCAGTCACATCAAGTGAGAAAGTCCTGTAGGGACCATGGATGTGACAGCACCTTCGGAAATGCAAGATATAAATTCATCATCACCAGATAAATGGGGACATGATAACCAAGGTCAAACTCCCTCTCTCTTGCATCATCCTTTAACACAAGCAGATGCATTTTAAGAGAGATCTGCCATAGTGCCTTTTGTGTGATCAGTGTGTATGAAGAACCAAAAAATAACCAATTATAAAAGTGGCTTGCTAAACAGTCAGTGCCCTTGTAGATGCTGAATGATCAAGCCTGTCATGTGCAGATAAACTTCCTGGATTTTAACTAGACAAGAAGTATGAATCAAGGCAAAGCATTGGAATATATCAAGCCCTTTCTCAGATGAACAATGTTGGTTTCACATACAGGAACTTTGCTCAAAAACATTAAAGCAGCGAACAGCATTGTGCATGTAAATTTTTGTATAGAAATTTCAATTATCTTGGTTTATTTACAATGTAGCAAAATATTTCTTCTGTTTGTCTGCAATTTCTCCTTTTTTTAACACAGTATGCATTTTTCAAATGCAAAGACACAGTCCTGACTTCATTATTATGCAGAATGAATTGTCAATGCCTAACACTGTCATTACTTTTCTCTAGGATTTGAAAGGGAGAAGCAGCAGCAACATGTGAGCCTTGCAGAGTTACAGTGAGATGAATAAAACTTAGAAATACCAAGGTGAAAGAATACACAGATTATACAAAAACTTGCCCTGGTTTCAGTCTCAGAACCCACTATGCTTCCACGATCTGACTGCTGAGCTTTAAAGACCAATAGACACAGTTATTTTTAGAAAAGAAGTGCTTCTAGACTCAGTTCTTCATTCCACACTGGAATCTAGACATCACTTACCAGTGAAGTTCCCTAAAAAGTATCCACAAACAACATACCATCCCTTAATAAAAAAAAATGTATTAAGACCCATTAGAAAAATTTAAAAATATATGTCTGAGAGCAAAGGTTACAAATCAATATTTATATATAGTTGTAGAAGTGTTTGCAAGGTTGAATGTAATTTACCTGAACAGACGACTCCAGCATCTTTAGAGTGATCACAGTCATGTTTACCCCAATGTGGTGATCTACAGTGCTTAAGTGTAGACTCTGATCCACTACAGTCCACATCATCCATCCAGATTTTTCCTGATCCTGGTCCAAAGTAAACATCACTAAGGGCATCTACAGCCTCCCCACAGCCCAGCTCTCTACACACCACGGCAGCATCTCTCATATCCCAGTTGTTATCACATACTGTTCCCCACTGTCCTCTATGAAGAACCTCCACTCTTCCAGCACAGCGACTGCCACCATTCAACAACCTCACACTGTCTATAAAAAAGAAAGGAAGGTGGGTGGGGGGTTACAATAGATTACATACAATTTTTTTTTTGCACAAAATGTTATTGATGCAGTTCTTACCAGCACACACCAGTCCCACATCATTGTCATGGGAGCAGTTGTGTTTGAGTGAAGGTGATGTTGGACAGAAGTGAGTCTGAGATTCGTTTCCTCTACACTGAAGCTCATCTGACCACACCTGACCCTCCCCTCTGCCAAAAGCAGCCACTTCCAGAACCTCCACAGGAATTCCACAGTCCAGCTCTCGACACACAACCTCTGCATCCTGCTGGTCAAAGACAGCATCACACACTGTGGACCAGGTCTCTCCATGAAGCACCTCCACTCTCCCAGAACAGTGAGGGCCACCAACAAGCCGGACTCCTAAAGTTTTATCAGATAAGAAAAGTGAAGAACTGTACAGATTAATAATTGATATATATATATATATATAAATCTTTGATGTTTTTGGAAAAACATTGGACCTATTTCACATGTTTGAACTGTGTGGAATATGTTTTGTATTGATTATATTGTGCATAGTGGATTTGTGGATTGTTTTTTTCTTTGTTTCACTGTGAGAACCAACATTAATATTTAGTTTGATCATTTGATTGCTCATTAATATATTGTCATGTCATTTTCTGCCACTTGTCCCAAGTGGGGTCATGGGGGAGTGCTGGAGTCCATCCCAGCGCACACAGGGCGAAGGACGGGGGACACACCTTGGACAGGTCGCCAGCCCATCGCAGAGAGGAGCATGATGGGGACGGCACCTTGCTCAAGGGTACCTCAGGGCAACTTGTTGGGAAGGGGATCGAACCCCTGAACCCCCAATCCACCGCTGCCCCTCATTAATATATTATGGATCATATTTATTTGACCCATCGAGACGTCTTAAAAGGAGTAGACTGAAGATTTTAGGGTAGAACAACTTGCCTGAGCAGGTTACTCCAGCCTTATTAGTTTGGTCACAGTCATGTTTACCCCACACTCCTGAGTGACATTTTTTCAGTGTAGATTCTGATCCATTACAGTCCACGTCATCCATCCAGATTGGTCCTGATCCTGCTCCAAATTCAGCATCACTCAGTGTATCTACAGCTTCTCCACAGCCCAGCTCTCTACACACTACTGCAGCATCTCTCATATCCCAGTTATCACCACACACGGTTCCCCACTGTCCTCTATGTAGAACCTCCACTCTCCCAGCACAGTGACTGGTACCATTCACCAACCTTACACTGCCTGTTCATGAAAGGAAAAAAATAAGCCTAGGACAAATTAAAGAATGAAAAACAATAACACAGATTCTTGAAATAATGGACAAAATATGTTTTTGGTCTTCAGTATTAAAAAATAAAATACTCTAATAATTTTAAATTGACACAAGTGGTAAGGGATGCAGCTAGAAAGGTGGGTATGACATCTGAAGTGAAAAAAAAAAGAATAAGGAAACCTGACGATGGAATGATGAAGTCCAAGAGTGTATACAGAGGAAGAGGCTGGGGAAGACGTGGGATAATCTGACAGGTGTAGCAAGTAGATAGAAGCACCAGCAAATAAGGGGAAAAGATTAGCAAAGGTAAGATGTATGTTGAATTGAATAAGAGTTAGCAGGGGGGAAAGGACTTTCAGTGATGGGTTAGACAGAGGGACCAGTATGGAAAAGATTTATAGCAGGTTACAGTAATAAAGGAGAACAATGGAAACACACTCACAATCAAGCAGAGCATGTACAGCAGATGGAACGAGTTCTCTGAGAAACTGATAAATGAAGATAATTAGAGAAAGAGAATGTTGAATGAGGTGAGGAAAGTGAACCAGGAACTGCGGTGGAATGGGAACATTGGTGTAATGAGCTCTTTGCAGAGGATGAGGTGTGAAAACTCTGTTGGTCCTAGCAAGTGTAGGAAACAGCTTGAAGACACCAGGGGTGGAGAAGAGAGGAATAAAAGTAGGATTAAGACAGAGTAGATGGGTGTAAATGAAAGTGAGAAGCAGAATCATTGGGATGCAGGGAGTTGGGGTGGCAAAGGTAGAGGTTTGTGAGTTCAAGAGTTCAGAGTTACTTGATTTGTAAACCATAGCACTGAAGACAGAAGGCCAAGCTGGAGGTGGCAAAATTAAAGATATTTAAGTTTTGCAATGGGAGTGATGAGAATGTACAGGATAAGGAATGAGTATATTCGCTACACCTTAAAATACCCTCTCGACCCATCCCCCACCCCAAATTTATCTTGAGTTCTCTGTGTAATTTGGTAGAACGTTAAATCCATATACAGGTGAATTTGTAGTGGCTATAAGCTCTACCTTTGCAGTGTGAGTGTACATGTTTCTTCAGGAACTTATGTAGCACTCATGTACTTTGCTTTGGATAAGTGCTTTGCCAAGGTTGGAATAGGAGTGATGTGGATGGATAGGATTGGATGATTAAAGATTACAGATTATTTCATGATAAGGCTATAATTATAATACAGAGGCAAGTATTTGTAAGGATATTTTATCAGCCATAACAATGAGGAGAATGATTAGAGAAGCCACAAAATTACAAAAGGCCATGGACTCAGGTCATTTTTTGTCCCTTGTCTCAAGAATGAGTAACACATATTTATGCAGAAGGAGGAATAATTAGTTTTGCCCCCACACACATTTCCAAAATGAGATCAGTCGGGGTGAATACAAGAGTAACGAGGAAAATTTTCAGAATTGTAATTTAAAAAATTTATTTTATTGATGTGAGAATATAAAATTAAAGTAAATAAAGCATTGAAAATAGATTTGGTGCTCACCAGCACACACCAGTCCCACATCATCATCATGGGAGCAGTTGTGTCTAAGTGAAGGTGATGTTGGACAGAAGTGAGTCTGAGATTCATTTCCTCTACACTGAAGCTCTTCTGACCACACCTGACCCTCCCCTCTGCCAAAAGCAGCTGCTCCCAGAAGCTCCACAGGAATTCCACAGTCCAGCTCTCGACACACAACCTCTGCATCCTGCTGGTCAAAGACAGCGTCACACACTGTGGACCAGGTCTCTCCATGAAGCACCTCCACTCTCCCAGAACAGCGAGGGCCACTAATCAGCCTGACTCCTGAAATATTATTATGAGGGAAATTCGTTAGAAATGAGAATTGCTCACTCATTACAAACATTACAACTAATTTTAATAGCTTATTACAATGAATACTCATTTTAGCTTAATCTTTTCATTTATAAAACATATATGATGTTTACCACTAGCTGAAGTAGTTGTTTACATTGAAGCAGTCTTTAGTTCTAATGCCATTTTTTCATAACATAACATAACATAAAAAAAAATATATATAACAACACACCTGAACAGATGACTCCAGCATCTTTAGAGTGATTACAGTCTTGTTTATCCCATCCCGCTGATCTACAGTTCTTTAGTGTAGCCTCTGATCCTCTACAATCCACATCATCCATCCAGATTGGTCCTGATCCTGCTCCAAATTCAGCATCACTCAGTGCATCTACAGCCTCCCCACAGCCCAGCTCTCTACACACCACTGCAGCATCACTCATATCCCAGTTATTACCACACACTGTTCCCCACTGTCCTCTATGAAGAAGCTCCACTCTCCCAGCACAGTGACTGCCACCATTCACCACCTTAACACTGCCTGTTCAAGGGAAAGAAAGAAAGAAAGAAAGAAAGAAAGAAAGAAAGAAAGTTTGTGTGTGTGTGTGTAATTCATTTTGAGAGAGAGAGTTGGAAGATGCAATTTAATAGAGAATCATCTCTTCATTTTAACTTCAGAATGCCTTAGATGTTTCAGAATTGTAATTTAAAAAATGTATTTTATTGATGTGAGAATATAAAATTAAAGTAAATAAAGCATTGAAAATAGATTTGGTGCTCACCAGCACACACCAGTCCCACATCATCATCATGGGAGCAGTTGTGTTTGAGTGAAGGTGATGTTGGACAGAAGTGAATCTGAGATTCGTTGCCTCTACACTGAAGTTCCTCTGACCACACCTGACCCTCCCCTCTGCCAAAAGCAGCTGCTCCCAGAACCTCCACAGGAATCCCACAGTCCAGCTCTCGACACACAACCTCTGCATCCTGCTGGTCAAAGTCAACATCACACACTGTGGACCAGGTCTCTCCATGAAGAACTTCCACTCTCCCAGAACAGTGAGAACCACCAATCAGTCTGACTCCTAAAAATAAAAAAAACAGAGTATGAAATGCTCTGATATAACTTATGATTATCTATTATAAAATTGGCTAAAACTATACATATTTTTCTAATCCTTTTTTTAAAGATATATAGTTATTTTATTTAATTAATAAAGTCTGTAATTTGTACGTTAAGTGGCTTGGCAAACTCATGAACTTTCCCATCTCTGAACAAGTTCAAAAAAACTGGTCCATTGTTTTATGCCTAAGGCAGAATCTGCATTATTTATAGGTTTGACAGCTGGCTGGGGTTTTCATTTCAAACCTTTGAATAGACCTTTCTAGACCTTTCTTTCAGAAAGTGTAATGTCAGAATATCTAAGCACACTCTCTAGTCCCAATTTTTTAAAATAGGGAAAAGTACCAACATCTGTCACTCCAAAGGCATAGTCACTTGCCACACTGAATGGATGTCAGCAATAACAGCCTAACAATGCCCAAAGCCTTCAGCACTACAGTATGTAACTCAGCTAAGCCCAGCACCTTTCCTCCTTTATTCTTGTCATTGTGAAACAGCACAGCACTCAGTGAAACATAACAAAATGCTCACTCTGCATTTCACTCAAACTAACACATGCAGCAGGGGGCAGCTATTTAAAGTGCCAGGAGAGCAGTGATGTGGGATGACACCTTGGTCAAGGGTACCTCAGGGCATCCTACTAGTCTGGGATTCAAATCCCAGGTCCTCCATAGTGACCTCTGGCAGAGAGATAAGCAATGACACCAGTTCTGCCTACTCCACAGTAGCATGTCTGTCCAGTGTAGGAGCTCCTCAAAGTGCTCCTTCTGAAGGTGTGAAGCTCTTGCTCATGTCATCATCCTTGTATCCCAAACAAATGTCTGCAAGTCTCAAGACACGACTACAAAGTGCATCATTGACCATTGGCCTAAGGAGCTATAGTATCAAACTGTAGCCAACATGAACACTAAAGTCTTCAAAAGATCCCCTAAGCACTAGACTACCCACTGCCCCTAGAAAGCTGGGTGAACTGAACTGCTGTTTGGCATGTATGCTCTCATGACAGTCAAAGCTTTACCCAATTTGCAGCAAGGCGACCCTTTCATCAACTGGGACTCACACCAATGCAGTGGTACTCAGTTGGGCTAAAAATTAAGCTCAGACAACTTCCCCTCAGATAGGTTACAAACCACAGACCAAAAATCTATTTCAGTAACTGCAGACTCCAAAAGGCCTACACTCCAACGAGCCGTCCTTGTGGCATTGCATCTGCCCACTATTTGTTCTCTGGCAGACAGTGAGCCAATGAGAATGCAGTGCTGTTTTAGACTGAATAGGCTGGTAAGTAAGGAGGCTGGCAGTCATGGCCTGCTGCTGAAGTCTCAGTTCCAGATACAACAGCACATGTTTATAGTTTTTGTATAAAAACTATTAGTCCATAGTTCATAGTTAATAGTTAGAGTCTTAACAGGTCAAAGCAGTTTTATCAGCTTGAGGTGGACCTACATAACATTAAGCAGGTAGTTGTAATGTTATGGCTGGTTGTTGTATTTATATGAAATGTGCAAGTAAACTGAAATTTAATGTAAAATAATGTATATAAACTGTATATAAAAATCACTTTCAAAATGTTAAAATCAATAGCTATGCTTGGAATTCTGTAAGCAAAAAGTTCAAATTCTAAAACTAATATACAAAAACGAATACAAATTTTAACAGAGAGACTCACAAAAGTACAATGATTAATATAATAAAGGACAAAATATTACTTTTAATATTACGATAAATATTACTGCAGTTTACCTGAACAGATCATTCCGACACTTTCCGTTTGTTCACAGAAACGATAATTCACATTTGTTTTAAGTCCTCCACATTGGCTCAATGTCACCTCTGATCCAGTGCACACCCTGCCATATGGCCATATTTCTCCTGATCCTGTTCCAAAGTGAGCATCACTCAGTACATCTACAGCCTCCCCACAACCCAGCTCTCTACACACCACTGCTGCATCTGTCATATCCCAGTAATCATCACACACTGTTCCCCAGGCTCCTCTGTGATGAACCTCCACTCTCCCAGCACAGCGACTGCTTCCATTCACCAACCTCGAAATGCCTGTCCAAAAGAGAGAAAGAGACAGAGAGAGAGAAAGAGAGAGAGAGAGAGAGAGAGAGAGAGAGCGCACATGAAATCACAGAAAATCACTGAAAGTGTAAGACTGTTTAAATATTTAAAATATTTTGGCCTTGAAATGCTTTTAAAACCATAAAATATCAAAATACTCTACTAAATTCTACTGTTTTAAGATTATTATTATTTTTTAAATTTATTTAATAACAATACTTACCAGCTGTGGAGAGAGTGATGGATGAGGACAGAAGAATGAGAATCACACAGCTGTCCATCTCCCTCTGACCTGCACACACTCCACTCAGCTCAGCAGAACAAACTTCACCTCCAACACTCCCCCCAGAGAGACTGAAGAACAGAGAGAGAGAGAGAGAGAGAGAGGCTCCAATCACACTCACTATGACCTTATTAGAAAGAGGAGAGGAAATCATCAAACATTTTCAGCAACAAATCAGAAGAGACTTTTATTCTTTCTCCATATTTATCAAAGAGCGTCAGCGCTGATGAACACAACTCCACCTCTGTGTGTGTGTGTGGTGTGTGTGTGTGTGTGGTGAACATACAGGAGACTGAGTTCAGAGAGAGGAAACACTCCAGTGTAATACAGCATTAAAACTGCACCTGCAGAGATCCACACACTGATAAACACACACACA
>CM029392.1:11785036-11817300 GCA_017165825.1 Hepsetus odoe
CATATTTCATATACGTCACAGTCATGTCTGTAAGACAGAACCAATAAAGTTAAACTAGTTTTCAGCTGTTTGATATCAGTCAATGGAGGAAAATGTTTTCTTACAAAAGCAGTTAAATATTGTTTCCTTTTATCTTAAAGTGAGAACATGTCCATAATATATATATCAATCATTACAGAAAACTTACTAAATGATCAAATAGTTAATAGTAATAGTAATTTGTTGTGTTACTGCACATAAATTACTGTAATAAAACCGAATTAACACCAGTGAAAATGACTTAAACATATAAATAACCCAGAATTGTAGTTAATATGAAAAAAGTTACATTCATTTTTTAGGAGTGTATTTTTAGAAAGGTTTGACTTATGAAAGGTAATTACTGGCAGCAAATTAATCAATAATACTGTGGCCAAACAAACCACAGTAACTATGTAAATCTGGTTATTTAGACTGCTTAATTTGTAGAAAGAAACCTAATTTGTGTGCAAAAATGTGCACAGAACATGTGCTGTGCATAAATTAAACTACTCTAATCTACTCCACCAGCTACTGGCAGGACATACGATACAAACTCCTGATTGGTCCACTATGTGAGTTGTTAGGGGTCCATTATTATTAGGAGTCATTGCTACAATATTAAAATGAAACAATAGTAAAAAAAGAAAGAAGCAGATTGAAGACATCACTCTATGTTGATGCTCTTCTTGTAGTCACTACAAGACTCCAGTCCTGCTTCATTAACAACACTTTTGTCTGTTGGCAGGAAATGTGTTTCCTGTTGAATTTGTCAAAAGTGAGATGTTATCTTAGCGTCATGGTCACCGAGAATTGGTTCTTACCTTAAAGCTCAAGGAGCTCTAAGTCATGGTACCACCTAGTAGGTCGTTGGTCTTATGAAGGTCTGATTAACATGACTCACTCCCTGGTCGTCTAGCTCCCCCTAGCGGCTGGGCGGAAGTTCTTACAACACGAAACACCTTAAAACCTATATCTAGTGTTTATATAGATCAGTCTTTCTTATTGTTGTTTTTTTTTTCTTTTTCTTTTATGTATGTACTTTAGAGTTCAGGGGTGAGGTGGTATGGTTTTGTAGTAAGTAAATATATTTTAAAATATAATATATATTTTTAACGGGGGCAGCGGTGGCCTAGTGGTTAGGGCGTTGGCCACGTGATCGGTGGATCAGGGGTTCGAGCCCCTTCCCAATGGGTTGCCCTGGGGTGCCCTTGAGCAAGGTACCGTCCCCGTCCCGCTCCTCCCTGCGATGGGCTGGCGACCTGTCCAGGGTGCGTCCCCCGTCCTCGCCCTGTGTGCGCTGGGTTGGACACCAGCACTCCCCCGCGACCCGGTTTGGGACAAGCGGCAGATAATGGATGGATGGATGGATGGATGGATGGATGGATGGATGGATGGATGGATGGATATATTTTTAAATATAAAAACGTGTGGTGAAGTTGTAGAGCTGGTGTGTGGTGGAGTGTGTGTGTGTGTGTGTGTTTGGGGTGAAGTTGGAGAGTGTGTGTGCAGTGAAGAATGTAAATATATAGTGTGTGTGTGTGTGTGTGTGTGTGTGTAAAGTGGTTTTTTTTTATTTTTGGAGAACGCCAGAAGGAAATCGTGTTTGACACATTGTTATGAATGTCCTGTTTCAGTGCTGATTTTAGAGAGAAATTAAAAGTGCTGGATGGAAAATCCAGTCGTTTCTGTGTGGAGTTTGCTTGTTCTCCAAACATGCCAGGTGGAATGGAGATGCTAAATTAGCTCTTAGGAGTGAGTGTGTGAATGTGTGTTTATGTGTGTGGGGATGTGTATATGTGTGTGTGTGTGGGGATGTGTGTGTGTGTGTGTGTGTGTGTGTGCGTGTGTCTACCCTTCGATGGACTGGCAACCTGTCCAGGGTGTTTCCCTGCCTATTGCCCTGTGAGAGCTGGGATAGGCTCCAGTACCTCTTACAATCCTAATCAGGACAAGTGGACAAGAAAATGAGTGAGGGACATTACTCTTTATTTTAAGTTGAGAGAACAATGAGTACAAAGTTTAGTTAAATACACAAGCAACTGCTGTCAGTACTTAAAAATGAAGAATTATGTTACAATATATAAAAAAATCTATTGTTTAATTTTTCTTGAATAATTGAAAGACACTCAACTTTATCAATTTTATCAATTGATAATTTATCAAAAGAATCAATTTTATTTTTTAACCTTCCATTCTATATTATGAATCAAGAATGTGTTTATGGGTAACTTCCAAGCCAGCAAATCAATCTGATTACACTTCTGACAGCATGTGAATGAAGCGTGAGAACAATGTGACAATGTGTTAAGCAATCAAAAAGGAAAACAACACCATGAAAGATTCAAAAACAGCAAACACATGAATGAAAACATCTCAGATCAGTACAAAGAGTGTTTTAACTAATCATTTTTCAGGGTAAGATTCAGGCAATGAACTTTTTTTAGCCAGTTCAGTCAGTCGTGGTCGATCTCTTTTTTTTTTATCCAAAACGACCCCAATAATCAGCTGCTTGATGTGTAACTTAAACTACTACTAACTACTAAAGCTATGAAAGTAAGCAAATGAAGAAAGCAAGAAATTCAAATAAACCTGTGAGCTGAAAATTGTGTGAGAACGTTAAACATTTTTTAAGACCTGCTTCCTGCTTCAAAAAAAAAAAAATAATAATAATAAAGAGCGCAAAAAATACAGAAAGTTATCCAACCAGCAAAAAAGAAGAATAAGATGACTTGGCTGACTCATAATTTTAAGAAACCAAAAACCATTTCCAGAGCAGAATCACTTAATTGAGCTTCATAGACATGTGATCCAACTTTCATTCTGAGGCTTCTCTCTCAAAACATAGTCTGAAAAAAAAAATAAAATGAAAAAAAATGACCCATTATTCCTTCACGGATTCTTAAATGACATAAAAGGATTTATCATTTTTAAGCAACAAGCACTTTTAGTCTCCTGCTCTGTACTGTAAACATGTTCAGTGAAACTGATGAACAAGAATAAATTCTAATATGTTAAAACTTAGCAAATAACGATGCATGTTAAATGTGCAATTGCAGAAAATAAAAAGTTCATAAATATAAACAAGTTCATTATTAACTTCATGAATAGTATCTCACCTCTTCAGGAGTGAGGACATCATCGTAGGGCTCTGGTGTGAACACTATAACAATACATGTAGACAATTTGTCACGAGAAACACATCCAGAGTTATCGCTGTGTTGAAATCTAGAGCTTACAATAAAACAAACCTTCTGTAAGGTGCGGGTTCTGCCCAGAAGGAAAGGCATCATCGTAGATCTCCACCTTGTCCTCTGTTAAAAAGAAAATAAATATTAGCATTAGTATCATCTGGTGCAGCAGAAGCACCAGTGTCACCATTAATGAGTTTTTTTTTTTAATTTTTTATACAGTAACTTTTTACAATTAAATATTTGTAAATTGCCCCTATTATTAACTGCATATTAGCATTTTGTCTAATATTGTCACATCACACAACATTACGTGTCTGAGATGTTTTGCAGTTACTATGGTAAATAAATGGTAAATGGTTGGTGGTAGCTGCCAGCAACAGTCTACATCTTACAAATCTTAAAAATAACTACAATACAGAGAGGTTAAGGTAGTTTCCACTTCATCACATCATTAACTTTTTAAAATTACAGTTATCCAGTTATCCTATGTTTTTTAATATACATTGCCTTTAAAGTGCAAAAGCTGCTTTGCTGCTGTGTGATCAATTGAATTTACAATAAAACAATGATGAAAAACCACCATACTCGCTACATTTCCCTGCGTCTTCTTAGAGGAAACAACATCATCATAGTTCTCTGATGTGGTTTCATTTCCTACTTCATCTAAATAAAAAGAGCAGATTTAAGTTTAGTCATCATTTCATCATTTCTTTTAATGAGGTGAACAGTATGAAGGCTCTCACCTCTCAGGCTGCTTATAGGGGTGGCATCATCATAATATTCAGCCTTTTCTTTATTTACAGCATTTGCTGGAGAAGAAATAAAATAACCAGTTTATTGTTGATACTCACTGCCAGTTCCTTTTCAGTATAAACACTCAAGTACTGCAAAACAATCTGTAGGTACGGTCTTGTAAAACTTCCATATGATGTTCACCAGTAACTATAATGGGACATAATTGGTTGCTAATAACCAAGAACAGTCTGGAGCTCCAATATGTAACACCATATGGAGAGCAGCAAGTGGCTTCTCTGCACCACATGTATTTTTTTTTCTAAAATGGAAATTCTACAGTGTTCTAATAATAATAATAATAATAATAATAATAGAAATAATAATTATGCAAGACAGGAACACACTTGCAGCAATGTCCAGTGTATTTCCCTCGGGGTAAACATTTCCATAGTTCACTGATTGGGATTTACTTCTCAAGTCACCTAAATAGAACCAAAAGGCTACATTTAATTTAATCATAATTTCATGATATTTTAATAAAATGGACAAATGAAGACACACACCTCTCAGGCCACTTGTAGTGGTGGCATCATCATAACTAGTATTTTTCTCATCCATAGATTTTGCTGAAGGAGAAAGAAGAAAGTTATTTTTCCATCATTGACTGGCTCTCACTTCCCATTTAGTTATGGAATCTCACCAAATCTTCACATACAGAAAGACTCTATAAACATCTTGATGTGTTGTGCAGAAACAATGCAGAATAGGCCAAATTGCTGCATTGTTCAGTTGCTGCAACAAACTGTGTTATTTCTCTCTTGACATCATTTTTCACCTCATCATCTTCACCTCACCTTCATTTGATGGAGACTCTCTACGTCATTGAAACTTAGGAGTTCTGTTCCAATTATTTGGTTATGATTCACATTTTATGACATGATCATGTTATAATGGTAACATACTCAGAAAAGATCCCCAAATAAACTGTTAATCAAAGATTGATGAATAGCTATCAGAGATCATGATGTCTGCTATTACACCATTAGCAGGTACTGACCTCACCAAATGGGATTTGATCTTTTCGGAACCCAAAATCTTAATCTGTCTGTCTGTAAAGCACCAAACAAACTTGACTTTATCACTTTATAACTGTGCTTTAAACTCATAATCTTTGAAAGGAACGCAAACACAGGGAGAACTACAGTTTATTTGCAGTCTGTGCACTTTGAGTTTTTTCCCATTTCCCGCGAAATTTTACATATCCACCGTTTCTTTTCAATAAAACCCTGAAAAGGTTTTAAAATCCACTGTGTGCCCAAATATGTGATGAACAGTTTGCTGGAAACAAAGACGCTCTGATCCTCTTACTTGAGAGAAGCTCCTCATCCACATCCTCATATCCTGAATGCTGGGCTTCAGAGAGGATACTTCCTGTTAGAGGAGAACAGAACAGTCATGAAGCAAGTTCAGAATTCATATATGTTTTGAGTAAACTTCACTTTACAGATGAAAATAAACAAGTAAAATTTTTTTTTTTTTGGTTTTTCATTGAGTTGTGTAATAATCTGCACACTAATAATTGCTTAATAATTCTGCACACATGTATTTTCCTGATTTTAGGGTTATCAACATTATTAAAAAATACATTTTGGATTTATTTATAACACATATTAAAATTAATCCTCAAAATACTCACCTGCCCAATAATTGAGCACACAGTGCATAAAAGCTTGCCAGGGAATGGGTGACTTGCAATAAAATCCTCAACTTAAACCTCACAAAAACGTGACAAGACTTGCACACTCCACGGGTACTTTACCTCTTTTAGCCAATCTTTTAGTGATGAGTCTCTGATCAATCTCCTCATAGATTACCTCAGGCTGAGTCTTAGGCCTCCTCTTAGAGAGCACTGTGAGGAAGATGGAGAAATTTGTTCAGTAGAAGTGAAACCAGATGACAGACTGAAGGACTAATGATGTTAAGAGCATATACAGAAAGCTAATTGTGAATCTCCCCACCTCTCCTGAGCACTCTGTACCGATAAGACAACACAATCAGGAACATTAAGGCCACAAAGAACACAATTCCCAGCACCAGCAGAGACACTAAATAGATGGACGGAACAGCTGATGGAGGAGTTTTTGCAGGAGTGATCGTCTGCTTCTCTGTCTGATGCACTGGGATAAAATAAAAAAAAAAATTTTAAATACTGCAAAGTTTATTTAATGTACATTCGGAAAAAGTACAAAAAGAGAACAAAAAGAGTACCTGTGATGAAACTGGTGGGGGTTATTCTGGGTAAATTAGAGGAGATGCCTGGTAAAGAAAACAGACAAACTAATGAGATTTTAGAATACTGAGACTATGAATGTGGTAGAAAGGTGAACTTACCCTAACATTAACATTTAATTTAATATAAAATTAGACTAAACAAGGCCCCTGGGACTCTTCAGCTCATCAGACAGGATTTTAGGAGGCTTTAGGTCAGGGGCAATGGATGGCTATAACTATGATAGCTTGGCTCATGTTTTAGTGAATTTGGGTGTAAAAGATAAAAAAACAACCCGATTTAATTTTTAAGCAGCAGCAATTTCATTTAAAAACTCTTTCTGCTACATGACATCCATGTTATAATGTAACCTGACCAGTTTCACAGAAGCTTTGGAGGAAAATGGGATTTGGCAACTTTTTTAAAATAAAGGTATTTAGTTACTAAAGGTGAAAAGATGCCCAGCCTCATTCTGTATGTGTCCCAGCTCATTAGGGGTCTGGAAACAACCTAAACATATGTTTATTGGGTCCAAAGTCATGAAACTTCTCTGACCTGCACAGGTGACTCCAGCATCCTGTTTGTGGGAGCAGTGATTGTATTTCTTCAGGGAATGAGGACAGTCCCACAGGTGAATCTCATTTCCTCTACATTTCACTCTGTTCATCCAGACAGTCCCTCCAGCAGCAGCATTTCTATCAGCACTCAGTGCCGACCCACAGCCCAGCTGCCTACAGACCACCTGAGCGTCCCTGATGTCCCACAGATCATCACAGACTGATCCCCATGTTTTATTATAATACACCTCCACCCTCCCAGAGCAGCTCCCTTCTGATCCCTTCAGCCTGAGAGGCAAGTGATCTACAACACACATTATAAAAAAGGCAGGAAAATATTTTGGCCTCAGAGCAGCATTGTAATTTAGTCAAATATATTTTCACTATGAGAAAACATCAGGGGTAAACAGTCATAAAATATAAACATGGATAAAACTGAAAAACATCAAGTATAGTTATATATTTAATTTAAGTAATTTGCACAAAGCTTCGGAATGTAAGAGCACTTTGTACTATATGTATAGATTTTTTTTCGAGTATTTTTACTTGAGCCTTTTCTCTGGTGGGGAAATGAGGAGTATATCAGATGGTTTTGGAGCACAAGATCATGTTCCTCTCTTCTTCCTGTGAATAAAAATGCAATTAATTGAAAGTATCTGAAGATTAATAAAAAAAAAGTCCCTAAAAATTAAAGTCTCATATGTTATATCTGAAGTGACCTTTGCAACAACGATTAGATAAAAATAATTTTTCTGTAATATTTCAAAGTACTGTACTTGAGAGAATAACTCCTCACCTGAGCAGGTAATCTGCACCACCTCATTGTGATTATCACACTGGTTCTGTCCCCAGGGGGAAGATGGACATTGCCACAGAGTGGAATCATGTTTCCTACATTTCAGATCATCCAGCCAGTTAGGAGCTGATTCCACTCGTGCTTTCACAGCCAACTCACTGCCAGATCTTCCACAGTTGAGCTCCTTACAGATTAAACTCACTGTTTCTTCATTCATCCCATTTATACACACGTTACCCCAGGTTCCATTGAAGAACACCTCCAGATTCCCCTCACAGCCCTCAGTGAGTCTGATCTCTTTAAACTCTGGTGAAAAAAATAATGCTTTTTAATTGCTACAAGAAGTGTTAAAAAAATTAACATGCAGTGCTAATTCAGTCAGATCAAATCAGTCCCCTTTGGGGTGTGAGCCAAAGAGGAAAATTCATTAGAGTGAGTAACCAAGGATTATCTGGAGGGATTCTGTAAAGGGGAATGGTCTCAGAAATGCCATGCTGTGATGTCCAACCTTATAAAATGTAATTTAAGATATATAATGTATATAGTATAAGATTCATAGGGTTCTTTTTCCTGGCAAAGATGCTTCTGAAATGCATTAAAGGCAGGGGTACCAGAAATAATGGCCTGTTGTTGATTAAATGTATTAGTTGTTGAGGAGGGATTATTTTTCCTCAGAAAAAACAACATATCAGATTAAGATTTCTCATTGTTTCAGTATCAAATAAATCTCCTCCACCAAAAGGTGGAATTGTTTAACCTTCATCTTGTCTTTACATGGGGTGCTTCAATAATTGTGACGAGTGCTGTACTTTTCATTAACAAAATAAATGGAAAACAATATTAATTCCTCAGAAATCTGTCAATATGAAAGTGAAAAAGTGACAGTGACAACTTGTCCCTGTAAAACAGAGTACAGCACACAGAGAGACACGAATTGCAGCCTCTGCATTTAACACATATACACACAAATACAAGCAGCAGGGGGCAGCTATTGAAAGCACACGGGGAGCAGTGATGATGGCGGTACCTTGCTCAAGGGTACCTCAGCACAACCTACTGGTCTGGGATTTGAACCCAAAAACCTCCAATCCTGGAGCCAACTCCCTAACCAATAGACTACCGCTGGTGTAGTTTATTAAATTAGTTGTATTCGTTTTAAGTGTTTTCAGTTTTATAAAACATTTTGGAAACAAGTATTGGAAATACTTAATACTTAACTAAAGTTAAAAGTCACACTTTACCTGAGCACATTATTCCTACATCATCCTTGTGTCCACATTCATCTTTTCCACACAACTGAAATCTGCAGTTCCACAGAGACGTCTCGTTCCCCTCACACTCCACCTCGTTCAGCCATACAGGTCCAGTTCCTGGTCCGAACTGGGCTGGTACAGGGGCACTAAGGGCCGTTCCACACTGCAGCTGTCTGCAGACCACATCTGCATCCTTAATATCCCACAAGTCATCACTCACTGTCCCCCATGAACCGCTGTGGAAAACCTCTAGCCTTCCTGCACAGTCTCCCCCAGAACCAACCAGCCTGATGGAGCTGTGGACTAAAATAACAAAAACATATAAAACCTCATATATTTATCATGATGTTTAGTATCAAGAGTAAAAATGCTAAGCTCCCTCCTTAATGTTTGTTCATGATACATTCATTCACTATGAAAGTGACTACCCTTGTCATTGTGAAACGCAGCACAGCACAACACAATGAAATTCAACCTCTGCGTTTCACCCATACACACACGTGCAGCAGGGGGCAGCTATTGAAAGCTATTGAAAGGGAGCAGTGACGTGGACAGTACCTTGCTCAAGGGCACCTGAGGGCAACCTACTGGTGAGGGAATCAAACCCACAATCTTCTGATGTGGGGCAACTCCCTAACTACTAGGCCAGCAGGGCAGTGGTGGCATCGGAAGATTGTGGGTTCTAGTGTATGATAACAGTATCACTAATAATTATTCTCCAAGAATACAAACTAAGCTATTTTAATGATTTAAGTATTAATGATTATATGTTTAATAGAGAGTGTGATATCCAGGCATGAAGCTTAGAATGTTTAACTGCTGAAACCCTTGTCCATCAACTGGACACAAATTATTAAAGGAGACTTTTCTGTTTGTTACTATAAATCAGAGACATTTTGGCTAAAGCTAAAAGAAGAAAAACATTTCATCCTGATTGACATTGGAAACTGTAAAAATGACACATGAACTTTCTTAAAACAAATCAAAAAGATTAAACTTATTTGTTAATATTTCATCCATACTAACTTGATTCTTAATTGATTTATTATAAAGGGTCTATCTGCAGCCTCACAGACTTAAGAAACAGTCACTCTACTGCAAGACATCTTCATATTTTTGTGAAGTGAGTGTGTCATGTTAAATGGCATGCCTCATAGTACTATGCCTCGTTGTATCTCCAATTAGACCTAAAACATTATTCTTTTTCATTAAAAAAAAATATAGAGCATGTTTACATGGCATAGTTTACACTGGTAAATGTTGTTCAGCATATATTCCTCTTCTATGACCTAAAAAGTGTGTAGATTAGTGTCACGGTAGATGACGCTCTGCTCTGACTGAGCACACCTGGGCTCATGAGGGCACAGGTGTGCTTCACTGGGGGCTGGCTATTTAAGCCCCCATGAGTCAGAGAAGAGCATCAATCATTTAAGAGGCTAAGCATTAGTGGTGACACTAGTGTTATAAGTTTTGTATGCTTGTTTTTCAGTACCTTGTTCAAGTGATTCCTCAGTTTCAGTTATAGTGAATAAAGTCAAGAACGAGACTCGTATATGTCCTACCTATAACACCCCAGCGTTACAATTAGGGTGAGCTCAACACCACTTTGGTTCAAGCATGTAACGGTGGCGGGGTGCGGGAAGGACGTCATCACAGAGCCAGCAGTTCGGAACATAACTTTATTGCTCATATAAACCAAAACAAGATCCAAGGACTGCAGTTCTAACTAAAACCAAGACCCAATGAACTGCAATCTAAACCAAGTCACCAAAAGTATCAGAACCACCATTAAGTGTAGGCTTTGCCTAGCGAATGAGCCGCGCTCTGTTCTGACTCATCAGGGCGTAAATAGCAGCCCCAATGAAGTCAGAACAGAGCGCCCTCCACCGTGCCCAAATCAGACCAGTAAAACAACAGTAACAGTAAAACAACTAAATGTAGTTTATAATGGTAGGAATAATTGTTTATTTATTTATTTAATTATGAGTTCTTCTGCCGCTGCTTATATATGTGCATTAAAATAGTTACCAGAACAGGTGACCAACAGCTGTTCTCTGGAGCTGCAGTTCACTGTTTTTGTGCTGCTGCAGTTTCCCAGATGAGCTTCTCTGTTAGAGCAATTGAAACCAGTCACACATGTGTGGTTGTCTTCAGAACTGGAAGGAAAGGGGTTGAAGAATTTGAGCAGAGGACCACATCCCAGTTGTCTGCAGACTACAGAGGCCTCAGACACACTCCAGGATTCCAGCAGAACTCTCCTCCAGTCCTGCTGGAAATAAACCTCCAGCTCCCCGTCACACTCCTTCCCTCCAGACAACCGCACTCGCCCCTCATGAATTGCCAGAGAGGAATCTAAAGAAGTGAATTGAGATGCACATAGTGAAAAGATACCAAAAGGACAGATATACAAAATGTAATAGATGTTACATTTCCAAGTCAGCATTGTCTTTTGAATCCACTGGGGAGAGAATAAAACATGTAAACATTTAAACCAATAATTCTGAGTCTGGGGTTGTAAAGAGTTTGTCAGAAAGTGATGTATACAATTTCTGATGTACCTTTAAAAAGATTTATTTAATAAAATTCCTAATATCATTTTATTATGAACTATTTGAAAGTGAAAGTGACAACCCCTGTCATTGCAATGTCAAAGCACAGCAGACAATGAACCACAACAAAATTGGACCTCTGCATTTAACCCATGCACACTCAAATATCGTGCAGCAGTGGGCAGCTATTGAAAGCGCCCGGGGAGCAGTGATGGGGATGGCACCTTGCTCAAGGGTACCTCAGGGTAACCTATTGGGAAGGGGTTCGAACCCCCGATCCTCCGGCTAACACCTTAATCACTAGGCCACCGCTGCCCCAGGTTCAGGCTCTAAATGATTTCCAGGCATTTAAATTAATGAATCATTGGAAATTACAACTCTTTGGACTTTCATCATACTTTACGGTACTATGCAAAGTTTATTTAAACTTTGCCTGTTTTTTCATTTACCATTAAAATGCAGTCCAATCTCTTTAATCGTTTTATAATTTTTTATTCTCAATTCCTTTGAGTTTGAGGAACCTTTGAGGAACGCTTGTTTTAAAAGAAGTGGTCAAGTTACGGTAGATGGCGCTCTGCTCTGACTGAGCACACCTGGGCTCATGAGGGCACAGGTGTGCTTCATTGGGGACTGTAACACCCTATTGTTACAGAAATGACTGACCAGATATTGGTCAGTAAAGCCAAGAAGCGGGCAAGAGTGAGCTCTGTGGGAGACAGCGGGCATCACTGCGGAAGCATTGCAGCAAATGGGGATCTTGGCGCCTGGGGCATCAATTCTCAGGATCTCTGTGAACATCTGGGGGTGAGGAGTGGGTATGACTGATGACGGCAGCCACAGCCAAGGAACTTGATCAACATCTGAAGCTGCTGATGCCAGCTATCCCGTTTCCACCCTGGAGCCCGTGGTGTGTCCGGAGAGGGATGCACAAATTATCCAGGTATCGGTGTCCATAACCCTGAAAATGAGTTGGTACCTATACCTGCTGTCCATGGCTTTGTCCGCTGTTTTTCAGCTCCTAGTTCCTCACTGGCTACAAGCCAAAGTGGCTCCGGTTAGCTCCTCCCCAGCACCAGAGCATGAATCTTCGTTGCTGGCTTCCACGTTAGCTCAGAAAGGCAAGGCTGTGAAGCCAGCTCCCATGGCAACCCCAGAAGGCAGAGATTCAACAATGTATGCCACTTGCATCACAGAAGGCGGGTCTTTGAAGAAGTCTGCCACCCTTGTCATGGAAGGTGAGGCTGCGAACCCGGCTCACACGGCAGCACAGAGGCCAATCATTAAAGAACACTCTGCCAAGGCTGCTAAGGAATCTGCTGCAAATCAGTCCAAGGAACCCTCTCCCAAGTTTGATGAGGCTGCATCACTGACAGCAGCTCCTCCAAAAAGCAAGAAAGCCAGAAATGAGACTTTTTCGAATAAAAGCACCAATTTAAAGCCCCTTTATAAGCCCCAATGAGTCAAAGCAGAGCGTCAGTCATTCACACAGGTTTGTGGTAACAGTGGTGCTTTAGTTCTTTGAGTTTGGTTGAATATGGTTCATAAAGTTAAGTATGAGAATCCTTTCTATGTGCTTATTTCCTACCCCAGCATTACAGGTCGGGAGTCACTTGAGGTTGCCTTTAAGATGTATATAGGACATATTTCAACCAAGGTACCCTAAACTGTAGTATATTGTTTCTACATTTTTTGTATAGTGGCATCAAAAAACACAATTTAAATATTCATATGAAAATGGACAAATTTCCCACGTATGAATGATCATAAGTTTTGAACTTGAGCAACCAATTCTAAAAACATGACATGCTTCTCACATTTACATTTATGGCATTTAGCAGATGCTCTTTATCCAGAGCGACTTCCATGTCCTAATTACAGGGACAGTCCCCCTGGAGCAACTCAGGGTTAAGGGTCTTGCTCAGGAACCCACTGGTGGTAGTGCTAGAGGTGGGATTCGAACCAGGGACCTCTTAATCCAGAGGTCCGTAGGCAAGTACCCTACCACTAGACCACCACCACCATAAACCATAGGAAACCCACACCGACAGGGAGAGCACAAGCAAACTCCACACATGTCAATCTTGAACACACAAACCATATGATAATAATTTCAATAACCAGACTATGCTATTAAAAAAAAATAATAAAGTAAGCACAGATATGAAACTGGGCAAACTTACTGCAAATCATCTGCCATATGTTTTGAACTTATGCAATTCTAAATTCTTAATAGTAACTTGTTTCTCACCACTGCATATGATTCCAACATCCTGTTTATGAGAGCAGGCAGCTCGATTCCATGATGAAATGATACATTTTGACAGGTGTGTTTCGTTCCCCTGACAATCAAACACATCAGCCCAGATCGGACCACTCCCCTCTCCAAACCAGTCTGATCCCAACACAGACACAGCCGTCCCACACTTCAGCTGAGCACAGAGGACACTGACAGCTCTCATATTCCAGCTCACATCACACACTGTGCCCCAGTCACTGAGGTACTGGAGCTCCACTCGACCTGAACAGGAGTCAGAGCCATTCACCAACTGAGCCTGTGTCTGACCTGCAAGTAATGCAGTTTTAATAAATCCTTTCTATACAATAAAAAGTAAAAATATTATGTAAAAAATTGCAACGCTGATATTGCACTTAACCTGAACATATAAGACCAACATCGCTTTTGTGAGAGCAGTTGTGTTTGAGTGAAGGTGATGTTGGACAGAATTGAATCTGAGACTCGTTTCCTCTACACTGAAGCTCCTCTGACCACACCTGACCCTCCCCTCTGCCAAAAGCAGCTGCTCCCAGAACCTCCACAGGAAGTCCACAGCCCAGCTCTCGACACACAACCTCTGCATCCAGCTGGTCAAAGTCAGCATCACACACTGTAGACCAGGTCTCTCCATGAAGCACCTCCACTCTTCCAGAGCAGGGATGAGGACCATCTGCAAATCTGGTCTTTCTGTGACCTGTGTGTAATTTAACCAGATTAGTGTTTCTCTGAAATTAAATATTTTTACTCAATGTACATGCATATCTATTAGTGAGATTTTTTAACTGCTGCAGTAGAGTTTCATGTAGTAGATATTAAGATCAAAAACATTTATAGTTTTAAAGTTATAGATCACATCCTCAGCACAGACTATTTCGAAACAGCAAAGGTAGTTGTCTAATGATTAGAATTAATATTTATGAATATATTTAGTATTGCAGTTTGTTATGATTAAATAGATTTCAAGTGATTTAAACAATTCAAATTATTCACATTGGTATTGGGGAAGGGATATGTTCCTGCAGCCCAGTGACCCTGATTAGAATGAACACCATGGATGGATGGATTGCTGGACGGATGGGGATGGATGGATGGATGTTATTATAGGACCCAAAATATGCCAAGAAAACCTTCCCCCACATCATTACACCACTACCTGTGATGGTTCATAGATTCATGCTTTTCTAAACTTCAGCTGTTCAGATTGGTGAGTTTGTGCACACTGTATGCACAGATTCCTGTTCTTGTCTGATAAAACTCTGGGTTCCACTTCTCTTTGACTGCGTCTTAGTTAAATGCTTGTTACCCAACTTGAGTCCGATGGTACCCAACAAAGTGTTTTTAGGGTTCACATTGTGTTTTTAATGAGTGATCATTTTTGTGCTATTGATCTCTTCCCCAAAGCACAAATTGCTAGTTTCAGATTTAGAAATTTCAGTCAAGCTAGGTTTGGGTTATATGGACTTCTGTCCAGATCAAAGAGGTTTTGAAATTCTCCTCTGACTTTTTTATTTATAAAGATATTCCTAGTTATTAATCTGTGGCTCAGTGAATGTTGTCACAATAGAACATTTCAAAAAAGCTTCCAGCACTGAGTATATCAACAAATCTATTATGTACATTTTGTCCACTCCAAGTTGTGCCTTGTAAGTCTGAAAGTAAATAGATCCCAGTGAGTCAGGACAGCGCATGTGTCAGCTCCTCATGTGACAGCTCCCTGGTCCTATCCAGTGTGGTTCCTGGTCTCACCACATATCCCTGTCCAGTCTCATATCCTCTTCTGTGTCTCCTCATGTGCTGGCTCCCCAGTCCAATCCCATATACCCGTCCAGCCCTGTGTCTCATCCTGCGTCTGTTCCCCATTCTTGTAACATGTCACTGTCCTGTCAAAGGCTTGAGTGTACGCCACCAGGAGTTGTGCTTAGGGGCGGGGCTTCTGTCATATTCTGTGTTGCTCTGCTGTGACTGGGCACACCTGGTGCCTCATTATGTTGCCAGGTGTGCCTCATTAGATCTACAATCATGTGAAAAAAATAGGACCTCTATGAAAGCCTGTGTGTTTTTGTAATGTTCTTGGACATATTTTAATTTCAGTTTTAACTATTCTGTGCAATTCAACTAATATAACTTAACAGTTAAAACTGAAGAATAGACTTTTCAAAATCATCTGTAAAATGTAATTCTTCATAATAGACTTTTCAAAATCATCTGTAAAATGTAATTCTACAAAAATAAGAGATTTTAATGAATCTTAAAATAATTTTTAATCAATTCAATTCAATTCCCAGCATACAACATGCCCAGGTCTGGCCGTCCAAGCAAGTTCACCTTGAGAGCAGACCACAAGATGCTAAAAGAAGTCTCCAAAAACCCAAAAATGTCATCATGGGACCTACAACAGGCTCTTGCTACTGTTGATGTGAAAGTGTATGCCTCTACAATCAGAAAGAGACTGCACAACTTTAACTTGCATGGGAGGTGTACAAGGAGGAAACCTTTGCTCTTTAAGGAAAACATCAAGGCCAGATTGAAGTTTGCCAGAAAGAATGTAGACAAAGGCCAGGACTTCTGGAATAATGTTCTTTGGATAGATGAGTCTAAAATTGAATTATTTGGACACTGGAACAGAGGAAATGTCTGGCATAAACCAAATACAGCATTCCAGGAAAATAACCTCATACCAACTTCCTCAACAAAGTGTGAAACTCCAAGATGGCGGCGCGGTAACACGCAGCGGCCGCTCCGGGGTCCAAACTTTGGTGCTAAAGTCTGTAAAAAGTCTTTCATCCGACTACTTTTCACCATAAGACTTGCACATGAGCGTCACATCCGTGAATGCTCTTAAATTTAACCGCCAAACAGCGGGGGGCAGCGGTGGCCTAGCGGTTAGGGCGTTAGCTGCATGATCGGAGGATCAGGGGTTCAAACCCCTTCCCAATAGGTTGCCCTGAGGTACCCTTGAGCAAGGTACCGTCCCCCATCACTGCTCCCCGGGCACTTTCATAAGCTGCCCATTGCTGCACGGGTTTGAGTGTGCATGGGTTAAATGCAGAGGTCCAATTTCGTTGTGGTTCATGTGTGCTGTGCCATGACCTCGCAATGACAAGGGTTGTCACTTTCACTTTCACTTTCAAACACTGCTGGAGCTCAGGAATCAGCCAGGATTCAGTCTTCCAGCGACTCTCCGAACAACGCTACGGGAGCTCGGCGTGCTGAGAAGACCAGGCCTTCAGTCCCTGAGATCACCTGCTGAACCTGGCCGACTGAGAGGACAAAGGAAGCAGTGCAAGAGGAAACAGAAACGCGGCAAGCGTGCTGGGGTCCGGGCTCAGCTCAAGGCTAACGCTAGCCGACCGGCCATCCCATCCGTCCTCCTCGCCAATGTCCGCTCCCTGGATAATAAACTGGACTGTATACGACTCCAGCTGAACACCCAGAGTGAGTACAGAGACTGCTGTGTTTTTGTTTTTACGGAGACATGGCTCAGCAACAGCGTTCCGCCATCCAACTCGCCGGACTCTCCGCGTTTCATGCGGACAGAAACTCCGCTCTGTCTGGGAAGACTCACGGAGGGAGGCTGTGTGTTTACGTAAACACACAATGGCGTACAAACGCTGTGCTGGTCTCAGTACACTGCACAACACTGCTGGAGGTGATAACAGTCAGGTGCAGACCATTTTATTTGCCCAGGGAGTTCTCTACAGTGTTTATTACGGCGGTCTACATTCCACCCAGCGCTAGCGCTAACAGCGCTAATGCTAACAGCGCGCTGGCTGAACTTTATGGAATCATCAACGGACTCCAAAACTTCCACCCAGATGGACTGTTTATTGTTGCCGGAGATTTCAACCATGCAAATCTCAGGTCAGTTTTCCCCAAATTCCATCAACATGTGAACTTTGCAACGAGGGGGGAAAACACGCTGGACTGTGTTTACACAAACATGGTCGGCGCGTACAGAGCGGAGCCCCGCCCCCACCTCGGACACTCAGACCACAACTCTGTGCTGCTGATGCCAGCGTACAGACCCATCGTCAGGCGCGTGAGGCCCACCCTGAAGCAAGTAAAGACCTGGCCCACAGGAGCCATCTCTGCTCTTCAGGACTGCTTCGAACGCACCGACTGGGACATGTTCAGGGACATGTTCACTTCTACGCATGGTTTGATGCAGTGAACGACATGCGTATGAGGAAGACCACCCCTCCTCCGAACGACCAAATTCTCTGTCTGACCACAGCCGAGGTGAGGAGATCTCTTCTCAGAGTCAACCCACGGAAAGCTGCCGGTCCAGACAATATTCAAGGTCGTGTGCTCAGAGGATGTGCAGAACAGCTGGCAGATGTTCTCACCGACATCTTCAACACCTCTCTGAGCACCACTGTTGTTCCAAGGTGCTTCAAGACCACCAGCATCATTCCAGTGCCAAAGAAACCATCCATCTCCTGCCTCAACGGCTATCGTCCCGTCGCACTCACACCCATCATCATGAAGTGCTTCGAGAGGCTGGTCATGAGGCACATCAAGTCACAGATCCCCTCCTCACTAGACCCCCTGCAGTTTGCGTATCGTCCCAACCACTCAATGGACAATGCAATCTCCACCACCCTCCACCTGGCCCTTTCTCATCTTGACAGAAAGGACAGTTACGTCAGAATGCTGTTCATCGACTACAGTTCAGCATTCAACACCATCATCCCTCAGCACCTGAGTGAGAAGCTGAGGCTGCTGGGCATGAACACCTCCCTCTGTAACTGGATCCTGGACTTCCTGACTGGGAGACCCCAGTCAGTCAGGATCAGTAGCAGCACCTCCAACACCATCACACTGAGCACAGGAGCCCCCCAGGGCTGTGTGCTCAGCCCACTGCTGTTCACACTGATGACCCACGATTGTGCAGCCAAGCACAGCTCGAACCACATCATCAAATTCGCTGATGATACAACCGTGGTGGGTCTGATCAGCGGTGGAGACGAGGCAGCCTACAGAGAGGAGATACAAGAGCTGACGGACTGGTGTAGAACCAACAGCCTGTCTCTGAACGTCGACAAGACTAAAGAGATGGTTGTTGACTTCAGGAGATCACGTCGGGACCACACTCCACTTATCATCAACACCTCACCTGTGGAGATGGTCCAGAGCACCAAGTTTCTTGGTGTTCACATCACTGACAACCTCACGTGGTCCCTCAACACCAACTCCATCACAAAGAAACCCCAGCAGCGCCTCTACTTCCTGCACAGACTGAGGAAAGCCCATCTCCCACCTTCCATCCTCACCATCTTCTACAGAGGAACCATTGAGAGCATCCTGAGCGGCTACATTACTGCCTGGTACGGGAACTGCAACGTCTGAGACCGCAAGTCCCTACAACGGGTAGTGAGAACAGCTGAGAAGATCATCGGGATCTCTCTGCCCTCTGTACAAGACATTTTCACCACTCGCTGCATCCGCAAAGCAACCAGCATTGTGGATGATCCCTCCCACCCATCCCACACTCTCTTCTCCCTCCTACCATCCGGGAAAAGGTTCCGCAGCATACGGGCCTCCACTTCCAGGATGGGAAATAGTTTCTTCCCCCTGGCCATCAGACTCTTGAACTCTGAAACCACCAATATCTTGAACTCTTAAACCCAGTCCACTTTTCATCCTGCATTTATTTATTTATGTCATGTTGCACTCTTGCACTTTAAATTCAATAACACTGCTCCACCACACTGCTACACATAATCTACCTGGGCTGCTTTGTTTCACAACACTGCAGCCCTCCACGGATGAATGTACTGTCTGTCGTGCCGTCTGTTGTTGTCTGTCTTGTCTTGCACTTGTTGCCCCGTCTTGTGTCTTATGTTGTCTTGTGTCTTATGTTGTCTTGTGTCTTATGGTGTCTTGTGTCTTATGGTGTCTTGTGTCTTATGGTGTCTTGTGTCTTGTGGTGTCTTGTGTCTTGTAGTGTCTTGTGTCTTGTGGTGTCTTGTGTGTAGCACCAGGGTCCTGGAGGAACGTTATTTCGTTTCACTGTGTACTGTGTATATGGCTGAAATGACAATAAAACCCTACTTGACTTGACTTGACTTGAAGCATGGAAGTGGAGTGTCAGGGTTTGGAGATGTTTTGCTGCAGCAGGAGCTGGCCAGCTCTCCATCATAGAATCCACCATGAATTCTATCGTGTATCAGAGGGTGCTTGAGGAACATGTGAGACCATCAAAGCTGAAACGGAAATGGATCCTGCAACACGACAATGACCCAAAACATTCCAGTAAATCCACCAAGGACTGGCTGAAAAATAAAAAATGGTGGGTCCTGGAGTGGCTGAGTCAATGCCCAGATCTTAATCCCATTGAGTTGCTGTGGGGTGACTTGAAATGGGCTGTACATGCAAGAAACCTTTCAAACATCTCACATTTTAAAGAATTCTGCTTTGATGAGTGGGCAAAACTTTCCTCAGACCGATGTCAGAGACTGGTTGATCCTACAAGAAGCGTCTTATGGGGGGTAACATAAGCTATTAGGAGGAAGGGTGACCTAACGTTTTCCTCAGTTAGAATACACATTCTTGTTGAAATCTTTTGTTTAATAAATAAATCAAGGTTAATTTTTGTTGTTTACTTGCAATTAAATCACTTGCTTTCCCAGAGATAAATAAAAACAAGATTAGACATTGATATGGGAACATTTCTGAAAGAAGAATTTTTTGACATAACTGTTTAGTATATATATTTCAGTGAGTCAAGGCAGAGCCATCGGTCATTGTTCATCTTGTGTCAGTGTGGCGTGTGATTTGGTGCTTGTCGTAAGTACTAGTTGCAGTATTTTTGGTTCATGCTTGTGTATTTCATGGTTATGTTCAATGAAACCCCATTCCATAATCCCAACTACACAATTGCATCCAGTCCAATCCACCAAACTGTGACACTGGCAATGCTGATAAGATAGCAAAAAGTGAACTTTTGGTATAGTAGCATCATCTCACACTGAAACAATGGGGAAAATCCAATCTTTGATTGAAATAAAACATAAACAAATACTTTATGAGGAAATAATAGTTTTCCAAAAAAAACACATTTTCCACAATTGTTCAGTTATATTGTTACAAACCAAGTTTAATTTATCCCCATGTTTAATTTGTTCCCATGAAAATATAATCAAATATAATATATATGAATACATTAATAAATATAAATAATGTGTTTGTACCTGAGCAGACTATTTCCACATCCATATAATGAGTGCAGCTGTGTTTTCCCCATCCCAGTGATCCACAGCGTTTAAGTGAAGACTCTGATCCACTGCAGTCCACATGGCTCATCCAGATTTGTCCAGTTCCAGGAACAGCTGGAACAGCTGCAAGTGGATCTCCACAGCTCAGCTCTCTACAAATCACTGTGATTGCTACTGGAGTAAAACCTTCAGCACAAACTGTTCCCCACTGTCCTCTGTGAAGAACCTCCAGTCTTCCAGCACAGTGACTACCACCATCCACCAACCTCACACTGTCTGAGAGAGAGAGAGAGAGAGAGAGAGAGAAATTAATGGAAAAGAAGACCAAGGTCAAGTCCCATTTCTTATTTAATTTTTTTTTCCTAACCCTTTTTTTCATGTCTCCTATTGTTCCTTGGAAACAAGTTACAAAGAGTAATGTTTGAAATCCTGACATGTAAGCAACAGCTCTTAAAAAATGTCACGTAAAACACATTAAACAAGTTTTACATGACAGTTCCAAATGGCAAATTTTAGCTTCATTAACAATTTCAGTTTCTCACATCAATCAGTGTATCAAGTCATTAAATTGAAAAGTACACAGCTTCCTTATTAGGTGACAAATGAAATTCTGCAGGCTGATATTCAAGGAATAACCTCACTGCTGGACTTTAATAAATTAACATTTTGGGCCCAAATCAGCAATCAACATATAAGCTACATTTTGTACACGTCATACAAAGTGGTGTTAAAAATGTGAACTATACTTTCCCTTAGCAACCAACAATAACTAATTGACTAAATAAAAAGTCTTTACCAGCACACACCAGTCCCACATCATCATCATGGGAGCAGTTGTGTTTGAGTGAAGGTGATGTTGGACAGAATTGAATCTGAGATTCGTTTCCTCTACACTGAAGCTCCTCTGACCACACCTGACCCTCCCCTCTGCCAAAAGTTGCTGTTCCCAGAACCTCCACAGGAATCCCACAGTCCTGCTCTTGACACACAACCTCTGCATCCTGCTGGTCAAAGTCAGTATCGCACACTGTGGACCAGGTCTCTCCATGAAGCACTTCCACTCTTCCAGAGCAGGGATGAGGACCATCCGTAAGTCTGGTCTTTCTGTGACCTGTGTGTAATTTAGCCAGATTAGTGTTTCTCTGAAATTAAATATTTTTACTCAATGTACATGCATATCTATTAGTGAGATTTTTTAACTGCTGCAGTAAAGTTTCATGTAGAAGATATTAAGATCAAAAACATTTATACTTTTAAAGTTAGAACCTCCACTCTCCCAGAACAGTGAGTGCCACCAATCAGCCTGACTCCTGAAATTTTTTTGTGAAAATATAGAGGTCTGTCAAGGATGTATATCACATGATTATGAAATTAATTGAAAGTCTTTACTGCTGTTCTAATGTAACTTCTAATCAACATGTTTGTTTTATTTCTCTAGAAATCACATAACAGTATTGATCAAAACAGGTACAGGATGTTCTAGAGCAGGTCAGAAAGACAGCTATTAAAAGTTACCTATCTGGCCTATTTTGTTTGTCTGGATGTCATATTACTTGTTTATGAAAAGAGAACCATGTCATCAGCGTTCTAAGGGACCAGAAGTGGCTCTTCCGTGAGTCAGTGAGGTCGCTGCTATAGCCTGAGGAGCACAAGCCGATTGAACTCTACAGTGGCCAAGCAACTAATGATGACAAGGCAGCTTGAAGATATATTGCTACTCGCATTCAGTCTTGTGCTCACTTATTATTGGGTGTACGTTTTATTCAATTCATTCTTGCCCCAATATTCTTCAACACTGTGAAGCTTACTTTCTTCAAGCATTCACAAAAAAGTCCAGTGTGGAAATGAGAAAAGCTCAGCAGCAATAGCAGCTACTAGAAACTATAGTATCTCACAAAAGTGAGTACACCCCTCACATTTTTGTAAATCTTTTCATGGGACAACACTGAAGATATGGCACTTTGATGCAATGTAAAGTAGTCCGTGTACAGCTTGTATAACAGTGTAAATTTGCTGTCCCCTCAGAATAACTCAACACACAGCCATTAATGTCTAAACCACTGGCAGCAAAAGTGAGTACACCCCTAAGTGAAAAATGTCCACATTGTGTCAAAGGGGCCATATTTTGTGTGGCCACCATCATTTTCCAGCACTGCCTTAACCCTGCTGGATATGGTGTTGACTAGCGTCACAGGTTGTCACTGGAATCCACTCCTCCATGACGACTTCACGGAGCTGGTGGATTTTAGAGACCTTGCGCTCCTCTACCTTCGGTTTGAAGATGCCCAACTAATGCTCAATAGAGTTTAGGTCAGGAGACATGCTTGGCCAGTCCAGCAGCTTTACCCTCAGTTACTTTAGCAAGGCAGTGGTCATCTTGGAGGTGTGTTTGGGGTGGTTATCATGTTGGAATACTGCCCTGTGGCCCAGCTTCCGAAGGGAGGGGATCATGCTCTGCTTCAGTATGTCACAGAACATGTTCATTTATGGTCCCCTCAATGAACTGTAGCTCCCCATTGCCGGTAGCGTTCATGCAGCCACAAACCATGACACTCCCACCACCATGCTTGACTGTAGGCAAGACAAACTTGTCTTTGTACTACTCACCTGGTTGCTGCCACACACGCTTGACACCATCTGAAACAAATAAGTTCATCTTGGTCTCATCACACCACAGAACATGGTTCCATAATCCATGTCCTTAGTCTGCTTGTCTTCAGCAAACTGTTTGCGGGCTTTCAAGTGCATCATCTTCAGAGGAAGCTTCCTTCTGGGACAACCGCCATACAGACAAATTTGATGCAGTGTGCGACGTATGGTCTGAGCACTGACAGGCCGATCCCCCACCCCTTCAACCGCTGCAGCAACGCTGGCAGCACTCATACATCTATTTTCAAAAGATAACCTCTAGATATGACACTGAGCACATGCACGCAACCTTTTTTGTCGACCATGGCGAGGCCTGTTCTGAGTGGAACCTGTCCTGTTAAACCACTGTATGGTCTTGGCCACCGTGCTGCAGCTCAGTTTCAGGGTGTTGGGAATCTTCTTATAGCAAGAGCAACAATTTTTTTTTTTCAGATCCTAAGAGATTTCTTTGCCAGGTTGAACTTCCAGTGACCAGTATGAGAGCGTGTGAGAGTGATAACACCAAATTTAACACATCTGCTCCCCATTCACACCTGAGACCTTGTAATATTAATGAGTCACATGACACCTCGGAGGGGAAATGGCTAATTGGGCACATTGGCTAAATGTGGACATTTTTCACTCAGGTGTGTACTCACTGTTGTTGCCAGTGGTTTAGACATTAATGGCTGTGTGTTGAGTTATTTTGAGGGGACAGCAAATTGACACGGTTATATAAGCTGTACACTGACTACTTTACATTATATCAAAGTGTCAAATCTTTAGTGTTGTTCCAAGAAAAGATATAATAAAATATTTACAAAAATTTGAGGCGTGTCCTCGCATTTGTGAGATATTGTATGTATGAAAATATATTGATTCTGTGGTGACTAAGGTATATTTATCTGATGTACCCGAAAGATGAACTCACCAATAGTTAATAAGCTATTGACAACAATGTTAAAGCAATGAGCCACTTCTTTTCATTAAAAATTGCTGTCACAGAATGATGACTACCCCCACTATAAAAAAAACTGGACTAATTTTAAGAATGAAATACTTCTTAACAGTGGCACATTCTCTCCTGATATAAGGGTGATCTTAAACTATGATCTCTAAGCATATTTATAGCATGTTACGAGACTAGTTAACCAAAGTTACTCCAATAGAAGGTGAATAGTATTAAGTATAAAGACTTCATTTGTCATAGATTAAAGCATTGTGCATGTAAATCTTTGGATATAAATTCCAAACGTACAGGTTTATTTTCAATGTAGCAGAATATTTCTTCTGTTTGTCTACAGTTTTTCCTTTTTTAACACAGTCACATGCCTTTTTTCAAATGCAAAGGCACAATCCTGACTTTATTATTAGGCAGAATGAATTGTCAGTGCCCAACCCTGTCAGGCTTTTCTCCACAATTTGAAAGGGGTGAGAATTTAGTACAACTAAGAAATACCATGGTGAAAGAATACACAGATTGCACAAATACTTCCCCTGGCTTCAGTCTCAAAACCCACTATGTTTCCCTGATCTGATCACTGAGCTTTAAAGTACAATAGACACTGTCAGGACTTGGGGTGTTTTGTTACGTTTTGTGCACAGTAGAGGGCGCTCTGTTCTGACGGAGCAGAATGAGCCGCCAAAATCAGGATGTCAGGAGCCTTGAGAGTTGGTGTGAGGAGCACGAGCGGAAAATGGGAGTCATGATTGCGGACCTCCGAGCAGTGCTGCCATTGTGGCAGCTGGGGACCTGGACCTGCTGTGTCGCTCAATCCAGCTCGCTCCCTCTCTGGAGGCCAGAGAACGGCTGGAGGAGTACGGCCGAACGGAGAAGGCTGTACTAGCCGTTATGGAGGTGCTAATGGGGTGGCCCCTCGAGGTAGAGGCTTCGTTCGTGCCCCTTTCTTTACCGGCTCCTGTTCTCCACCAACCGCAACGCTGGATATCGGTGGAACCCGCCTTCTTCACCAATCACAGCACCCCGTCCGTGGAGACAGCGCCGTGCAGCAATCACAGCGCTCCGTCCGTGGAGACAGCGCTGTGCAGCAAACACAGCGGTCCGTCCGCGGAGACAGCGCCGTGCGCCAATCACAGCGGTCTGCCCGCGGAGACAGCGCCGTGCGCCAATCACAGCGGTCCGCCCGCAGAGACCCCGCCCTATGTGAAACGCGGTGAAAAAATGGCGGATATGCCGCGGAAACAAAGGAAAAAGGGCAAGAGGCCCGCACCTGGCATGGTACACAACCCCAGCTCCTCAAACCCGTCTGCCGAGTGGAGGGCAACAGAAGAGCAGGTAAGAGAATTTCAGGTAAGAGAATTAACTTCAAGAATTCAGAAATTAGAACATGAACTACAGGAATCTCAGAAGGTCTGGCTGTCTGTTCTGGGCGCAGAAAGACAGAACAAAAACGTTTTAGTTGAGCAGCTCCAGGAAATGGAGGCTGAGCTCCTCACCAAGGATCAAGTAATCTGTACACACAACCAGGATCTGGACGCCCTGAAAACAAAGAGTAAGAAATTGGAGGATGACAACGCCTCTCTTCAGTGAAACACCAGCTGCAGGTGGGCCACCAGTTGCAAGTACATTCCCTTCAGTTGGAACTAGCTACAGTAAATGGGGAACTTCAGGAAAAGCAGGCTAGGTACCTAGAACAGGAGAATCTGTAAGGATCTCAGGGAACAGATACTTAGGCTAACCGAAAACTTGAACAGCACCCAGGAGGACTTCAGGGTTGAGTCAGAAAGGCTCAGACAGGCCAACTTGAAGCACAGTGCACTTCTCGCAGACATTCACTTACGAGAAGATCAGATCAAACAACAGAGGGAATTGCTGGCGAGGCTCAACCAACAGCTGGCAGAAAGCAAGACCTCTGTTCTGCAGATAACCAGCTCAGCCACCCATGAAAGACTGAAACATGAAGAGGAGCTCACCACTCTGCGTTCTCAGCTTGAGGAGACCAAAGGACTCTTGTCTCTTTGCCAGAGTGACCTTGCAGCTATGGAAAGGGAGAGAAAGGTTTTAGCTCAAACCCATGGTGAGCTTCGAGTAGAGGTCATGCAGGAGCTGAAGCAGGTGCAAGGCAACAATGCCGCTCTGCAGACAGAACTGGAAAAAGCCAGGAGGGAAACCAGAAAACCCACTGATCTGCAGGACCCACCCAGAGAGTACGGTCAAGGAGGGCAGGTAATGCACAGTTTTATATGTTTGATTTTAGACAAGAAACCAAGAATTCACTGTGGTTATGAGAACCTGGACTCCTGGACTCCGTGAGACTCCGTGAGTACCCTGCAGGTACATGGAGCAGAGTGTCACAGGGCCAAGAGGGACTCTTCTATGAACCACAAAGATTCATCTGTGTTTAGCTCTCTTTCAGACCCTTTCAGGCCAAGGCTTTCCAGTGAGTCGGACCATTCCTCACGGGACCCCCATGATGAGTCAGGGAGGACAAGGCATTTCCCTACAGCCAGTGCCTTGACCGAGGTACCCATAACGGTTAGGTCTCTTCTGAAATCACCTGCATTGATTTCTGCTTTGGAACACTGGCAGAGAAAGCCTCTGGTGGAGATCCTGTCCACAGATACTTCAGGTAAGAATATAAATGTGTATCACAACAGAGAAGACCCAAAAATTAAGTTTCAGGATTATTTCCCCTCCACATTCCCCGTATCAATGAGGAAAGCTAAGATCATTCAGAATCCCCTGCTCTCCACTGAAACTCAGCCAATTAGGCAAGGACTTCTTAGTGAACCTGTTCTGAACATACCCGTACATATTGCTGGAACTGAAACTGTATATGTTCCCTCCGCTCAGTCAAAGTTACAGAACCAGACAACCAGTCTGGTTCATCATCAACCACGTCCATCTATTGCCTCAGGCATCATCTCTGGAACAGACTGTCCTTCATGGATCTCTTCCCTTGTTTCAGTGCATTCAGTAAGTAAAGTCGCAGAAATCGAGTCTAGTTCCTCAGAGGTACTCAATTCCCTTGACCTTAGCCTTTCAGAGAATGATCCAGAGGAGGAGTGCTCCAGAGGCTTTGTGGAAGCTACTGGTGGTGACAATCCAGCAGCCCAACCTGATGTGCCTGTGGAGGATCCACAGATATCAGAGGCTTCAGAATTAGTCAAACCCCCTCCTACTCAGAGGAGAGGAGCAACTCAGGTTGCCAAGGGTAAGGTCAGTACAAGCAAAGCACAAGTTATCATGCCTCTCAGAGATGGAAGCATACAGTTATCCTGGCCTCCCAGCAGTGCCAGAGGAGAGCAACGGCGTTCACGGCAGCAGTGGAAGGATACCTTTCCTTTATTGCTGTCAGTGCCCCCAAAAGAGTCTTCACACCAGCTGTTCTTCCCCAAAACCTCCTGCTAAATGCCCGCGTGAATATCCTCCCAGTTGGCACAACACTACAACTAGGCTCCAATCAGCACCGGAAAGTTCCAGAGCAGAGACACGCCTTGCCGGTTGCACCGCTTCCCAACTCTGTGCCCGTAACGCGTCGCCGCTATCAGTCTCCTCAGAACTTGTGGCCTGTACAACATTTGTATGAAGGAGATGAAAAACTCCCCACCTTGGATTATGAAACGAAAGTCATGGAAAGCGGGAAGGACAGAGACCGGAAGCGGAGCGTAAACAGGGTAACGAACTCTTCCCCTTCTAACCACAGAGAGTCTCTTGTATGTGGCTCTTTTTCAGGTAATGACCAGACAAGGCTCTTGAGCCAATCAGACAAGTCCTCCAGAGGTTCCACTACAGAGTCCGAGAGACGGGTGACAGAGGAAACACGGGACAGCAGAAAGGCACTGACGGAATGTGCGGCTAAACACGAATACCACAAGGACTTGTTTACAAAGACATGGACTGAAACTCTGGGGTACCCCTCTCCGCCGCCAACAGCCCAAGACATGACTGGCTGGTCTGGGTCCCCCTTCCTGTATTTGTTTGTTTATTTGTGAATTTGGACCTGACCAGGTACCCCATTAAAGGGGCATGTTTCTGTTTTCAGTTCTGGCTTGTCTCTCCTTCAGGTTCCGGCACTGGAGAAGCGCCCCCGGTTTTGCGCCCTTGAGAGGGGGGGTGATGTCAGGACTTGGGGTGTTTTGTTACGTTTTGTGCACAGTAGAGGGTGCTCTGTTCTGACGGAACACATCTGAGCTCATAGGAGACAGGTGTGCTACATTGAGGCTGACTACTTAAGCCTCAATGAGTCAGAACAGAGCGTGGCTCATTCGATACGTTTTTTGGTGTCGTTACGGGTGGTTTCGGTTTTGCCTCTGTGTCTTCTAGTTACGTGGATTTTGGTTTAGTTTGTGTTCATGGTCCAGTTTCCTGTCTGGATTTTAGTTTATGTTTAATAAAAGCACCTCAAGCATCTCTGGCTCCGTAATGACGTCCTTCCTGCTCCCCGCCACCATGACAGACACAGTTATTTTTAGAGGAAAAGACGGGCTTCTCGACTCAGGTTTTCATACCATACCAAAAAAATCGCTTCTTTTAATCACAAGAAATTTATTAAGACTCATCAGAGAAATGTAAAAATATATGTCTGAGAGGAAATGTTACAAATCCATATTTATGTATAGTAGTAGAAGTGTTTGCAAGGTTGAATGTAATTTACCTGAACAGACGACTCCAGCATCTTTAGAGTGATCACAGTCATGTTTACCCCAATGTGATGATTTACAATGCTTCAGTGTAGACTCTGATCCACTACAGTCCACATCATCCATCCAGATTTGTCCTGATCCTGGTCCAAAGTGAGCATCACTAAGGGCATCTACAGCCTCCCCACAGCCCAGCTCTCTACACACCACGACAGCATCTCTCATATCCCAGTTATCACCACACACTGTTCCCCACTGTCCACTATGAAGAACCTCCACTCTTCCATTACAGCGACTGCCACCATCCAACAACCTCACACTGTCTATAAAAAAGAAAGAAAGGAGGGAGGGGGGCACCATAGATTACATACAATTTTTTGTATGTTTGGCACGAAAAGTTGTTGATGCAGCTCTTACCAGCACACACCAGACCCACATCATTGTCACAGGAGCAGTTGTGTTTGAGAGATGGGGATGTTGGACAGAAGTGAATCTGAGATTCGTTTCCTCTACACTGAAGCTCCTCTGACCACACCTGACCCTCCCCTCTGCCAAAAGTTGCTGCTCCCAGAACCTCCACAGGAATCCCACAGTCCAGCTCTCGACACACAACCTCTGCATCCTGCTGGTCAAAGTCAGCATCACACACTGTGGACCAGGTCTCTCCATGAAGCACCTCCACTCTTCCAGAACAGAGAGAACCACCAACCAGCCTGACTCCTAAAGTTTTATCAGATAAGAAAAGTGAAAAACTGCACAGGTTAATAATAAATATATATACAGTACTGTGCAAAGGTTATAGGCAGGTGTGGAAAAATGCTGTAAACAAAGAATGCTTTCAAAAATGGAAGTGTTAATCATCAATCAGCAAAATGCAGTGAATGTACAAAAGAGAAATCTAAATCAAATCAATATTTGGTGTGACCACCCTTTGCCTTCAAAACAGCATCAATTCTTCTAGGTACACTTGCACACAGTTTTTGAAGGAACTCAGCTGGTAGGTTGTTACAAACATCTTGGAGAACTAACCACCAGAGATCTTCTGTGGATGTAGGCTTCCTTACATCCTTCTGTCTCTTCATGTAATCCCAGACACACTGGATGATGTTGAGATCAGGGCTCTGTGGGGGCCAGAAGAACTGATGCTGGTTCGAAGGCAAAAGGTAGTAACACCAAATATTGATTTGAGTTAGATTTTTCTTCTGTTTGCTCACTTTGCATTTTGTAAATTGATAAAAATAAACAATCATTATTGATATTTCTGAAAGCATTCTTTGTTTACAGCATTTTTTCCACACTTGCCTAAAACTTTTTCACAGAACTGTAAATCTTGAATGTTTTTGGAAAACCACTGGATATATGTCACATATTTGAACTGTGTGCAATAAGTTTTGTATTGATTATATTGTGCATACTAAGTGGATTTTTGGATTGGTTTTTTTTTGTTTGTTTGTTTCCCTGTCTGAACCAACGTTAAAATTTAGTTTGATCATTTGATTGCTCATTAATATATTATGGGCATATTTATTTGATCCATCGAAAAAAATTAAAAGGAAAAAAGTAGACTAATAATTTTAGGGTAGGACAACTTGCCTGAGCAGGTTACTCCAGCCTTATTAGTTTGGTCACAGTCATGTTTACCCCACACTCCTGAGTGACATTTTTTCAGTGTAGATTCTGATCCATTACAGTCCACGTCATTCATCCAGATTGGTCCTGATCCTGCTCCAAATTCAGCATCACTCAGTGTATCTACAGCCTCCCCACAGCCCAGCTCTCTACACACCACTGCAGCATCTCTCACATCCCAGTTATTACCACACACTGTTCCCCACTGTCCTCTATGAAGAACCTCCACTCTCCCAGCACAGCGACTGGTACCATTCACCAACTTTACACTGCCTGTTCATGAGAGGGAAAAAAATAAGGCTGAGTCAAATAAAATAACAAAAAATAATAACACAGATTCTTGATGTAATGGACAAAATATGTTTTTGGTTTTAATTAAAAAAAAACCTCTAATAATTTAAAATTTACATAGGTAGTAAGAGATGCAGCTAGAAAGATGGGTATGACATCTGGAGTGAAAATAAAAAGAATAAGGAAACCTGGCAGTGGAATGAGGAAGTCCAAGAGTGTATACAGAGGAAGAGGCTGGGGAAGAAGAAGTGGGATAATCTGACAGGTGTAGAAAGTAGAAAGAAGCACAAGCAAATAAGGCACAGGGGAAAATATTGGCTAAGGTAAGATGCATGTTGAACTGAATAAGAATTAGCAGGGAAAAAGGACTTTCAGTGATGGGTTAGACAGAGGGACCAACCTGATTTATAGCAGGTTATGGTTATAAAGGAGAACAATGGAAGCACAATCACAATCAAGCAGAGCATGTAGAGCAGATGGAAAGAGTTCTCTGAGAAACTGATAAATGAAGATAATTAGAGAAAGAAAATGTTGAATGAGGTGAGGAAAGTGAACCAGGAACTGTGGTGGAATGGGAACCTTGGTGTAATGACCTCTTAGAAGAGGATGAGGTGTGAAAAACCTGTTGGTCCTAGCAAGTGTAAAAAACAGCTTGGGGAGACCCAGGGGTGGTTGAGCTATGCTATATAGAAGAGAGGAATAAAAGCAGGATTAAGAGTAGATGGGTGTAAATGAAAGTGAGAAGCAGAATCATTGGGATGCAGGGAGTTGGGGTGGCAATGGTAGAGGTTCTTGAGTTCAAAAGTTCAGATTTACTTGATTTGTAAACCATACCGCTGATGAAAAAACAGACAGCTGAGCTGGAGGTGGAGAAGAGAGAAGCTCTACCTGTGTAGTGTGAGTGTACATGTTTCTTCGGGAACTTATGAAGCATCCATGTACTTTGCTTTGGATAAGAGTGTATGCCAAGTTTGCAATGGGAGTGACGAGGATGGGTAGCATAAGGGATGATTAAAGATTAAAGATTATTTTATTAGAAGGCTACATTTATAATATGGATACAAGTATTTGTAAGGGTATTTTATCAGTCATAACAGTAAGGAGAATGATTAGAGAGGTCATAAAATTACAAAAGGGCATGGATTCACTGGAGCATTGGAGCCAATTTGGATATAACTGACTTGCTAGTTGGTCATATGACTGCAGAATTCTTAACTAAGATTTTTTCTTAAGATTATATTCTTATAAT
>CM029392.1:11817800-11847193 GCA_017165825.1 Hepsetus odoe
ATGCGGGGAGAACAAGTAAACTCCACACAGAAAGAGCTGGACTTTCCATCCACCACTTTTCATTTCTCTCCAAAATCAAAGCACAACACGACATTTATAATAGTGCCTGTGAAAAACGTGTCAAAAAGAATTTCCTTCTGGCGTTGTCCAAAAAAAAAAACAAAAAAAAACTTTGCACACACGCGCACACACACACACACACACGCGCACACACACACACCCCAACTTCATCACACGTTTTTATATTTCAGAATATATAATATATGTTTTTTAAATATTTACTTACTACAAAACCATACCCCCTTACCCCTGAACTCTGGGAACAGTACATACAGAAAAACAAAAACAAAAAAAAAACACACACAATAAGAAAGCACTATATGGGTTTGTGGGTTCGATTCCCTCACCAGTAGGTTGCCCTGAGGTACCCTAGCTGCCCACTGCTGCACGGTGTTTGCATGGGTTAAATGCAGAGCTCCAATTTCGTTGTGGTTCACTGTGTGCTGTGCTGTGACTGCCCAATGACGAGGGTCGTCACGTTCACTTTCACTTGCACTTATTAAGGTGTTTCGTGTTGTCAGAACTTCCGGCCGCCAGGGGGAGCCAGACGACCATGGAGTGAGTCACATTAGACCTCAAAACAGGTGTCATTCTCCTTCAATACCAACGACCAACTGGGTGGTACCATTAATTTGAGCTCTCTCTCTCTCTCTCTCTCTCTCTCTCTCTCTCAGGCAGTGTGAGGTTGGTGATAATGGTACCGATCGCTGTGCTGGAAGAGTGGAGGTTCTCTATAGAGGAACCTGGGGAGCAGTGTGTGATGATTACTGGGATATGAGAGATGCTGCAGTGGTGTGTAGAGAGCTGGGCTGTGGGGAGGCTGTAGATGTACTGAGTGATGCTCACTTTGGACCAGGATCAGGAGGAATATGGTCATATAGCAGAGTATGCACTGGATCAGAGTTGACATTGAACCAATGTGGAGGAATGGAAATAAATTGCTGTAACTGTGAACAATTGGAAAGTGCTGGAATGATCTGTTCAGGTAAACTGTGGTTATTTTCATTCTTAAATCAAATGAATCTATTTCTAATCTTTTTGAGAATATTTATATATTATTTTTACTTTTGCATTTCAAGCATAGTTATTGGTTAAAACATGTTGATAATGGCTTTTACAGTACATACACATTGGCTCACAAGTTCTCTAATATGAATAAACTCTTCAGCAATAATATTATAAATATCTGCCTAATATTATGTGCGTCCACTTCATGCTATTAAAATTGTTTCACCTGTTGAGACTAAAAACCTCTAGGTGTGCTGTATATCTGCCACTAAGACATCAGCAGTAGATTCTAGCCTCCATACTTACCAGACTCATAAAAGTCCTGCAGGTGCATTAGGATGTTCAGCTCATCTCACAGATTTGGGGATTACATGAAACGTACCCTCACTGCAGGGAAGAAGCTGGAGTTTGCACGGGAAGTTATTTTTTAAATTTAGCTTCTAGCCTGTGCTCTGGAACAAAACTCCTTGATGATAGCCATATTATCAGACTTACAGATATATGTTCTGGAAACTAGCGTGAGGAGAGAGGCTCTCAGTTGAGTTGGGTCAGATGGTGGGACAAAACCTTTGGAGTGGCAGTGTGCTGGTCTTCATTCAGCTGCAATTATCTTGTTATCCAACTACTTAGCCTCCCTGGAAAAGTTCACTCCAAGGTGCTGGAAAAGAAACTCAAATTCAGATCCTCGGATACAAGAGGGTCAGCGCGTTTTCCATGGGGGGGTTACGGTGAACCTTGCTCAGATACTGGAAAGGTCATGGGAAGGGTAATGGGAGTTTGGTCAGTTTACATAAGCTTAGTGTATCTGGAGATTGCCTAAGACCAGGTGTATCAGTGGTTCTGTGAGAAGCCTCATAACATTGCCAGGAGCATGACTGGGTGCTGTATCTTCCCCATTTAAACAAGTCAATTCAATGCAAGTCAAGTCACATGGGACCAGCTATCTTCATGATGAAAATGTGATCCATCAGACTAAGGCATCTTCTTCCACTTCTCTGTGGTCCAGTTCTGATGTTCACTTGTTATTATAGACATTTTGGAAATTGGACTGAGGTCAGCATTTGCACTTTGACCATCCTATGACTACACTGCCTCACATGCATCACAATACACAAGCACTGTTTATTCAGAAACGTTTTATAATTTTCAGCAGTTTGTACAAATTTCTTCTCCGCTTATGCATCAATGAGCCTTGAACGGCCATAATCCTGTTGAGGTTCACTGGTTGGTCCTTTTTGTGATTTTAATGTATGTGCAGACAAAAAGTAATAAACAAAGAAAAAAGTTTCAGCAGTAAAAAGCAATATATTAATTAGAATTGACATGTAATACGTAAAGGTGTCTGTGAGCTGGTATCAGAAAAATGAATGTTTATGAATGTGAAATATTTTGTTTGTCCTGAGTACTACTAATTATACAATTTGTCATTAAGGTTCTTTTTGCAATCTTTAAGGAGCATTTAAAAAACAATTTTAAAATAGCACTAAAGAAACGGCAGGTAATAAGAGTCAGTTACCTGTAGATCAAACTAATGACTTCTAAACTTATATAAATAAATAATTAATTATTTATTTAAATAATTATTAAAATAGTACTAGCCAGTTGAATGATATATAATTGATGATGGAGCTGCCATGAAAGAGGAAAAGAGGAACACCAAAGAGGAGGTTTATGGACGTGGTGAGAGAGGACATGCAGGTGGTTGGTTTGAAGCAGGAAGATGCATAGGACAGGAAGAAATGGAGATGGTTGATCCGCTGTGGCAACCCCTAAACGGGAGCAGCTGAAAGAAAAAGAAGAAGAAGTTGTATGATATATAATGAAATTTTCAAAACTATGATAACATCATAGTTTAATGACATCATTCTTAATCAAAAAGTCCATCCATCCATCCATCCATTTTCTGCCACTTGTCCCAAACGGGGTCGCGGGGGAATGCTGGTGTCCAACCCAGCGCACACAGGGCGAGGACGGGGGACGCACCCTGGACAGGTCGCCAGCCCATCGCAGGGAGTAATCAAAAAGTCATTGCCGTTAAATAGAATTTTTTTTACTTGATCTTCCTTGAAAACTTCAGGAGTCAGACTGGTTGGTGGTTCTCACTGTTCTGGGAGAGTGGAGGTTCTTCATGGAGAGACCTGGTCCACAGTGTGTGATGCTGACTTTGACCAGCAGGATGCAGAGGTTGTGTGTCGAGAGCTGGACTGTGGGATTCCTGTGGAGGTTCTGGGAGCAGCTGCTTTTGGCAGAGGGGAGGGTCAGGTGTGGTCAGAGGAGCTTCAGTGTAGAGGAAACGAATCTCAGATTCTCTTCTGTCCAACATCACCATCACTCAAACACAACTGCTCCCATGGTGATGATGTGGGACTGGTGTGTGCAGGTAAGCACCAATTCTATTTTATACGGTAAATTTATTTTTGCCTCCCCACAGCTTTTGAGGTTAGTTCGAGAATAGTTTTAGTTTTAATAACATTAGCAATATATGCCAAATATAGTAGTTGTAAGAGAATGATTAAACATTTTTATACCTCTTGTTGGGGCTGAGTTTTAATGTGTGGTTTGAAGCTGGTGGTGGAGGTGGTCTAGTGGTAGGGTACTTGCCTATGGACCAATGGCTCAAGAGTTCCAGGTCCACCACTGGGTCCCTGAGCAAGACCCTTAACTCTGAGTTGCTCCAGGGTGACTGTCCCTGTAATTAGGACATGGAAGTTGCTCTGGATAAGAGCGTCTGCTAAATGCCATAAATGTAAATGTAGCTTAGCCCAGATAATTGGTTTAATCATGTAACTTGTTTTTTGTTCACACTTTGTGCAAGAAAAACCAAAAAAAAAACCCAACAAACCCTCAAATCTGAGTTCCAGCCATTATAGACATACTATGAGGGAAAATTATTTCTTTCTTTCTTTCTTTCTTTCTTTCTTTCTTTCTTTCTTTCTTTGTTGTACAGATCATGTGAGGTTGGTGGATGGTGGTAGTCACTGTGTTGGGAGAGTGGAGGTTCTTCATAGAGGACAGTGGGGAACAGTGTGTGGTAATAACTGGGATATGAAAGCTGCTGCAGTGGTGTGTAGAGAGCTGGGCTGTGGGGAGGCTGTAGATGCACTGAGTGATGCTCACTTTGGACCAGGATCAGGACTGATCTGGATGGATAATGTTATCTGTAGTGGATCAGAATCAACATTGAAGAACTGTAGATCAGTGGGATGGGGTAAAAATCACTGTGATCACTCTAAGGATGCTGGAGTCATCTGTTCAGGTGAGTTCCCATATCTTCATGAAATCTAGAAGTTTTAAATGTAAAAATGAAAGATATATTAAAGATATAAAGATGTGAAGTTAAATATATATCTGAATCAGTTCTATATAATAATATTTCAGGAGTCAGGCTGGTTGGTGGTTCTCAGTGTTCTGGGAGAGTGGAGGTTCTTCATGGAGAGACCTGGTCCACAGTGTGTGATGCTGACTTTGACCAGCAGGATGCAGAGGTTGTGTGTCGAGAGCTGGACTGTGGGATTCCTGTGGAGGTTCTGGGAGCAGCTGCTTTTGGCAGAGGGGAGGGTCAGGTGTGGTCAGAGGAGCTTCAGTGTGGAGGGAACGAATCTCAGATTCACTTCTGTCCAACATCACCTTCACTCAGACACAACTGCTCTCATGACAATGATGTGGGACTGATGTGTGCTGGTAAGAAATACATCTTTTCTAGTTAATTTTATATCTCAGTGACTGAGCCATCCTGTCTGTATCTTCCCAGTTCTGTGTAATTATCATGCTTGCATGTTTTTTCCTGTAAAACTTTGGATATTTGGAGTTTTGTTCAGTGATAATTCTCATCACTGTTGTGGCTGAAACTTAGCCTTGCTTCCATCCAGAGTGTTTTTTTATTATTATTTAGATTTTTTAGACTTCTTAATGATTGCAGTAACTGTTCATATGGGCATTTGTGGAAGTCAACATACTTTTAAGATATTATCATGGAAAAAGGCCCGTAGATGTGGAGTCAACATCTGTTGTAGTGGGTTTTGGAGGTGAACAATCTGCTGGCAAACCACCTTTCGGTAGATATTTGGTGGGGCATTGTGAGCACATCAGAATCTTGGGGCATGTTCCTGTAACGGTGGCGGGGTACCGGAGGGACGTCAGTTCAGAGCCAGGAGTTCAGAACGGAAGATTATTATGCACAGTGACAAAACAAACAAACACGAAACCAGGACAGCAGTTCTAATCCAGATCCGAGTGCCAAGGAACTGCAGTCTACACTCAGGATACCTAGTAACAACAGACAGAATCACCATTACGCATAGGCTTGACCTAACTAATGAGCCGCGCTCTGTTCCGACTCATCGGGGCTTAAATAGTCAGCCCTAATGATGCACACCTGTGCCTGCAGGGGCTCAGGTGTGCTCAGTCAGAACAGAGCGCCCTCTAGCGTACCCAAAACACCTCCTGTGACAAACACCTTATACGTGATAGAGAGCACCCTCTAGCGTGCCCAAAACACAACACATGTGACAGTTCCCCAATATATATATATATATCATAATTACAGTCTTGCAGTGGAATAATCTTGTATCTTTCCCATGGTGATGGATGTCTAAGGGAAACTGGAAATCATTGCTGACTGCTCAAATTTCCCTAAATACAGCTTTAAATCAATGTAAAAGTATAAAGGGATTCAGTTATTTTTATTATTTTTTGTTTTTTATGAAAACCTATGGCATCAGTGATATGCATTTTCTGTTTTGTTTTTTTTTTTTGGTCTCACTCTTTTTGTTTTCTCTCATGAACAGACACTGTGAAGTTAGTGAATGGTACCAGTCGCTGTGCTGGGAGAGTGGAAGTTCTTCATTGAGGACAGTGGGGAACAGTGTGTGGTGATAAGTGGGATACAAGTGATGCTGCAGTGGTGTGTAGAGAGCTGGGCTGTGGAGAGGCTGTAGATGTACTGAGTAATGCTGAATTTGGGCCAGGATCAGGACCAATCTGGATGACTAATGTGGACTGTTCTGGATCAGAGTCTACACTGAAAAAATGTCACTCAACAGTGTGGGGTAAACATGACTGTGATCAAACTAAAACAGCTGGAGTTAGCTGCTCTGGTAAGTTCTTCTAACATAAAATTAATCAGCCTACTTATTTTCTTTCAGTACTTCTCGATAGGTCCAACTGATCTGCCCTTAATATGTTAGACAGTGTTACCTTCTAAACATTCTCAAATCCTTAAGCTGGTCCAAATAGTTAAACTAAACCCATGTGCACAGCAGTTTAAAATATCATGTCATTATTAATCAATAATCTTCACTAATAATTATTCACTTGTCTTCTTTTCTTCTTTTCCTCCTTTAGGAGTCAGGCTGGTTGGTGGTTCTCAGTGTTCTGGGAGAGTGGAGGTTCTTCATGGAGAGACCTGGTCCACAGTGTGTGATGCTGACTTTGACCAGCAGGATGCAGAGGTTGTGTGTCGAGAGCTGGACTGTGGGATTCCTGTGGAGGTTCTGGGAGTGGCTGCTTTTGGCAGAGGGGAGGGTCAGGTGTGGTCAGAGGAGCTTCAGTGTGGAGGAAACGAGTCTCAGATTCACTTCTGTCCAACATCACCTTCACTCAAACACAACTGCTCTCATGACAATGATGTGGGACTGGTGTGTGCTGGTAAGAGCCACATTTTTACATTATTAGCTTAAAACAAGAAATAATAATAATCATTATTATTCACTTTGTTGTGGTTGTTGCTCCAATATCAGTACAAACTGACTGGTCGTAAAAAGAAGCCTTTTAAATGTAATGACACAATAGATCAATTCCTGTGAGTTGCCATATTTGTAAGTGAAAGTAAAGGCAGAAATCTCAAGTAAGAACACATTGTGACTATTTACAAAAAAGTGAGACTCAGCCTTTGTATTTCCTTCCAAGAGCTCAGAAGTTTATTCTCTCTCTCTCTCTCTCTCTAATACAGACAGTGTGAGGTTGGTAGATGGGGGCAGTCGGTGTGCTGGGAGAGTGGAGGTGTTTCATGATGGTCAGTGGGGAACAGTGTGTGGTGATAACTGGGATATGAAAAATGCTGCAGTGGTGTGTAGAGTGCTGGGCTGTGGAGAAGCTGTAGATGCACTGAGCGATGCTGAATTTGGAGCAGGATCAGGACCAGTCTGGATGGATAAAGTGGACTGTAGAGGATCAGAGTCAACACTCAAGAACTGTTTGTCAGCAGGATGGGGTAAACACCACTGTGATCATTCTAAAGATGCTGGAGTCATCTGCTCAGGTAAAATATATTATCTTTGAGAATAAAAAAATAATTTGATTTGAGAAAATATTTTCATTTCTTTTTTGTTGTGATGAGATTATAGAAATATAAAAATAGTAAAGAGGGGTTTCCTTCCTGAAGAGAAAAAAAAAAAAAACAGACAACACTGCATGAGGTGGGACCTCTCAAAGCCATTAAGGCGATTCAAAGTTATTGTATGTCCTGGTTCAACTTATAGAAAACTTTAGATGTTGACTAAACTGTACCCATCATGAGCAGAGGATGGTCTATTTGTAGCACTGAGAAAAGCCTGCCAGTCATTACAGCTTGATTAAACGTCTTGTGGAAAAATGATTCCACCTCAGTGAGATGAAGACAGGATGTACAGTTCTTGTAAAGAAATATGATCCCTTTTTGCTTTCCTCATTTATAAGTTATTTATTACACTGAACTGTTTCTAATTTAGAACAATACAAAAGACAACTTGAGTAAACACAATGGACAACTTTCAATTAATCTGGAGCATGAACTTTACAAACACTTACATCACCCATGTGGAAAACAGAAGATCTGACTTTGGTATTGCTGTGGAGAAATTTTGGCCCATTCTTTTCCAAAAAGAAATGAAATGGTTTTAACTCAGTCACATCGAAGGGCTTTGCTATTTATTAGGTGCTGTAACAACATGAAAAGGCAATCAACAAGGCCACTACTATCTTCATTTTATTGTTTTTCAGAGATGCAGAGTTGGCCTTGCTCTCATGCCTGGTCTCCATTGCATGTTGTCCTGCTACATAACCAAGTTGCTTTTAAATTGATCAAGGGCTGAGACAGTCTCCTTTAATGCTTTCTGGTAGAGAGCTGAATAAATCGTTTCCATGAGCAAAAATGCATCCCCACACCATCAGACTATAGGCATGGTGTTCCTATTGTCAGTCAGTCAGTCATTTTCTGCCACTTGTCCCAAGCAGGGTCGTGGGGGAGTGCTGGTGTCCATCCCAGCGCACACAGGGCGAAGGATGGGGGATACACCCTGGACAGGTCGCCAGCCCATCACAGGGAGGAGCATGATGGGGACAGCACCTTGCTCAAGGGTACCTCAGGGCAACCTATTGGGAAGGGGTTCGAACCCCTGATACTGTGGCCAATGCCCTAACCACTAGGCTACTGCTGCCCTCCCGTTCCTGTTGTGGAAGATTGTATTAACTTCACAAAAAATAGCTCCACTTTTGACACATCAGTTCACTTCTCAAAAGTTCTGGGAGTAATCAAGGATCAACTTTTGGTAAATGTTAGACAAGCCTGTATCTTCCTCCTGATTAGCAGTTCAACTTTGTCCTCTCGCTCCTTGATATAATTTTGTTTCAGTGTCTCTCTAATGCTGGAATTATTAACACTGACATTTACTGAGCTGAGAGAGGTCCACAGGTTCTTAGATGTTCTTCTCGGTTCTTCTGTGACTTCCTGGATGAGTTCTTCATGAGCTGTTTCAGTTTACATTGTGGTAGAACTGCTATGCTGGCCCCTCACTGGCAAATTTGCTTGTTGATTTGTTTCATTGTTTTTTGTGCTCTTGGTGCTTCAGTGGAGTACCAAAGTTTTAGAGATTGACTCATAACCCTTTAGTAAGTTTGTTTTCCTCCTTCATGAATTCCTTTTGATTGAAATGTAGTGTTCAGACCTTTTAGGGAACTTGCTAGAAATGTTTTTTTAACAAAGTTATGTTTTACTGATAAGAAAGTAGGCAGTAAACAGGACAAATCCAAGACAGATCCAGTAAACATTCAGAGATCAGAGACAAACTAAACTCAAGAGTGATTATTCAAGACTAGAAATACCTGGGGTAGAAAGGAGCACAGCCCACATGGTGGGTTAAGAAATTAAAGCCAGTCATTTAGAGGAAGTGTGTATTTTTTAACTGTGGTGATTTTATGCACTCTGCATGTGATAAGCCCTGTATGATTGTAACTCTGCAAGGATCATATGTTGCTACTAATTCTCTAATGCAAAGCCTGGTGTAACGGTGGCGGGGTGCAGGGAGGACGCCAATGCAGAGCCAGGAGTTCGAAACATAACTTTATTAGCTATATCTACAAAACAAAACCAAGGACTGCAGTCCTAACTAAAACCAGGGAACTGCAGCCTATACCAAAACTACCAAGTTGCCAAACACCAAAACCACCATTGCACATAGGCTAAGCCTACGAATGAGCCGCGCTCTGTTCTGACTCATCGGGGCTTAAATAGTCAGCCCCAATGAGGCACACCTGTGCCTTCATTAAAGGCTCAGGTGTGCTCAGTCAGAACAGAGCACCCTCTATCGTGCCCAAAACACCTAATCCATGACACCTGGACAGCAAGGGACACTTTCAGCCTAGAAAGGAAGTTAGATTTGTCTCTTTGAAATAGTCAAGTTGGTTTTATTTCATGTTGTGCTTTTTACAGTTATGATTATCAATAAGCACCTTTACAGGATCTGAATCTGAGTTCCTAGTAAACAGGCCAAATGCACGGAAAGTAGTGACTGTCACGCCCACCACGTTACCCAGGCCAGGGGAGAGGTCCCCGTCCCCGGAGTACTGACCGGGCTTTCACGAGCACTCGTAATTATCACCACTGATCACCCGCACCTGAACTACCACACACAAATAGCCTGCCAGTCCGACCCAGTGTTGTCCGTTCACCGTCCTTAATGTTTGTCTGCACCGTGAGTTACAACGTTGTGTTTGTGTCATAGTTTGGAAATAAACGTGTCCCAGTTAGACCTGCGTGTGAGTGCCTTGCCTCTCGAGCATAACCATGACAGTGACAATATTAAAGAGGTGTAATATTGTAAGTGAAGCAGACTAAACAATTATAAATGTGGTCTGTGTGTAGAATCTCTTTAGCTAAGATATCATTTAAAGAATTAAATCTACAATTACTGTAAAAATCTAAAGGTTTTTTATTAATTGCAGCAGATTTGACTGACTCTGTTGAAGTCCATGTAACTAAAGTTATGTTTATTTCTATTTGAACAATAACTATACATACAGTTCATCATTTTAGAATCTTGTAATTAATCTGAGCAAAAGTACCAACTGGAAAAATCTTTTTGGTACATCAGCAAAAAGATCACTTACAAAACAAATATATTTTTAAAACTTCAGAAGTTTCAAGAACCTTCTGTTGCTGTTGTGCAGTTCCCATGTCCTTGCTGGAGTTTTGTTTTGTGAATATTTCTATTAAGTCCTGATATGAAAAGTTGGAATACACTATCAAGTGGCTTTCTTGTCATCATTGGTCTCTTGGCCTCTTCAGAGTTGAACAGCATGTGCTAATCAGGCTCAGGCATATAGAGATGATGACCAACATATGTTTCTTGTGTTTATCATCAAACAACTTTACATCCAATCCAATGAATGTAGGCAGGATTGCATGTAAGGTAATTAACAGACATTAACAGAATACTCTGTGTTGAGAATTGCCTAAAGGAAATGTAAACTACTCTGGAATCTTTTTAAGAGTTTTGACTGATATTATTTAGCAATTTTTAAAAAGCACAATCAAATGAATAAAAAAAAATGAATAAGAAATTAAGTTTAAACAACAGTTCACTCCTTCGATAAGTTTCATATTTGTGTGATTAACTTAACTGACTTTTATATTTTCACAAAAATATTTTAGGAGTCAGACTGGTCGGTGGCACTCACTGTTCTGGGAGAGTGGAGATTCTTCATGGAGAGTCCTGGTCCACAGTGTGTGATGCAGACTTTGACCAGCAGGATGCAGAGGTTGTATGTCGAGAGCTGGGCTGTGGGATTCCTGTGGAGGTTCTGGGAGCAGCTGCTTTTGCCAGAGGGGAGGGTCAGGTGTGGTCAGAGGAGCTTCAGTGTAGAGGAAACGAATCTCAGATTCACCTCTGTCCAACATCACCATCACTCAAACACAACTGCTCCCATGATGAGATTGTGGGACTGGTGTGTGCTGGTAAGGGCTTTTATTTTGTTATTTTGTTTGTTATTTAGTTTAGTTTAGTTATTTAGTAGTTATAGTGTAGTGGACATTTTAACACATGGAACCCACTTTGTATGGAATGTGTACAAAATATAGCTTTTATGGTTACTGCTTATTTGAGCCCGGTCCCAAACCCCAGACAATCCTTCTTGCCCCTAGTAGGGTTTTCCACTTATTCCTGCTATAAAGGAAAAGGGCAAGTGTTAGGAGGACATGGCCTTCCAAACAGAGATTTTTTCAGATAAATGTTATCTGTGAAATTTCTCAGAATGTCTTATGAATCACAGGCAAGATGTTTGTTCTTTTACTTTCTTCTTTTATTTCTCTAAAAAGACAGTGTGAGGCTGGTGGATGGTGGTAGTCGCTGTGCAGGGAGAGTGGAGATTCTTCACAGAGGACAGTGGGGAACAATGTGTGGTGCAGGTACTAATCCCATAGTGATCGCAGTGGCTTGTAGAGAGCTGAGTTGTGGGGAGCCACTTAGTGCTGATGTAGCTTTTCCAGGAACTGGACAAATCTGGATGAGCCATGTGGACTGCAGTGGATCAGAGTCTTCAGTTAAGAGCTGTGGATCACTGGGATGGGGAAAACACAGCTGCAATCATAATTGGGATGCAGCAATTATTTGCTCAGGTATGTACAAATGATTAATTTTTTTGGTGTCAGGAAAAATGTAGACTTTGTTTCTTTCACAAAATAAAATGGCGTTGAAGCTGTTTCTGGGACAAAGGTTATGGTTCCCATCAGATACCTAATGTAGTTTGACTGTTTAAATTATGCAGATTCACTCTAATTATCAATATCAACTATCAGGTAAGTGGGGACACAATAGATGTAGATCAGATATAATAGAAGGGAAAATGCTTTTATGTTGCTTTTGGATCATTTGAATCATAATTTAAAATATTTAATAACACAAAGACACTAATTCAGTTAAATTAAACACAGGTCACAGAAAATCCAAACTCACTTATGGTCCTCATCTGTGTTCTGGGAGAGTGGAGGTTCTTCATGGAGAGACCTGGTCCACAGTGTGTGATGCTGACTTTGACCAGCAGGATGCAGAGGTTGTGTGTCGAGAGCTGGACTGTGGGATTCCTGTGGAGGTTCTGGGAGCAGCTGCTTTTGGCAGAGGGGAGGGTCAGGTGTGGTCAGAGGAGCTTCAGTGCAGAGGAAACGAGTCTCAGATTCCCTTCTGTCCAACATCACCTTCACTCAAACACAACTGCCCCCATGACAATGATGTGGGATTAATATGCTCAGGTTAAGTATTTCAGAGCTTTTCAGTATTAATTTATTTTTTTTTTACTTTCCATTAAATAGAAATAATAATCATACATGCATTACTAACAAACTCTTTGTGATTTCAGCTCACACACAGGCTCGGTTGATGAACGGCTCTGACTCCTGTTCGGGTCGAGTGGAGCTCCAGTACCTCAGTGACTGGGGCACAGTGTGTGATGTGAGCTGGGATATGAGAGCTGCCAGTGTCCTCTGTGCTCAGCTGAAGTGTGGGACGGCTGTGTCTGTGTTGGGGTCAGACTGGTTTGGAGAGGGGAGTGGCCAGATCTGGGCTGATGTGTTTGATTGTCAGGGGAACGAAACACACCTGTCAAAGTGTCCCGTTTCATCATGGAGTCGAGCTGCATGCTCTCATAAACAGGATGTTGGAGTAATCTGCAGTGGTGAGAAACAAGTTACTATTAAGAATTTAGAATTGCATAAGTTCAAAACATATGGCAGATGATTTGCAGTAAGTTCGCCCAGTTTCATATCTGTGCTTACTCTATTATTTTTTTTAATAGCATAGTCTGGTTATTGAAATTATTATCATATGGTTTGTGTGTTCAAGATTGACATGTGTGGAGTTTGCTTGTGCTCTCCCTGTCGGTGTGGGTTTCCTATGGTTTCCTCTTTATCCGAAGACATGCATGTCAGATAGACTAGAAATGCTACTATGCCCCCTAGGCATGAGTGTGTTTGTGAGTGTGTTTGACTGTGTATCTGCCTTGCGATGGACTGTCAACCTGTCCAGGGTGTTTCCCTGCCTTTTGCCCTGTGAGAGTAGGGACAGACTCCAGCACCTCCCTTTAAATGAGTGACAGAGAGTGAGAGATTGATTGATGTTATAGGTATGAGGGTGTTCAGAATTCTTTTTTTTAAAAGAAACTGTCTTTTTGAACTTAATGACTTAAAAAGGGCCAGCGGTGGCCTGGTGGTTAGGGTGTTGGCTACATGCTCGGAGGATCGGGGGTTCAAACCCCTTCCCTATAGGTTGCCCTGAGGTACCCTTGTGCAAGGTGCTGTCCCTGTCTTGCTCCTCCCTGCGATGGGCTGGCGCCCTGTCCAGGGTGTGTCCCCCATCCTTCGCCCTGTGTGAGGTGGGGTGGACTCCAGCACTCCCCCGTGACCCCGTTTGGGACAAGCAGCAGAATATGACTGACTGACTGAATGAGAAATAACATCAACTGCACTATGATGAAGTTTGAAGCAAAACCAAATAACATGCAGTACATGTATCTGCCTCCACTCTGAAAATGACATTATAATAATAGCAAACCAAAGCAAAAGTTGCTTTCTTTACTCATTTGCGATTTTTTATATTGCTGCATTTAAGGCAAAAGGCAGGGAAACACCCTGGACAGGTTGGCAGTCCTTCTCAGGGCAGACACTCAGACAAACGGGAGAACATGTAAACCACACAGAAAGGCCCAGGACCGCCCTGGATGGAAGATGGAATCCAGGTCATTCTCACTGTGAGGTGACAGCACTGCCCACAGCACCCATGCATTATTATTTTTAAAAATACTTTTCAGGTTCCTCCCTGTTACTTCTTAATGGGCGAGTGCGGTTGTCTGGAGGAAAGGAGTGTGAGGGGGAGGTGGAGGTTTACTTCCAGCAGGACTGGAGGAGAGTTCTGCTGGACTCCTGGAGTGTGTCTGAGGCCTCTGTGCTCTGCAGACAGCTGGACTGTGGCTCTGTGCTCAACTTCTCCAGCTCATCTCCATCCAGTCCTGAACATAATCACACATGTGTGACTGGTTTCAACTGTTCTGGGAGTGAAGCTCATCTGGGGAACTGCAGCAGCGCACAAACAGTGAACTGCAGCTCCAGAGAACAGCTGACAATCACCTGCTCTGGTAATTATTTTGGAACACATAAAAGTAACGAGGGTTAAACATCGTTAAACATTGTTCAGCATTAATTCTGGTTGCCACGAGTCTAGTCAAACATGCATGTTTTATTGGTTCCCACAGACAATGGGCAGATACTCATATGAATACCAAATGAAATGCCAGTGGCCCCATGATTAGAAGCGTTGTGGGTTTAAGTTGGACTAGTAGGTTACCCTGAGATACTCTTGAGCAAGGTACCGACCCCTACACCGCTCCTTGGGCACCAATTATAGTTGTCTGTTTAGGTGTGGATGGTAAAATGCAGAAACATTTCGTTGTTGTTCCCTGTTTGCTTGGTATCTGTGATGTCTTCACAATGTCCAGCCATTAGTTTTGCCAACATCAAGTTGCTAAATGTGTTTATCTTTCTGCCAATTTACAACAGATTCAGACATCAGATTCAACTTCACCACAAACCACATACTATTAAACTTCACATACTTCATAAATGCACTGCTAATGGTCATGTGTTTCAAATACAACACTTTTCTTTTTAAACCCTGTTCGTCTTGTCATAATTAGGCCACAATCAGGTGTAACACTTCAACACAACATGCCTTTAACATAACACATCCACTTTGCAGAACACTTTGGCCTGAAGCACTTTAAAAAGGTGAAAGTGAAAGTAACAACCCTTGTCATTGTGAGGTCACAGCACAGCACACAGTGAACCACAACGAAATTGGACCTCTACATTTAACCCATGTACCCAAACACCGTGCAGCTATGAAAGTGCCTGGGGAGCAGTGACAGGGATGGTACCTTGCTCAAGGGTACCTCAGGGCAACCTACTGGAGAGGGGACTTGAACCCGCAATCTTCCGATGTGAAGGCAACTCCCTAATCACTAGGCCACCGCTGCTGAATTTTGCTTTTTATGTTTTCGTGAATTATAGACATATTTTTAAACAATTTCAGAAATTAAAATATACCCTCATAATCATTACTACCCATAAAAGCAGAATAGCTTAGTTTAGAATGTTGGAGTATGATTATTAGTAAGATTTGCCTTCATGAGTGAATGTATCCTGAGCACACATTAAGGAAGAACTTTACATGGTCACTCTCTAAATTGAACATTTTTATTCATGTATGTATTTTAGGCCACAGTTCCATTAGGCTGGTTGGTTCTGGAGGAGACTGTGCAGGAAGACTGGAGGTTTTCTACAGCGGTTCATGGGGGACAGTGAGTGATGATTTGTGGGACAATAAGGATGCAGATGTGGTCTGCAGTCAGCTGAAGTGTGGTGAGGCCCTCAGTGACCCAGTACCAGCTCAGTTTGGACCTGGAAGTGGACCAGTATGGCTGAATGAGGTGGAGTGTGAGGGGAACGAGACGTCTCTGTGGAACTGCAGATATCACCTGTGTGAAAAGGATGAATGTGGACACAAGGACGATGTAGGGATTATGTGTTCAGGTAAAGTTCTGTTAATAGTCCTACCAGTGACTGGCATCAGCACTGTTTGGACATGTAGCTTCTATTAAAATTCCAAAATATTATATTCACATACTGGAAGAAATTAAAATATAAACAACTATTTTCATAAAATTCACTTTGTGGATAGGTTTTCTGAGGTATTAATATTTTTTTCCACATATGTTGTTGATGACAAGTCCAGTGTCTTACACAATTATTGCCAACACAAAAGACACAATTACTCTCTGTATTCTCTGTATTTAATACAATTTACTATCCCCCTTTGCCAATAAAAAAAGCATTTATTATCTTACTGATAAGGCTGGAGAATACAGCACAGGACATGTGAGACTCCTTTACAGAGTGTCTCTGATTGGATCTTGATTCTGCCAGTAATTGTGGAGGGCAATTTATATTAATTTTGAAAACATGAATTGAAAAGCATTCTTTTTCCTCCAGAGTTTAAAGAGTTCAGACTCACTGAGGGCTGTGAGGGGAATCTGGAGGTCTTCTACAATGGAACCTGGGGTAACGTGTGTGTAAATGGGATGAATAAAGAAACAGTAAGTTTGATCTGTCAGGAGCTGAACTGTGGAAGATCTGGCAGTGAGAGTGGTGTCAAAGCACGAGTGGAATCAGCTCCTAACTGGCTGGATGATCTGAAATGTAGGAAACATGACTCCACTCTGTGGCACTGTCCATCTTCACCCTGGGGACAGAACAACTGTGATAAAAACAGTGAGGTAGCTCAGATTACCTGCTCAGGTGAGAAGTTCTTCTCTCCAATACAGTAGTTTCAGATATTACAGTATTATAGTAAAATGAATTCTGCATAAATGGTGTCACAAATGTCATGTCAAATATATAATCTGAGATTTATTTATTTTGACAGGGCTCCCTTTGACTTCATTTTTAGAGTTAAATGTGAACATGAAATTAATTGAACTTTTATTCACAGGAAGAGGAGAGGAAGATGATCTCTCCTTATTTTACCAGCAGAGATCAAGTAAGAACACCTGAGAAAATCAATAAATTCAGTACAATGAGTGGTGAGAAATCATTATACATTGGCATTGTCTTACATTCCATGGCTTAGTGCAAATGATAAACTCAGACTCATCGGGGCAACGTGGCCTACTGGTTAGGAACCAGGCCCCAGGATCAGGAGATCATTGATTCAAAACCTAGTTGGTTGCCCATAGGTACCCTTGAGCAAGTTACCATACCCATCATTGCTCCCCGACTTCTGGGTATGGTTGCCCCCTGCTGCATGTGTGTGTATGGCTTAAATGCAGAGGTTGCTTTTGTTGTGGTTCACCACATGCTGTGCTGTGTTTCACAATGAAAAATAGTCACTTTCACTTCATCCATGTTTATATTTTATGACTGTTTACCCCAGATGTGTTTTTCTTAACAATAGAGTTCACTTCATTTTACATTAGTGAGTCCAAAGTCATTTCTTTTCCTGCCCTTGTATGAATATGTGTGTGTTGTAGATCACTTGCCTCTCAGGCTGAAGGGATCAGAGGGAAGCTGCTCTGGGAGGCTGGAGGTGTTTCATAATAAAACATGGGGATCAGTCTGTGATGATCTGTGGGACATCAGGGATGCTCAGGTGGTCTGTAGGCAGCTGGGCTGTGGGTCGGCGCTGAGTGCTGATAGGAGTTCTGCAGGTAGAGGGATTGTCTGGATGAAAAAAGTGAAATGTAGAGGAAATGAGATTCACCTGTGGGACTGTCCTCATTCCCTGAGGAACCACAATGACTGCTCCCACAGACAGCATGCTGGAGTCACCTGTGCAGGTGAGAGAGGTTTATTTCATGAATTATTTCACGAATTTCACGAATTTCATGATTCTGGATCCAATGAACATGCAGCTCTTTGTGAACTGTCTGTCAGTTTGGGTTTTTTCCTCTACATAATAGACCAAGGTTTGGGCTTTTAAAGGGATTTTTCCAGAACCCTAATGAGCTGAGGCAAATACAGAAGGAGGCTGGACATCTTTTCACGCAGGGACAACTTATTAAAAACTAAATAAATACCTTTGCAAGAAGGTGCCAAATCCCATTTTCCTCCAAAGGGTCTGAGAAACTGGCCAGGTTACATTTCATCATGGATTTCATGTAGAAGAAGGAGTTTTTTTATGAAATTCAAACAGGTTTTTTTCACTAAAAGCCAAGCTATCACAGTTATAGCCATCCATTGCCCCTGACCTAAACCTCATAAAATACTGTCTGATGAGCTGAAGTGTCCCAGCGGTCTAATTTAAAGTCTAATTCGATATAAAATTAAATGTTAATGTTAGTTCACCTTTCTACCACGTTCTATAGTGTCAGTATTCTAAAAACTCATTTGTTTTGCATATTTTCTTTACCAGGCATCTCCTCTAATTTACCCAGAATAACCCCCACCAGTTACATCACAGGTACTCTTTTTGTTCTCCTTTTGTACTTTTACATCCATAAACTTTGCAGTGTTTCAAAAGTTTTGTTTTTATATTTTAATCCCAGTGCATAAGACAGAGAAGCAGACGATCACTTCTGCACAAATTCTTACGCCGGCTGTTCCATCCATCTATCCAGTGTCTCTGCTGGTGCTGGGAATTGTGCTCTTTGTGGCCTTAGTGTTCCTGATAGTGTTGTCTTATCGGTACAGAGTGCTCAGGAGAGGTGGGGAGATTCACAATTAGCTTTCTCTTCATTCTCTAAACTTTATTAGTCCTTCAGTCTGTCATCTGGTTTCACTTCTACTGAACAAATTTCTCTGTCTCCCTCACAGTGCTCTCTAAGAGGAGACCTAAGACTCAGCCTGAAGCAATCTATGAGGAGATTGATCAGAGACTCATCACTAAAAGATTGGCTAAAAGAGGTAAAGTACATGTGGATTGTGCAGCTGGAGAGAATTAATTCAAGTCTGCTCTCTGTCTTGTCAGGTTTAAGATTTTATATTGCATTAACAGAACAAATTAATTAATCTATTTCAAATCCTATCTTTTTTCATATTTTTGAACCAGTAAAGCGCAGTAGTGGCACCCATATGTGCAAAAGCAAGAAGTTTGGCCTTTTTCAATTTTCTCACATCTTTTAAAGAAAACAGAAAGGTTTATGTTAATAATTCATGTTTTTGTTGTGATCCCCCAGAATCCTTCTCATCATAAAGATTACTCAGAACACAGATACGCATTCTGATCTTGTTTAATGACTGTTCTACCTCTAACAGGAAGTTTTCTCTCTGAAAACCAGCACTCAGGATATGAGGACGTGGATGAGGAGCTTCTCTCAAGTAAGAGGACCAGAGCGTGTTTATTCATCTGTTCATCAAATGTTTGGGCACACAGTGCATTTCAAACCTTTTCAGGATTTTACTGAAAATAAACAGATATGTAAACATTTAAAAGTGGAAAAGCACCATTGTCTCTGCAGCATGTTATAAATCAGGCAGACCATCGTTTATAGAATTCTGGCCTTAAAATGTGTCAGATAGACAAAATGTGGGATCTTAATGACTTTAAATGTTACTGTTAGGAGCATAAACATAATGTAATCAGATTCTAGATTTATCACTAGGACTTGTGTGAAGAGCTGAAAACAGACACATTTTGGGATAATAAAGCATCTTGTGTTTTGAGAAAAATCAGAGATCTATGATACCTGTACAAGCAGCCGCACAGACTGCAAACAAGCTGTAGTTCTCCCTGTTTTTGCGTTCCTTTCAAAGATTAGGAGTGTAAAACACAGTTATAAAGTGATAAAGCCACGTTTGTTTGGTGCTTTACAGACAGAAAGATTAAGATTTTGGGTTTCGAAAAGATCAAATCCCATTTGGTGTGGTCAGTACCTGCTAATGGTGTAATAGCAGACACCATGATCTCTGATAGCTTTTCATTAATCTTTGATTAACAGTCTATTTGGGAATCTTTACTGAGTATGTTGCCATCATAACATGATCACGTTATGAAATGTGAATCATAACCAAATGACTGTAGGAACAGAACTCCTAAATTTCAATGACTCTCCATCAAAATCTCCATCAAATTAAGGTGAGGTGAAGATGAAGAGGTGAAAAATGATGTTCAGAGAGAAACAACACAGTTTGTTGCAGCAACTGAACAATGCAGCAATTTTGCTTTTTCTGCATTCTGTTTCTGCACAACACATCAAGTCATTTGTAGAATCTTCCCTTGTGTTAATTCACACTATTCTGAAATTAGAGGAAGAAACAAGATGATATGATGATAAGATATGGTGAGATGGCATAACAAAATGGGAAGTGAGAGCCAGTCAATGATGGAAAAATTACTTTTTTCTTTCTCCTTCAGCAAAATCTATGGATGAGAAAAATACTAGTTATGATGATGCCACCACTACAAGTGGTCTGAGAGGTGTGTATCTTCATTTGTCCATTATATTAAGACACCATGAAATTATGATTAAATTAAATGTAGCCTTTTCGTTTTATTTAGGTGACTTGGAAAGTAAATCCATATCAGAGAACTATGGCGACGTTTTCCCCTGGAGAAAGACACAGGATATTGTTGCAAGTGCGTTCCTGTCTATTGCAATATCACTCATCCAAACTGGAGCAAAGCAGCTTTTGCACATTCATTTGTTTGTAATAATTTCTATTGAGAGTAGAACACAGCAGGATTTTCATTTTAGAAAAAAAAAAAAAGATGCAGAGTGGTGCAGAGAAGCCACTTTCAGCTCTCCATATGGCAACTGTTAAATATTGGAGCTCCAGATTGTTCTTGGCTATTAGCAACCACTTATTTAACATTATAGTTACTGGTGAACATCATATGGAAGCTTTGCAGCACCTATAGATCACAGTACCTATAGGTATTTGAGCGTTTAAGCTGGCAGTGAGTATCAACAATAATCCAGTTACTTTCTTTCTTCTCCAGCAAATGCTGTAAATAAAGAAAAATCTGAATATTATGATGATGCCACCCCTATAAGTGGCCTGAGAGGTGAGAGCCTTCATACTGTTCACCTCATTAAAAGAAATGATGAAATGATGACTTAACTTAAAACTGGTCTTTTTATTTAGATGAATTAGGAAATGAAACCACATCAGAGAACTATGATGATGTTGTTTCCTCTAAGGAGACGCAAGAACGACTAGCGAGTATGTTGGTCTTTCTTCATTTTCTTACTGCAAATTCAACTGATCACACTGCAGAAAAGCAGCTTTTACACTTTAATAACAGTGTCTATTAGAAGAATAGGGCAGGATATTTATCATTTTAAAAAGTTTATGATGTGATGAAGTGGAAGCTTCTTTAACCTCTCCATATTGTAGATATTTGTAACATTTGGAAGATCTAGACTGTTGCTGGCAGCTACCACCCACTATTTACCATTTTAGTTACTGCATAACATCTCAGGCTCTGTGACTGGGAACGTTATGTCATGTGACAATATTAGACAAAATCAGTTTATAATAGTGGCAATTTAGAAATATTGTATTGTAATGAGTAACTGTAAAAAAAATCTCATTACAATAGCAGCATTTAGCAGACACTCTTATCCAGAGCGACTTCCATTTCCTAATTACAGGGACAGTCCCCCTGGAGCAATTCCGGGTTAAGGGTCTTGCTCAAGGACTCAGTGGTGGTAGTGCTAGAGGTGGGATTCAAACTTGCGACCTCTTGACCCATAGACAAGTATCCCACCACTAGACCACCAGCACTGTACACCATTAATGGTGACACTGGTGCTTCTGCTGCACCAGATGATACTAATACTGATATTTATTTCCTTTTTAACAGAGGACAAGGTGGAGATCTACGATGATGCCATTCCTTCTGGGCAGAACCCGCACCTTACAGAAGGTTTGTTTTATTGTAAGCGCTAGATTTCAACTCAGCGATAATTCTTGATGTGTTTCTTGTAACAAAATTGTCCACATTTATTGTTATAGTGTTCACACCAGAACCCTACGATGATGTCCTCCGTCTTGGACAGGACTGAAAGGACATAAGAGGTGAGATATTATTTATGAAGTTGATTATGAACTTGTTTATATTTATGAACTTTTTATTGTCACCAATTGCACATTTAACATGCATTGTTAGTCGCTAAGTTTTAACATATTAGAATTTATTCTTGTTCTTCAGTTTCATTGAACATGTTTACAGTACCGAGTAGGAGACTAAAAGTGTTCATTGCTTAAAAATGATAAATACTTTTATGTCAATTAAGAATCCATGAAGGAATAATGGGTCATTCTTTTTTTTCAGACTATCTTTTGAGAGAGAAGCCTCAGAATGAAAGTTTGATCACATGTCTATGAAGCTCCATCAAGTGATTCTGCTCAGGAAATGTTTTTTGGTTTTTTAAAATGATGAGTCAACCAAGTCATCTTATTCTTCCTTTTTGCTGATTGGATAATTTTCTGTATTTTTTTGCATTTTTTTTTTTTGAAGCAGGTCTTAAAAAATGTTTTACTTCCTTACAGCTCACAGTTTTATTTGAATTTCTTGCTTTCTTCATTTGCGCACTTTCATAGCTTTAGTAGTTAGTAGTAGTTTAAGTTACACATTAAGCAGCTGATTATTCGGGTCATTTTGGCTAAATAAGAAGAGATCGACCACAACTGACTGAACTGGCTGAAGTTCATTGCCTGAATCTTAACCTGAAAAATAATTAGTTAAAACATTCCTTGTACTGATCTGAGACATGTTTTCATTCATGTATTTGCTGTTTATGAATCTTTCCTTTTTGATTGCTTAACACATTGTCATATTGTTCTTACGCTTTATTCACATGCTGTCAGAAGTATAATCAGATTGATTTGCTGGGTTGAAAGATACCCATAAACTCATTCTTGATTCATAATTTCGAATGGAAAGTTAAAAGGTAAATTTGAGGGGTTGAGTGACTTTCAATCATTCAAGAAAAGTTTAATATTATATAAAAAATCTATTTTACAATTCATCATTTTAACTACTGATAGCAGTTGCTTGTGTATTTATCTTAACTCTGTACTCATTGTGCTCTCAACTTGAAATAAAGAGTACTGCCCTCACTCTCCCTCACTCATTTTCTTAGCCAATTGTCCTGATTAGGATTGCAGGAGGTACTGGAGCCTATCCCAGCTCTCACAGGCCAATAGGCAGGGAAACACCCTGGACCCAGTCCATCGGCGGGCAACCACACACACACATTCACACACTCACTCCTAAGAGCTAATTTAGCATCTCCAGTGCATCCAATAGGGGGCAGTGGTGGCCTAGTGGTTAGGGCATTGGCCGCATGATCAGTGGCGCGGGGGTTTGAACCCCTTCCCAATAGGTTGCCCTGAGGTACCCTTGAGCAAGGTGCCGTCCCCGTCACGCTCCTCCCTGTGATGGCCTGGTGACCTGTCCAGGGTGTGTCCCCAATCCTTTGCCCTGTGTGAGCTGGGATGGACAGGCTTGCTTTATATCAAATATAGTAAAAAATGGCATGGTCAAAAATATTAGCCCCATGTGAATGTTTGCTTTCAAAACGCACCTAAAGTAATTAACCAATCAGCTTTGAAACCACACCTGTGCAGTCAATTGGCTTCCTAACAACACCTGCACTCAATTGGCTTCCTAACAACATTCAATCAGCATAAAAGACTCCAAGGAACAGGGCACTTGAACACATGAGAGGGACTACTGTTACTCACCATGCCAAAGACAAAGGAAATCAGTCTGGAGCTCAGACAGAAGATAGTAGAGGCTCATGATAAGGGAGAAGGCTACACTGCCATTTCCAAGCGATTCACAGTGTCTAGAACTGCTGTATGTTGCATCATTTCCAAGTACAAGGAGACAAATTCTTTAAGAAACAAACCTGGCAGTGGCCGATTTGAAGATTTCAAGAACTCTGGAGAGGAAAATAGTCAGAGATGTCAGCAAGGAGCCCCGGACATCTGCCCAGATAATTGTTGCTGACCTGGCCTCTTCTGGAGTTGTTGTTTCAAGGAATACAGTTGTGAGGGCTCTTCATTGTGGTGGGCTTCTGGGCTATCGTCCCAGAAGAACCCCTTTATTCAAAGAGCAGCACATTACAGCCTGACTGAGGTTTGCCTGTGAACATTTGAAAGGTAAAGATGAGTTTTGGAAGTCTGCGCTTTGGTCTGATGAGACTAAAATGGAACTGTTTGGGCACATGGATGTTGCTTATGTTTGGCGAAGAAAGGGAGAGGCCTTCAACCCTAGGAACACAGTTCCCACAATTAAACATGGTGGTGGGAGCATCATGCTATGGGTCTGTTTTGCAGCCTCAGGCACAGGGAGCCTTGTTCAGGTGCATGGCATCATCAAAAAAGACAATTATGTTAACATTTTGAGGGAGAACATGCAGAAATCTGCTCGTAGTCTAGGCTAAGGTCGTCGCTGGGTCTTCCAACAAGACAACGACCCAAAGCATACATCGAAATTAGTCCAACAGTTTCTCAAGGATATCAAAACCAAGATCCTGAAATGGCCCGCACAGAGCCCAGACCTCAATCCTATTGAGAATCTGTGGCTGGTGCTCAATGTGACTGTCCATGCTCGGAAACCATGCAATTTGGACCAGCTAGAACAATCTGAAAGAAAGACTAATGTATATTAGTCTAATCTATATATAAACATTCTATATATGAAGGTGTTTTGTGTTGTAAGAACTTACGCCCGACCGCTAGGGGGAGCCAGATGACCAGGGAGTGAGTTACGTTAATCAGACAGCTCTCAAAACCGGTGTCGTTCCCCTTCATAAGACCAATGACCAACTGGGTGGTACCATGACTTAGAGCTCCTTGAGTTTCCTCTCTCTCTCTCTCTCTCTCTCTGTTGACCTCACTCAGGGGGGAAGGTAAAGAAGGAGACACACCAGCACGTGCACTGGAAACACCAGGATTACATTTCCTGTATCCAAGTACTGTCTGTGCAGAAAGTGGAGAAAACATGCCAACTAAAGGAGTCATCATAGAAGACATGCTGACAGAAATGGCTCCAAAATCATTTTTACAGAATTTGAGACACTACACAGTCACATTTTGAAATAAAAGGAGAAGTGCAAGAGTGAAGAGAGCTATAAAGCACACCTTTACTGGTTTGGTCTACATTATCTGCCAAGCTGTGGAACTGTTTTACTAAACTTTAAAATCAAGGCTCTAATATTTGCAGCTACAGAATTGTACATGTGGAATAAGTCTACCCAATGCCCAGGGTCTCTGTAGACTGTTTACTCCACCTGGGAACCTTTTGGTTCCAAATAAATCCCAAAACCAAACAGTCCATTTAAAACACAAACAAACAAAAATGTTCAGAGAGATTTGCATTGAAATAGGGGGGAGAACCTTGAAAGCATGTTCATCTGAACTGCTTTCATTCTTGGTACTGCTGATAACTTAAGGTAAGAACCAATACCTGGTGACCAAGAAGCCAAGATAACATCTCACTTTTGACAAATGCAGCTTAGAAACACATTTCCTGCCAACAGACTGAAGTGTTGTTCATGACGCAGGACTGGGACAGTCTTGTAGTGACTACAAGAAGATCATCAGCATAGAGCAGAGGTGGGCAATTAATTTTTCTGAGGGGCCACATGAAAAACTAGGACTGCTGTGAAGGGCTGAGCCATAAGTTGAACACAGTTGTGCTTAATATAAATGATCTCTTAATAAAAAGCAGTAAATTGTATAATTTTGATAAGATATTGGTAAAAGTAGATGTCACAATTTAGCAAGGAAAATGTAAAGGAGGCACAATTTAAACACCAACATTTATTCAACATTCACAAAACAGTTGTGAAAATTATGCATATATTTGAATTAAATTAACTATTTACAAAGTGCTTGTTATTTTGTTTGCAGTCTATTTGCCTCATGTGCAGTTTTTCAGTTCTTTTTTATATTCAATGTGAAAAATCTAGCCTCTGTTGGGCTTGGAGGAGTGCACTGGAGACAGGTTGAATGTCTGAGGTGGAAATGCCAGGTGATCATCAGTGAGAGAGGATCTGTATCTGGATTTGTTAAACTTCATCACTGAGAATGTTTGTTCACATATGCAGGTAGATCCAAAGAGAACCAGTATCTTCTGGGCATGTCTTCTCATGTGAGGAAAGTTCTCCTCTTTGAGATAAGAATAAAAATCCTGCAGTGATGCTGACTTAAAGTTCTCTGCCAGTAATGTATCAGACTGTAGGTCAATGAGTTCAAGCTGAACATCACTGGGTGCATTATCCACGCTGCAAGTGAAGGGAGAAGAAACTATCTGCATTTCACTCTCAATTGTTTTAAAGTCTTCAAAACACCTTGAAAACTCCCCATGCAGTGCCTGTAACATGGTTGCGTACCTGTGGAGGTGATTAGCTGATAGGCTGACTTGTTCAAGTGTTGGCATGTGGGTGAGAATGTTGCTCTGCAACTGACTGAAAGAAACTCCAACTTTCTCACAAAAGCCTTCACCAGGCTGTACATTTCATGTGCAAATAGGTCCTTGCCTTGAAGTTTGGTATGTAGTTCATTCATTAGTGCAGTCACATCAACTGCAAATGCAAGATTTGTCATCCAGTCTGCATCTGAGAGCTCTGGGATGACCTTACTTTTCTTCTCACAAAACTCTTGAATCTCTGCTTTCAGCTCCCAGACTCTCTCGAGCACCTTACCCAGGCTAAGCCACCTGACAGCTGTGTGGTAGACAATGTCACCATGTTCAGTCTCTCACTCTTCCAAAACTGTAACAAACTGTCTGTGATTCAATGCACTTGCCCTAATGGAGTTAACTACTTTAGTTACAACATCAATAACATGGTTAGTTTTTAACACTGACTTACACAACCCCTCCTGATGTTTAATACAATGCAAAAACACCAGTTTCTGCTCTGGATTTATTCCACTCACTTTCTCTAGCATCCACTTCAGAAGTCCAACATTTTTCCCTGTCAGATTTAGACAGCCGTCTGTTGTAACACATGCCAGTTTGTCCCATCTTAGTCCAAGCTTATTAACGCACACATTTACTTCTGTAGACAAGTTGCTCCCCTCGTCCTTCCTTTCACTGGCCGCATTGCTGCCAGTTCCTCCGTAATACTGAAGTCTTTAGTTATTCCACGTACAAAGATGAGTAACGGCGCTGTTTCGCGAACATCACAGGCCTCGTCCAGGGCCAAGGAGAAAAGGTCAAGAATGTCTGCTTTGTTTTGCAGCTGAAGCTCCAGATCCACTGCAGTGTCCTCGATCCTTCTCCGTGAGAGCAGCACTCCGGGCACAGCAAAGCAGCAGATTCCACCAAACACTCTCTGATAAACTCCGATTCAGAGAACGGCTTCTTCTTCTTCTTTTTCTTTCGGCTGCTCCCGTTTAGGGGTCGCCACAGCGGATCAACTGTCTCCATTTCTTCCTGTCTTTTGCATCTTCCTGCTTCAAACCGACCACCTGCATGTCCTCTCTAACCACATCCATAAACCTCCTCTTTGGTCTTCCTCTTCTCCTCTTTCCTGGCAGCTCCATCTTCAACATCCTCCTTCCAATATAATCCTCGTCTCTCCTCTGCACATGTCCAAACCAACGCAACCTTGCTTCTCTAACCTTGTCTCCAAGGCGTCTAACCTGAGCTGTCCCTCTAATATACTCATTTCTAATCCTGTCCATCCTCGTTACACCCAACGAAAATCTCAGCATCTTTAACTCTGACACCTCCGGCTCCGCCTCCTGCTTTTTCATCAGTGCCACCGTCTCCAACCCATACAACATAGCTGGTCTCACTACTGTCCTGTAAACCTTCCCTTTTACTCTAGCTGGTACGCGTCTGTCACAAATCACTCCAGCCACTCTTCTCCACCCATTCCAACCAGCCTGCACTCTCTTCTTCACCTCCCTTCCACACTCACCGTTACACTGAACTGTTGATCCCAAGTATTTAAACTCCTCCACCTTTGTTACCTCCGCTCCCTGCATCCAAACCACGCCACTTTCCTCCCTTTCATTCACAATCATGTATTCTGTCTTTGCCCTACTCACTTTCATTCCTCTCCTCTCCAGAGCATATCTCCATCTCTCAAGGTTCTCCTCAAGCTGCTCCCTACTCTCACTACAGATCACAATATCATCAGCAAACATCATCGTCCACGGAGACTCCTGTCTAACCTCGTCCGTCAACCTGTCCATTACTATTGCAAACAAGAATGGGCTCAGTGCTGATCCTTGATGTAATCCAACCTTTACCTTAAATGCATCAGTCACTCCCACTGCAGACCTCACCACTGTTACACTGCCATCATACATATCCTGAACTACTCTCACATACTTCTCTGTAACACCAGACTTCCTCATACAAAACCAATTGGCCAACAGTAGTCCAATTTCCACCAGCACCCTGTAGGCTAACAGCACTGGTGGCGGTCGTTGTTAACCCGGGCCTCGACCGATCCGGTATGGAATTCTGTATCGTTGTCCGCATATTGATTTGGCAAAGTTTTACACCGGATGCCCTTCCTGACGTAACCCTCCCCATTTACCCGGGCTTGGGACCGGCACGAAGAAATACACTGGCTTGTGCATCCCTAGTGGCTGGGTTCGATTCAGAGAACGGCTTACTGTTGAGTAATGTCTCAGTTCTGTGATTTCTCAGTCTGTGAGAAATCACAGAACTGGTCATGACTGTTCCATCCCTTGATAAGTACAGTTTGGTAAAAAGTGCTTGTTGTTTTTGCAGCTCAACTAACAAAGCTTCCGAAGTCCGTGGCCGCTCTGCATCAGTCAGGTTCCTGTATTTATCTGTGTGTTTTGTCTCATAATGACGATTCAGGTTGTAATCCTTCAACACTGCAGTCTGTTCTCCACAAACTAAGCACACCGCTTTACCCTTGACTTCAGTAAATAAATATTTAGATGTCCATGTCTTGTTAAAATCCCTACATTCTGTATCAATTTTTCTTTCTTTTTTTACTATGAGCCGACATTTTTGCGGGTAAAACTGACCTTAGTTAACACCTGTTAGCTCTGCTGGCCAACACAGTGAACCCAGTATACGCAGCACGCACTAACAATGTCAACCAACAGGAGGAAGCAGTCAACTTTGAAATAAAAGCAAAGTGGTTGTATTTCGTGCATCACGTACACTAATTTTCGTTTGATTCCTAATTTCTCATTGATCTCACACGGGACGATCAGGCACAGCCAAAGGGCCGAATGTGGCCCGGGGGCCGTACAGTGCCCAGGTCTGCCTAAAAATAATGGACCCCTAACACCTCACATAGTGCACCAATCAGGAGTTTATATCTTATGTCCTGCCAGAAGCTGGTGGAGTAGATTAGAGTGGTTTAAGTTAGTGTTTAACTCTTTCCCCAAAACTAAACTCCTAAAAAATAATTTTCATATTAACTACAATGCTGGGTTATTTATGTTTTACATTATCTTCACTGGTGTTACATCTGTTAAAACAAAACAAGAAGAAACAATATTTCACAAAAAAAAAACAAATTATTTAATCATTTTGCAATTCTTTATACATTTTCCATAATTATATATATATATA
>CM029392.1:11847693-11864265 GCA_017165825.1 Hepsetus odoe
CATATTTCATATACGTCACAGTCATGTCTGTAAGACAGAACCAATAAGAACTAGTTTTCAGCTGGGATCAGTCACTGATGCATGTTTGATCTCAGTCAATGGAGGAAAATGTTTTCTTACAAAAGCAGTTAAATATTGTTTCCTTTTATCTTAACTGAGAGATCTTAAAGTGAGAACATGTCCATAATATATATCAATCATTACAGAAAACTTACTAAGAATAACAAAATGATTAAATAATTTGTTTTTGTTTTGTTACTGCACATATACATATATATATATAAGAGCCCTGTAACGCCCAAATTTCCCATTCGTGGGATAATAAAAGATTACTCTATTCTATTCTATTCTATTCTACATAAATTACTGTAATAAAACCGAAGGAACACCAGTGAAAATGATTTAAACATACAAATAACCCAGAATTGTAGTTAATATGAAAAAAGTTACATTCGTTTTTTTAGGAGTGTATTTTTAGAAAGGTTTGACTTATGAAAGGTAATTACTGGCAGCAAATTAATCAATAATACTGTGGCCAAACAAACCACAGTAACTATGTAAATCTGGTTATTTAGTCTGCTTAATTTGTAGAAAGAAACCTAATTTGTGTGCAAAAATGTTCACAGAACATGTGCTGTGCATAAATTAAACCATTCTAATCTACTCCACCAGCTTCTGGCAGGACATATGATACAAACTCCTGATTGGTCCACTATGTGAGATGTTAGTGGTCCATTATTATTAGGGGTCGTTGTTACAATATTAAAATGAAACAATAGTAAAAAAAGAAAGAAGCAGGTTGAAGACATCACTCTATGCTGATGATCTTCTTGTAGTCACTACAAGACTCCAGTCCTGCTTCATGAAAAACACTTTTGTCTGTTGACAGGAAATGTGTTTACTGTTGAATTTGTCAAAAGTGAGATGTTATCTTAGCGTCATGGTCACCGAGCATTGGTTCTTACCCTAAAGCTCAAGGAGCTCTAAGTCATGGTTCCACCCAGTTGGTCGTTGGTCTTATGAAGGTTAAAGACACCAGTTTTGAGGTCTGTCTGATTAACATGACTCACTCCCTGGTCGTCTGGTTCTCCCTAGCGGCCAGGCGGAAGTTCTCACAACATAAATTAATACCTATATATAGTGTTTATATAGATCAGTCTTTCTTATTGTTGTTTTTTTTTTTTTCCTTTTTCTTTTCTGTATGTACTTTACCCAGAGTTCAGGGGTAAGGGGATATGGTATTGTAGTAAGTGAATATATATTCCATTATTCCATCTTCTGCCGCTTGTCCCAAACGGGGTCGCGGGGGAGTGCTGGTGTCCAACCCAGCGCACACAGGGTGAGGACGGGGGACGCACCCTGGACAGGTCGCCAGCCCATCGCAGGGAGTAAATATATATTAAAATATATATTTTTAAATATAAAAACGTGTGGTCAAGTTGTAGAGCTGGTGTGTGTGTGTGTGTGTGTGTGTGTAAAGTTGGAGAGTGTGTGTGCAGTGAAGTATGTAAACATTTAGTGTGTGTGTGTGTGTGTTAAGTGTTTTTTTTTATTTTTGGAGAACGCCAGAAGGAAATCCTGTTTGACACATTATTATGAATGTCCTGTTTAAGTGCTGATTTTAGAGAGAAATGAAAAGTGCTGGATGGAAGTCCAGTCCTTTCTGTGTGGAGTTTGCTTGTTCTCCCCACATGTCAGGTGGATTGGAGATGCTAAATTAGCTCTTAGGAGTGAGTGTGTGAGTATGTGTGTGTGTGTGTTTGCCCTTCAATGGACTGGCAACCTGTCCAGGGTGTTTCCCTGCCTATTGCCCTGTGAGAGCTGGTATAGGCTCCAGTACCTCCTATAATCCTAATCAGGACAAGTGGCTAAAAAAATGAGTGAGGGAGCGTGAGGACATTACTCTTTATTTCAAGTTGAGAGCACAATGAGTACAAAGTTTAGGTAAATACACAAGCAACTGCTGTCAGTACTTAAAAATGATGAATTATGTTATAATCTATATAAAAAATCTATTGTTGAACTTTTCTTGAATAATTGAAAGTCACTCAACCTCAGTATCAATTTTATTTTTTAACCTTTCATTCAATATTATGAATCAAGAATGAGTTTATAAGATTAACTTCCAAGCCAGCAAATCAATCTGATTACACTTCTGACAGCATGTGAATGAAGCGTGAGAACAATGTGACAATGTGTTAAGCAATCAAAAAGGAAAACAACACCGTGAAAGATTCAGATCAGTACAAGGAGTGTTTTAACTAATCATTTTTCAGGTTAAGATTCATGCAATGAACTTGTTTCAGCCAGTTCAGCCAGTCATGGTCGATCAGTTTTTATTTACCCAAAATGACCCGAATAATCTGCTGCTTAATGTGTAACTTAAACTACTACTAACTACTAAAGCTATGAAAGTGAGCAAATGAAGAAAACAAGAAATTCAAATAAACCTGTGAGCTGCAAAGTGTGTGAGAACGTTAAACATTTTTTAAGACCTACTTCCTGCTTCAAAAAAAAAAAAATAATAATAAAGAGCGCAAAAAATACAGAAAATTATCCAACCAGCAAAAAAGAAGAGTAAGGTGACTTGGTTGACTCATCATTTTAAGAAACCAAAAACCACTTCCAGAGCAGAATCACTTGATGGAGCTTCATAGACATGTGATCTATCTTTCATTCCGAGGCTTCTCTCTCAAAATATAGTCTGAAAAAAAAATAAATAAATAAAAAGAATGACCCATTATTCCTTCATGGATTCTTAAATGACACAAATGTATTTATCATTTTTAAGCAACAAGCACTTTTAGTCTCCTGCTCTGTACTGTAAACATGTTCAGTGAAACTGAAGAACAAGAATAAATTGTAAACTTAGCGAAAAACAATGCATGTTAAATGTGCAATTGCAGAAAATAAAAAGTTAATAAATATAAACAAGTTCATAATCAACTTCATTAATAGTATCTCACCTCTTACGTCCTTTCAGTCCTCTCCAGGACGGACGACATCATCGTAGGGCTCTGGTGTGAACACTATAACAATACATGTAGACAATCTTGTTACGAGAATCACATCCAGATTATCGCTGTGTTGAAATCTAGAGCTTACAATAAAACAAACCTTCTGTAAGGTGCGGGATCTGCCCAGAAGTAATGGCATCATCGTAGATCTCCACTTTGTCCTCTGTTAAAAAGGAAATAAAAAACAATATTAGTATCATCTGGTGCAGCAAAAGCATCAGTGTCACCATTAATGAGTTTTTGTTTTTCCAATAACTTGTTACAATACAATATTTCTAAATTGCCCCTATTATTAACTGATTTTGTCTAAAGTTGTCAGTTGATATAATACTCCCACACAGAGCCTGAGATGTTTTGCAGTAACTAAAATGGTAAATAGTGGGTGATAGCTGCCAGTAACCATCTAGATTATCCAAATAATACAAATATCTACCACAAAGAGGTTAAAGTAGCTTCCACTTCATCACATCATTGACTTTTTAAAATGATAGATATCCTGCCCTGTTCTTCTAATAGACTGTCATTAAAGTGTAAAAGGTGCTTTGCTGCAGTGTGATCAATTGAATCTGCAATAAAACTATAACGAAATAACATACTTGCTAAACCTTCCTGCGTCTTCTTAGAGGAAACAACATCATCATAGTTCTCTGATGTGGTTTCATTTCCTACTTCATCTAAATAAAAAGAGCAGTTTTTAGTTAAGTCATCATTTCATCATTTTTTTTAATGAGGTGAACAGTATGAAGGCTCTCACCTCTCAGACCGCTGATAGGGGTGGCATCATCATAATATTCAGCCTTTTCTTTATTTACAGCATTTGCTGGAGAAGAAATAAAGTAACTGGATTATTGAGACTCACTGCCAGCATAAACACTCAAACATCTTAAACGGGGTGGCGGTGGTCTAGTGGTAGGATACTTGCCTATGGACCTCTGGATCAAGAGGTCCCCGGTTCGAATCCCACCTCTAGCACTGCCACCACTGGGTCCCTGAGCAAGACCCTTAACCCTGAGTGTCTCCAGGGGGACTGTCCCTGTAATTAGGACATGTAAGTCGCTCTGGATAAGAGCGTCTGCTAAATGCCGTAAATGTAATGAAATGTAACATCTATAGGTACTGTGATCTAAAGGCAGTTTAAAGCAATAAGTGGTTGCAAATAACCAAGAACAGTCTGAAGCTCAACATTTAACAGTTGCCATATGGAGAGCGGAAAGAGGCTTCTCTGCACCACATGTAACTTTTTCTTCCAAAATGAAAATCCTGCTGTGTTCTACGCTCAATAGAAATCAATGAATGTGCAAAAGCTGCTTTGCTCCAGTTTGGATGAGTGATTTTGCAATAATAATAATGATAATAATAATAATGCAAGACATGAACACACTTGCAGCAATATCCAGTGTATTTCCTTCAGGCAAAACATTGCCATAGTTCTCTGATATGGATTTACTTTCCAAGCCACCTAAGTAAAACCAAAAAGCTACATTTAATTTAATCATAATTTCATAATGTCTTAATATAATGGACAAATGAATATACACACCTCTCAGGCCACTTGTAGTGGTGGCATCATCATAACTAGTATTTTTCTCATCCATAGATTTTGCTGAAGGAGAAAGAAGAAAGTTTTTTTCCATCACTGACTGGCTCTCACTTCCCATTTTGTTATGGTATCTTGCCATATCTTGTATCATCTTGTTTCAGAATAGTGTGAATTCACATAAGGGAAGACTCTATAAATCACTTGTTGTGTTGTGCAGAAACCCAAATTGCCATATTTAGTTTTATTGTTCAGTTGCTGCAACAAACTGTGTTGTTTCTATCTGAACATCATTTTTCACCTCATCATCTTCACCTCACCTTAATTTGATGGAGATTCTCAAAATAATTGAAACTTAGGAGTTCTTTTCCTACAATCATTTCATTTTGATTCATATTTCATGACATGATCATGTTAAAGTTTCCATACTAAATAAACATCCCCAAATAGACTGTTAATCAAAATTTCATGAATAGCTATCAGCGAACATGATGTCTGCTATTACACCATTAGCAGGTACTGACCTCACCAAATGGTTTTAGTTTGATCTGTTAAGAACCCAGATTCTTAATCTTTCTGTCTGTAAAGCAGCAAACGAACGTGACTTCATCACTTTATAACTGTGTTTTACACTCCTAATCTTTGAAAGGAATGCAAACACAGGGAGAACTACAGTTTGTTTGCAGTCTGTGCGGCTGCTTGTACAGGTATCATAGATCTTTGATCTTTCTCAAACACAAGATGCTTTATTATCCCAAAATGTGTCTGTTTTCAGCTCTTCACACAAGTCCCAGTGACAAATCTAGAAACTGATTACTGATTACATTACATTTATGCTCCTAACATTAACATTTAAAGTGATTAAGATCCCACATTTTGTCTATCTGACACATTTTAAGGCCAGAATTCTATAAACGATGGTCTGCCTGATTTATAACATGCTGCAGAGACAATTGTGCTTTCCCACTTTTAAAATTTTACATATCCACTGTTTCTTTTGGGGGCAGCGGTGGCCTAGTGGTTAGGGCGTTGGCCGCAGGATCGGGGTTCGAACCCCTTTCCAATAGGTTGCCCTGAGGTACCCTTGAGCAAGGTGCTGTCCCCGTCACACTCCTCCCTGCGATGGGCTGGCGACCTGTCCAGAGTGTGTCCCCCGTCCTCTGCCCTGTGTGAGCTGGGATGGACTCCAGCACCCCCCTGCAACCCTAATTAGGACAAGCGGCCCAGGAAAATGACTGACTGACTGACTGACTGTTTCTTTTCAGTAAAACCCTGAAAAGGTTTGAAATGCACTGTGTGCCCAAACATTTGATGAACCGATGAACAAGCATGCTCTGGTCCTCTTACTTGAGAGAAGCTCCTCATCAATGTCCTCATATCCTGAGTGCTGGGCTTCAGAGAGAATACTTCCTGTTTGAGGTAGAACAGTCATGAAACAAGTTCAGATTGCATGTCTGTGTTTTGAGTAATCTTTATGATGAGAATGAATTCTGGGGGATCACAACAAAACCATGAATGATTAACAGCACAGTCCATAATCAACATGTATCAGAGCTGTTTGTTTGACTGGAATTTGAGTGTCTGGAATTTGACTGACTGTCTTGACTGTATTTTAGGAAGAAAAAACAATTACAAGACCTACAATTTGTGCATCCAATTCAGAAACATGTGAATGATCCACAACAATGAACAACATCACAAGCTGTCATTAAAAAATTATTTGCTCATAAACTTTTCAGTTTTCTTCAAAAGAAGTGAGAAAATGGAAAAAGGCCAAACTTCTTGCTTTTGCACATATTGGTGCCACTACTGCGCTTTATTGGTTCAAACATATGAAACAGGATTGGATTTGAAATAGACTAAATTTCTTTGCTCTGTTAATGCAATATAAAAACTTAAACCTGACAAGGACTTGACAAGACAGAAAGCATACTTGAATTAATTTTCTCCAGCAGCACAATCCACATGTAATTTACCTCTTTTAGCCAATCTTTTAGTGATGAGTCTCTGATCAATCTCCTCATAGACTGCTTCAGGCTGAGTCTTAGGCCTCCTCTTAGAGAGCACTGTGAGGGAGATGGAGAAATTTGTTCAGTAGAAGTGAAACCAGATGACAGACTGAAAAACTAAAAATGTTTAGACAATGAACAGAAAGCTAATAGTGAATCTCCTCACCTCTCCTGAGGACTCTGTACCGATAAGACAACACAATCAGGAACACTAAGGCCACGAAGAGCACAATTCCCAGCACCAGCAGAGACACTGGATAGATGGATGGAACAGCTGGTGTAAGAATTTGTGCAGAAGTGATCGTCTGCTTCTCTGTCTGATGCGCTGGGATAAAAAATAAAAATAGAATTTTTGAAACACTGCAAAGTTCATGGATGTAAAAGTACAAAAAAAGAACAAAAAGAGTACCTGTGATGTAACTGGTGGGGGTACTGGGTAAATTAGAGGAGATGCCTGGTAAAAACAAATGTATTTTTAGAACACTGAGACTATAGAGCGTGGTAGAAAGGTGAACTGACCCTAACTTTAACATTTAATTTAGTATAGAATTACACTTATAATAGACCCCTTGGAATCTTCAGCTCATCAGACAGTATTTTATGAGGCTATTATTGAAAAAAACAACCTGTTTGAATTACATATAAAATATTCTTCTACTACATGAAATCCATGATGAAATGTAACCTGGACAGTTTCTCAGACCCTTTGGAGGAAAATGGGATTTGGCACCTTCTGGCAATGTTATTTATTTAGTTTTTAAAAAGTTGTCCCTGCGTGAAAAGATGTCCAGCCTCCTTCTGTATTTGCCTCAGCTCATTAGGGTTCTGGAAAAATCCCTTTAAAAGCCCAAACCTTGGTCTAATATGTTGAGGAAAAAACCAAAACTGACAGACAGTTCACAAAGAGCTGCATGTTCATTGGATCCAGAATCATGAAACCTCATAAACCTCTCTGACCTGCACAGGTGACTCCAGCGTCCTGTCTGTGGGAGCAGTCAGTGTGGTTCTTCAGGGAATGAGGACAGTCCCACAGGTGAATCTCATTTCCTCTACATTTCACTTTGTTCATCCAGACAATCCCTCTACCTGCAGAACTCCTATCAGCACTCAGCGCCGACCCACAGCCCAGCTGCCTGCAGACCACCTGAGCGTCCCTGATGTCCCACAGATCATCACAGACTGATCCCCATGTTTTATTATGATACACCTCCAGCCTCCCAGAGCAGCTTCCCGCAGGTCCCTTCAGCCTGAGATGCAAGTGATCTACAACACACACATATTCAGACAAAAGCAGGAAAAGAAAATACTTTGGACTCATTAATGTAAAATGAAGTGAAATGTATTTTTAAGAAAAACACATCTGGGGTAAACAGTCATGAATTATAAACATGGATGAAGTGAAAATGACTATTTTTCATTGTGAAACACAGCACAGCATGTGGTGAACCACAACAAAAGCAACCTCTGCATTTAAGCCATACACACACATGCAGCAGGGGGGCAACCATACCCAGAACTCGGGGAGCAATGATGGGTATGGTAACTTGCTCAAGGGTACCTATGGGCAACCTAAAAGGTTTTGAACCAATGACCTCCCAATGCTGGGGCCTGGTTCATAAACAGTAGGCCACGTTGTCCCTGATGAGTCTGAGTTAATCATTTGCACTAAGCCATGAAATGTAAGACAACGTCAGTGTATAATGTTTTCTTAACACTCATTGTACTGAATTTATTGATTTTCTCAGGTGTTCTTACTTGATCTCTGGTGGTGAAATAAGGAGAGTTTTAGATGGGTTTGGAGCACAAGATCATCTTCCTCTCCTCCTCCTGTGAATAAAAGTTCAATTAATTTCATATTCACATTTAACTCTAAAAATGAAGTCAAAGAGAGCCCTGTCACAATAAATAAATCTCAGATTATATATTTGACATGACATTTGTGACACCATTTACACAGAAATCATTTTACTGTAATTTCTGAAAGTACTGTATTGGTGAGAAGAACTTCTCACCTGAGCAGGTAATCTGAGCCACCTCACTGATTTTATCACACTGGTTCTGACCCCAGAGTGAAGATGGACAGTGCCACACAGTGGAGTCATGTTTCCTACATTTCAGATCATCCAGCCAGTTAGGAGCTGATTCCACTCGTGCTTTCACACGACTCTCACTGCCAGATCTTCCACAGTTCAGCTCTTGACAGATCAAACTTACTGTTTCTTTATTCATCCCATTTACACACACGTTACCCCAGGTTCCATTGTAGAAGACCTCCAGATTCCCCTCACAGCCCTCAGTGAGTCTGATCTCTTTAAACTCTGGTAGAAAAAAGGATGCTTTTCAATTTGAGTTTTCAAAATTGATATAAATTGCCCTCCACAATTATTGGCAGAATCAAGATTCAATCAGAGAGACTCTGTAAAGGAGTCTCACATGTCCTGTGCTGTATTCTCCAGCCTTATCAGTAAGATAATAAGTGCTTTTTTTATTGGCAAAGGGGGATAGTAAATTTTATTAAATACAGAGAATACAGAGAGTAATTGTGTCTTTTGTGTTGGCAATAATTGTGTAAGATACTGGACTTGTCATTAACAGCATATGTGGAAAAAAATATTAATACCTCAGAAAACCTATCCAGAAAGTGAATTTTATGAAAATAGTTGTTTATATTTTAATTTCTACCCGTAAGTGAATTTAATATTTAGGAAATTCTAGCTACATGTCCAAACAGTCCTCATGTCAGTCACTGGTAGGACTATTAACTGAACTTTACCTGAACACATAATCCCTACATCGTCCTTGTGTCCACATTCATCCTTTTTACACAGGTGAAATCTGCAGTTCCACAGAGACGTCTCGTTCCCCTCACACTCCACCTCATTCAGCCATACTGGTCCACTTCCAGGTCCAAACCAGGCTGGTACCGGGTCACTGAGGGCCTCACCACACTTCAGCTGTCTGCAGACCACATCTGCATCCTTTTTGTCCCACAAATCATCACTCACTGTCCCCCATGAACCGCTGTAGAAAACCTCCAGTCTTCCTGCACAGTCTCCTCCAGAACCAATCAGCCTGATGGAACTGTGGCCTAAAATACATACATAAAGAGATTGAGAGAGTGACCATGTAAAGTTCTTCCTTAAAGTGTGCTCAGGATAAATTAATTCATGATGGCAAATCTTACTAATAATCATACTCCAACATTCTAAACTAAGCTATTCTGCTTTTATGGGTAGTAATGATTATGAGGGTATATTTTAATTTCTGAAATTGTTTAAAAATATGTCTATAATTCACGAAAACATAAAAAGCAAACTTCGGCAGTGGTGGCCTAGTGGTTAGGGAGTTGCCCTCACATCGGAAGATTGCGGGTTCAATTCCCCTCTCCAGTAGGTTGCCCTGAGGTACCCTTGAGCAAGGTACCGTCCCCGTCACTGCTCCCCAGGCACTTTCATAGCTGCACGGTGTTTGGGTACATGGGATAAATGCAGAGGTCCAATTTTGTTGTGGTTCACTGTGTGCTGTGCTGTGACCTCACAATGACAAGGGTTGTCACTTTCACCTTTCACTTTCACTTTTTTAAATTGCTTCATGCCAAAGTGTTCTGCAAAGTGGATGTGTTATGTTAAAGGCATGTTGTGTTGAAGTGTTACACCTGACTGTGGCCTAATTATGACAAGATGAACAGGGTTTAAAAAGAAAAGTGTTGTATTTGAAACACATGACCATTAGCAGTGCATTTATGAAGTATGTGAAGTTTAATAGTATGTGGTTTGTGGTGAAGTTGAATCTGATGTAAATTGGCAGAAAGATAAACACATTTAGCAGCTTGATGTTGGCAAAACTAATGGCTGGACATTGTGAAGACATCACAGATACCAAGCAAACAGGGAACAACAACGAAATGTTTCTGCATTTTACCATCCACACCTAAACAGACAACTATAATTGGTGCCCAAGAAGCGGTGTAGGGGTCGGTACCTTGCTCAAGAGTATCTCAGGGTAACCTACTAGTCCAACTTAAACCCACAACCTTCTAATCATGGGGCCACTGGCATTTCATTTGGTATTCATATGAGTATCTGCCCATTGTCTGTGGGAACCAATAAAACATGCATGTTTGACTAGACTCGTGGCAACCAGAATTAACGCTGAACAATGTTTAACGATGTTTAACCCTCGTTACTTTTATGTGTTCCAAAATAATTACCAGAGCAGGTGATTGAAAGCTGTTCTCTGGAGCTGCAGTTCACTGTTTGTGCGCTGCTGCAGTTCCCCAGATGAGCTTCACTCCCAGAACAGTTGAAACCTGTCACACATGTGTGATTGTGTTCAGGACTGGATGGAGATGAGCTGAAGAAGTTGAGCACAGAGCCACAGTCCAGCTGTCTGCAGAGCACAGAGGCCTCAGACACACTCCAGGAGTCCAGGAGAACTCTCCTCCAGTCCTGCTGGAAGTAAACCTCCACCTCCCCCTCACACTCCTTTCCTCCAGACAACCGCACTCGCCCATTAAGAAGTAACAGGGAGGAACCTGAAAAGTATTTTTAAAAATAATAATGCATGGGTGCTGTGGGCAGTGCTGTCACCTCACGGTGAGAATGACCTGGATTCCATCTTCCATCCAGGGCGGTCCTGGGCCTTTCTGTGTGGTTTACATGTTCTCCCATTTGTCTGAGTGTCTGCCCTGAGAAGGACTGCCAACCTGTCCAGGGTGTTTTCCTGCCTTTTGCCCTAAAAGCAGCAATATAAGAAATCGAAAATGATTGAGTGAGTGAGTAAACAAAGCAACTTTTGCTTTGGTTTGCTATTATTATAATGCCATTTTCAGAGTGCAGACAGATACATGTCATGTATGTTATTTGGTTTTTGCTTTTAAGCTACATCATAGTGTGGTTGATGTTATTTTTCATTCATTATGTTCAATCTACTTTGTTTTTTGGATTTTTTAAATGACAGTTTCTTTGGGCTTAATAAAAAAAAACAGTTTCTTTAAAAAAAAAAAAAAGAATTCTGGACACACTCATACCTTTATCATCAATCAATCTCTCACTCTCTGTCACTTATATTCATTTCTGCTGCAGGGGGTGCTGGAGTCTGTCCCAGCTCTCACAGGGCAAAAGGCAGGGAAACACCCTGAACAGGTTGACAGTCCATCGCAAGGCAGACACACAGACAAACACACTCACAAACACACTCATACCCAGCAGGTAAAGTAGCATTTCCAGTCTATCTGACATGCATGTCTTTGGATACGAAGGAAACCCTCACCGACAGGGAGAACATGCAAACACATGTCAGTCTTTAACACACAAACTGTATGTTAATAATTTCAATAACCAGACTATGCTATTAAAAAAAATAAATAAAAAAGCACAGATATGAAACTGGGCGAACTTACTGCAAATCATTTGCCATATGTTTTGAATTTAATTGCAATTCTAAATTCTCAATAGTAACTTGTTTCTCACCGCTGCAGATGACTCCAGCATCCTGTTTATGAGAGCATGCAGCTCGACTCCATGATGAAATGGGACATTTTGATAGGTGTGTTTCGTTCCCCTGACAGTCAAACACATCGGCCCAGATCTGGCCACTCCCCTCTCCAAACCAGTCTGACCCCAACACAGCCACAGCCGTCCCACACTTCAGCTGACCACAGAGGACACTGGCAGCTCTCATATCCCAGCTCACGTCACACACTGTGCCCCAGTCACTGAGGTACTGGAGCTCCACTCGACCAGAACAGGAGTCAGAGCCATTAAACAGCAGAGCCTGTGTGTGACCTGAAATCACAAAGAGTTTGTTAGTAATGCATGTATGATTATTATTTCTCATCAGTCATGTCAGTCATTTTCTGCCGCTTGTCCCAAGCGGGGTCACGGGGGAGTGCTGGAGTCCATCCCAGCTCACATAGGGCGATGGGCGGGGGACACACCCTGGACAGGTCACCAGCCCAAAGCAGGGAAAAAAAAAAATAATAATAATAATATTAAATATTGAAAGCTCAGATATACTTAACCTGAACATATTAGTCCCACATCACTGTCATGGGAGCAGTTGTGTTTGAGTGAAGGTGATGTTGGACAGAAGGGAATCTGAGACTCGTTTCCTCTACACTGAAACTCCTCTGACCACACCTGACCCTCCCCTCTGCCAAAAGCAGCTGCTCCCAGAACCTCCACAGGAATCCCACAGTCCAGCTCTCCACACACAACCTCTGCATCCTGCTGGTCAAAGTCAGCATCACACACTGTGGACCAGGTCTCTCCATGAAGCAGTTCTACTCTCCCAGCGCACAGATGAGGACCATCAGTGAGTTTGGATTTTCTGTGACCTGTGTGTAATTTAACAGAATTAGTATATTTCTGTTATTAAATAATTCTGTTATTTGGATAATCAAATTATCCAAAAGCAACATAAAAGCATATTCACTTTTATTATATCTGAATTGTGTCCCCACTTACCTGATAGTTTATATTGCTAATAAGAGTGAATCTGCATAATTTAAACAGTCAAACTACATTAGGCATCTGATGGGAACCATAACCTTAGACCCAGAAACAGCTGCAATGCCATTTTACTTTGTGAAAGAAACAAAGTCTACATTTTTCCTGACACTAAGAAAAATAAATCATTTGTACATACCTGAGCAAGTACATGTAACATCCCAATTATGATTGCAGCTGTGTTTTCCCCATCCCAGTGATCCACAGCTCTTAACTGAAGACTCTGATCCACTGCAGTCCACATGACTCATCCAGATTTGTCCAGTTCCTGGAACAACTAAATCAGCACTAAGTGGCTCCCCACAACTCAGCTCTCTACAAGCCACTGCGATCGCCATGAGATTAGTACCTGCACCACACATTGTTCCCCACTGTCCTCTGTGAAGAATCTCCACTCTCCCAGCACAGCGACTACCGCCATCCACCAACCTCACACTGTCTTTTTAGAGAAATAAAAGTTTTAAAATAACAAACATCTTGCCTGTGATTCATAAGACATTCTGAGAAATTTCACAGATAACGGTTATCTGAAAAAATCTCTGTTTGGAAGGCCATGTCGTCCTAACACTTGCCCTTTTCCTTTAACCCAGAAATAAGTGGAAAACCCTACTAGGGGCAAGAAGGATTGTCTGGGGTTTGGGACCGGGCTCAAAAAAGCAGTAACCATAAAAGCTATATTTTGTACACATTTCATACAAAGTTGGTTCCATGTGTTAAAATGTCAACTACACTATAACTTCTAAATAACTAAACTAAACTAAATAACAAACAAAATAACAAAATAAAAGTCCTTACCAGCACACACCAGTCCCACAATCTCATCATGGGAGCAGTTGTGTTTGAGTGATGGTGATGTTGGACAGAAGTGAATCTGAGATTCGTTTCCTCCACACTGAAGCTCCTCTGACCACACCTGACCCTCCCCTCTGCCAAAAGCAGCTGCTCCCAGAACCTCCACAGGAATCCCACAGCCCAGCTCTCGACACACAACCTCTGCATCCAGCTGGTCAAAGTCAGCATCACAAACTGTGGACCAGGTATCTCCATGAAGAACCTCCACTCTCCCAGAACAGTGAGAGCCACCAATCAGCCTGACTCCTAAAATATTTTTATGAAAATATAAAGGTCTGTCAAGGATGTATATCACATGATCATGAAATTAATTGAAAGTCTTTACTGCTGTTCTAATGTAACTTCTAATCAACATGTTTGTTTTAGTTCTCTAGAAATCACATAGCAATATTGAACAAAACAGTTCAAGCAGTTCATAAAGACAGCTATTAAAAGCTACCTATCTGCCCTATTTTGTTTGTCTGGATGTCATATTACATGTTTATGAGAAGAGAACCAGGTCATCAGTGTTCTAAGGGGCCAGAAGTGGCTCTTCAGTGAGTCAGTGAGGTCGATTACTGCTGCAGCCTGAGGAGCACACACTGATGCAACTCTAGTGGCAAGCAACCAGTGATGACAAGGCAGCTTGACTATGTATTGCTACTCACATTCAGCCTTGTGCTCACTTATTATTGGGTGTAAGTTTTATAAAATTTATTCTTGGCCTAATATTCTTCAACACTGTGAACCTTACTTTCTTCAAGCATTCACAAAAAAAGTCCAGTGTGGAAATGAGAAAAGCTCAGCAACAATAGCAGCTACTAGAAACTATAGTATCTCACAAAAGTGAGTACACCCCTCACATTTTTAAAAATATTTTATTATATCTTTTCTTGGGACAACACTGAAGATATGACACTTTGATTCAATGTAAAGTAGTCAGTGTACTGCTTGTATAAGTTGATGCCCCCTCAAAATAACTCAACACAAAGCCATTAATGTCTAAACCACTGGCAACAAAAGTGAATACACAAAAATGTCCACATTGTGTCCAAAGTGTCAATATTTTGTGTGGCCACCATTATTTTCCAGCACTGTCTTAACAACAGATGCTCAATAGGGTTTAGGTCTGGAGACATACTTGGCCAGTCCAGCACCTTTACCCTCAGTTTCTTTTACAAGACAGTGATCATCTTAGAGGTGTGTTTGGTGTCGTTATCATTGGCGTCTAAGAGGTGTGTTTGGCGTCATTATCATGATGGAATCTTGCCCCGCGGCCCAGTTTCCAAAGGAAGGGGATCATGCTCTACTTCAATATATCACAGTACATGTTGCCATTCATGGTTCCCTCAATGAACTGTAGCTCCAAAGTGCTGGCAGCACTCATGCAGCCCCAAATCATGACACTCCCACCACCAAGCTTGACTGTAGGCAAGATACTGTTATCTTTGTACTCCTCACCTGGTTGCCACCACACACACTTGACACCATCTGAAACAAATAAGTTCATCTTGTCAGACCACAGAACATGGTTCCAGTAATCCATGTCCTTAGTCTGCTTTTCTTCAGCTAACTGTTTGTGGGCTCTCTTGTGCATCCTCTTTAGAAGAGGCTTCCTTCTGGGACGACAGCCATGCAGAACCATTTGATGCAGTGTGCGTATGGTCTGAGCACTGACAGGCTGACCCCCCACCCCTTCAACCTCTGCAGCAATGCTGGCAGCACTCATACATCTATTTTCAAAAGACAACCTCTGGATATGACGCTGAGCATGTGCACTCAACTTCTTTGGTGGACCATGGCAAGGCTTGTTCTGAGTGGAACCTGTCCGGTTAAACCGCTGTATGGTCTTGGCCACTGTGCTGCAGCTCAGTTTCAGGGAGTTGGCAAATTTCTTATAGCCGAGGCCATCTTTATGTAGAGCAACAAATCTTTTTTTCAGATCCTCAGAGAGTACTTTGCCATGAGTTGCCATGTTGAACTTCCAGTGACCAGTATGAGAGAGTGTGAGAGCAATAACACCAAATTTAACACATATGTTAACCATTCACACCTGAGACCTTGAAACACTAACGAGTCACATGACACCTGGGAAAGGAAATGGTTAATTGGGCACAACGTGAACATTTTTCACTCAGGGGTGTATTCACTTTTGTTGCCAGTGGCTTAGACATTAATGCCTGTGTGTTATTTTGAGGGGACAGCTAATTTACACTGTTATACAAGCTGCACACTGATTTTCTTTACATTGGATCAAAGTGTCAGATTTCTTTACATTGGATCAAAGTGTTGTCCCATGAAAAGATCTAATAAAATATTTACGAAAATGTGAGGGGTGTACTCACTTTTGTGAGATACTGTATGTATGAAAATATGTTTATTCTATGGTGGCTAAGGTTTTATTTATCTGATGTGCCAGAAAGATGAACTCACCAATGGTTAATAAGCCACTGACAACAATGTTAAAGCAATGAGCCACAATAAGTATTATATTTAAATATTTCAATAAGTATTTAAATAAATCCTAATAAATCTTCTTCTTCTTCTTTCGGCTGCTCCCGTTTAGGGGTCGCCACAGCGGATCAACTGTCTCCATTTCTTCCTGTCTTTTGCATCTTCCTGCTTCAACCCGACCACCTGCATGTCCTCTCTCACCACATCCATAAACC
>CM029392.1:11864765-11993101 GCA_017165825.1 Hepsetus odoe
GCTGGAGTCATCTGCTCAGGTAAAATATATTATCTTTGAGAAAAAAAAATATGTTGATTTGAGAAAATATTTTTATTTATTTTTTGTTGTGATGAGAGTATAGACATATAAAAATAAATTTTGAAGTAATAACAGTGAACCACAAGGTATAACTGTAGTTGAACCATAGAAACTGCATATAGTGCAACCATGTAAATCTGACTTTTTGGAAGTAGTTCCAGTGAACACACATGAACAGGTTGCAGCAGTAATGTGTGCTGCAAAAGAGGGGTTTCTTTCCTGAAGAGAAAATAAAACCTCAGAGGGACCAGCAGGATGCAGAGGTTGTGTGTCGAGAGCTGGGCTGTGGGATTCCTGTGGAGGTTCTGGGAGCAGCTGCTTTTGGCAGAGGGGAGGGTCAGGTGTGGTCAGAGGAGCTTCAGTGTAGAGGCAACGAATCTCAGATTCACCTCTGTCCAACATCACCTTCACTCAAACACAACTGCTCCCATGATGATGATGTGGGTCTGGTGTGTGCTGGTAATGATTTTTATTTTGTTATTTTGTTTGTTATTTAGTTGTTATTTTGTAGTTAAAGTATGGTTGATATTTTAACACATCAAACCCACTTTGTATGGGATGTGTACAAAATAAAGCTTATATGGTTACTGCTTATTTGGGCCCAGACACAAACCCCAGGTAATCCTTCTTGCCCCTAATACTTATAGGTCCATTTACTTTTTCAAGTCAGGACAGGGTTTTCCTCTTATTCCTGGGAGTGTTAGGACTACATGGCTCTTCAAACAGACATTTTTTCAGAGAAAGGATTTCTGGGAAAACTTTCAGAACAAATTACGAATTACAATTACATTGTCTGCACAAGTGCCCAAAGAAACCAACAAATATAAGCTTTTCTCTCTTTTTCAAAATAAAACAAAAATCTATGTATAATACTGCTTTACTTAACAAGCATTAAACTTCACTAAAAGAACTTAGGTAATGCTTAGGTAGCCAAATAACATCACATCATTGTATAGCTGCATATTTCTGTTTCCAAATTTTATATATTTTTTGCATTTCATACAATATAAAACATATAAAAAATATATACATGTTATATATATATATATATATGTGTGTGTGTCTGTGTGTCTGTGTGTGTGTATTTGTGTATATATATATATATATAAACACATTCTTCTTCTATCATTATAGACTCACTGTTGCATAAAGAGGACTACTGAAATGAAGCCAGGCTCTTTTTATCTTAATGACCTGATGAATCAATTGGTTTTTGAAACTAAAATCAAGCTAAAGATGGCAAATAGGAAATCACAACTGATACACATATGGCTGTTAACATAAAACGATATCTCTCACTCTCTTACTTTCTTGTTTTATTTCTCTAAAAAGACAGTGTGAGGCTGGTGGATGGTGGTAGTCGCTGTGCTGGGAGACTGGAGGTTCTTCACAGAGGACAGTGGGGAACAGTGTGTAGTGCAGGTGCTAGTCAAGAAGCAGCTGCAGTCGTTTGTAGAGAGTTGAGATGTGGGGAGCCACATAGTGCTAAGTTATCTGTTCCAGGAACTGGACAAATCTGGATGAGTCATGTGGACTGCAGTGGATCAGAGACTTCAGTTAAGAGCTGTGGATCACTGGGATGGGGAAAACACAGCTGCACTCATTATTGGGATGGAGCAATTATTTGTTCAGGTATTTATACATTTTATATATATTTTTTTAGTGACAGAAAAAATTTAGACTGTTTTTCTATCGTACAGCAAGATGGCATTGCAGCTGTTTCTGGGTCTAAGGTTATGGTTCCCATCAGATGTCTAATGTAGTTTGGCTGTTAAAATTATGCAGATTCACACTTATTAGCAATATCAACTATCAGGTAAGTGGGGACACAATTCAGATATAATAGAAGTGAATATGCCTTTATGTTGCTTTTGGATCATTTCAATCATGCCATTACTAATCCTCAGAATTAATGCAGGGTACATAACCAAAGGCATGTACTTTTCATGTACTTAAAATATAATGCAGCCCTTGTGCTTCCCAAACCATACAGCATCTAGTCTGTTGTATCCATTGACATCAAATATATCACATCTAATGCAGAAGTGAGAAATTCTGAAGAATAGATCATTATAAAAATAATATTTTTATTTATATGGAATATTATAAATACTGATTTTCAATAATTAATAACAGAGAGACCCTAATTCTGTTAAATTACACACAGGTCACAGAAAATCCAGACTTACTGATGGTCCTCATTTGTGCTCTGGAAGAGTGGAGGTGCTTCATAGAGAGACCTGGTCCACAGTGTGTGATGCTGACTTTGATCAGCAGGATGCAGAGGTTGTGTGTCGAGAGGTGGACTGTGGGATTCCTGTGCAGGTTCTGGGAGCAGCTGCTTTTGGCAGAGGAGAGGGTCAGGTGTGGTCAGAGGAGCTTCAGTGTGGAGGAAACGAGGCTCAGATTCAGTTCTGTCCAACATCACCTTCACTCAAACACAACTGCTCCCATGATGATGATGTGGGACTAATATGTTCGGGTAAGTATAATATCTGAGCTGTGCAGTATTTATTAATGCATTATGTACTTTAATACATTAATACTTTAATACATTAATACATTATGTACTTGTGGGCAGCGGTGGCCTAGTGGTTAGGGAGTTGGCCCTGCATTGGAAGATTGTGGGTTCGATTCCCTCCCAAGTAGGTTCCCCTGAGGTACCCCTGAGCAAGGTACCGTCCCTGTCACTGCTCCCCGGGCGCTTTCAATAGCTGCCCACTGCTGCACGGTGTTTGTGTGCATGGGTTAAAAGCAGAGGTCCAATTTCGTTGTGGTTCATGGTATGCAGTGCTGTGACCTTGCAATGACAAGGGTTGTCACTTTCACTTTTTTCACTTTCATTAAGTAGAAAAATGTTCTGTTTTAGTAAACTTTTTGTGTTTTCAGGTCACACACAGGCTCGGTTGGTGAATGGCTCTGACTCCTGTTCTGGTCGAGTGGAGCTCCAGTACCTCAGTGACTGGGGCACAGTGTGTGATGTGAGCTGGGATATGAGAGCTGCCACTGTCCTCTGTGGTCAGCTGAAGTGTGGAACGGCTGTGGCTGTGTTGGGGTCAGACTGGTTTGGAGAGGGGAGTGGTCAGATCTGGGCTGATGTGTTTGATTGTCAGGGTAACGAAACACACCTGTCAAAATGTCCCATTTCATCATGGAGTCGAACTGCATGCTCTCATAAACTAGACGCTGGAGTCATCTGCAGTGGTGAGAAACAAGTTACTACTGAGAATTTAGAATTGCGTAAATTCAAAACATATGGCAGATGAAGAGCAAGCTATCCTGTGTTCATATCTGTGCTTATTAGATTTTTTTTTTTTCACCCATGCATTATTTATAAAATATTTCTCCTTAGGCTCCTCCATGTTATTTCTTGATGGGCAAGTGCGTTTGTCTGGAGGAAAGGATTGTGAGGGGGAGGTGGAGGTTTACTTCCAGCAGGACTGGAGGAGAGTTCTGCTGGACTCCTGGAGTGTATCTGAGGCATCTGTGGTCTGCAGACAGCTAGGCTGTGGCTCTGTGCTCAACTTCTTCAACACTTCTCCATTCAGTCCTGAACACAATCACACATGTGTGACACATTTCAACTGTTCTGGGAGTGAGGGTCATCTTGGGAATTGCAGCAGCGCACAGACAGTGAAGTGCAGCTCCAGAGAACAGCTGTCAATCACCTGCTCTGGTAATTATTTTGGAACACATCTGATTAATGACAGTGGTGGCCTAGTGGTCTGAAGCTAGGCCGCATGATTAGAAGGTTGTGGGTTTAAGTAAGACCAGTAGGTTACCCTGAAACACCCTTGAGCAAGGTACTGACCCCTTCACTGCTCCTCGGGCACCAGTTGTAGTTGCTATAGTAGTTAAAGTTTTGCCACGATCAAGCTGCTACATGTGTGCTGTATTTGACAGGTTTAGCTTTTTGCTCATTTTAAAACAGATTCAATACCAGATTCAATTTCACCTCAAACCACATACTGCTAAACATCCCATAATTTATACGTCAACTCGTAATGGTCATTAAACATTTTTGACAAATTTTTCATTTCAAACACACAGCCCTGTTCTGCTTGTCATAATTTGGCCACAATCAGGTGTAACTGGTAAAAAACACTACTACAAAACATGCCTTTAACATGACATATCTACTTTGCAGAAAACATTAGCCATCATTCATAGACATATTTTTAAACAATTTTAGAAACAGAAACATATCATCATAATCATTATTACCCATACAAGCAGAATAGCTTAGTTTAGAATAATCATTAGTAAGATTTGCCATCATGAATGAATTTATCCTGAGCACACACATTAAGAGAGAGCTCTAAATTGAACATCTCTTTTTATGTATGTATATTAGTCCACAGTTCCATCAGGCTGATTGGTTCTGGAGGAGACTGTGCAGGAAGACTGGAGGTTTTCTACAGCGGTTCATGGGGGACAGTGAGTGATGATTTGTGGGATATTAAGGATGCAGATGTGGTCTGCAGACAGCTGCAGTGTGGTGAGGCCCTCAGTGACCCGGTACCTGGTTTGGCCTGGTTTGGACCTGGAAGTGGACCAGTATGGCTGAATGAGGTGGAGTGTGAGGGGAACGAGACGTCTCTGTGGAACTGCAGATTTCACCTGTGTAAAAAGGATGAATGTGGACACAAGGACGATGTAGGGATTATGTGTTCAGGTAAAGTTCAGTTAATGGTCCTACCAGTGACTGACATGAGCACTGTTTGGACATATAGCTACTATTAAATTCCAAAATATTATATTCACATACTGGAAGAAATTGAAATATAAACACCTATTTGCATAAAATTAACTTTACATATATAGATTTTCTGAGGTATTAATATTTTTCCACATATTTTGTTTGCCACCCTTGTAAAAAATTTTAGAAGGTCATTCCCATCCAAGAAAATAATTCAAAAATCAGTCATCACTTTCAACAAAAACACAAAAGACACAATTACTGGGACCTCAGCATTTAATAAAATTTACTATCCCTCATTGCCAATAAAAAAAGCACTTATTATCTTACTGATAAGGCTGGAGAATACAGCACAGGACATGTGAGACTCCTTTACAGAGTCTCTGTGATTGGATCTTGATTCTGCCAATAATTGTGGAGGGCAAATTATATTAATTTTGAAAACTCAAATTGAAAAGCATTCTTGTTTCTACCAGAGTTTAAAGAGATCAGACTCACTGAGGGCTGTGAGGGGAATCTGGAGGTCTTCTACAATGGAACCTGGGGTAACGTGTGTGTAAATGGGATGAAAAAAGAAACAGTAAATATGATCTGTCAGGAGTTGAACTGTGGACGATCTGGCAGTGAGAAAGGCGTCAAAGCACGAGTGGAATCAGCTCCTAACTGGCTGGATGATCTGAAATGTAGGAAACATGACTCTACTCTGTGGCACTGTCCATCTTCCCCCTGGGGACAGAACGAGTGTAATAAAAACAGTGAGGTGGCTCAGATTACCTGCTCAGGTGAGACGTTCTTCTCTCACACACAGTACTTTCAGATATTACAGTAAAATGATTTCTGTGTAAATGGTGTCACAAATGTCATGTCAGATATATAATCTGAGGTTTATTTATTTATTTATTTGACAAGGGGCTCTCTTTGACTTTACTTTTAAAGTTAACTGTGAACATTAAATTAATTGAACTTTTATTCACAGGAAGAAGAGAGGAAGATGATCTTGTGCTCCAAACCCATCTAAAACTCTCCTTATTTCACCACCAGAGATCAAGTAAGAACACCTGAGAAAATCAATAAATTCAGTACATTGAGTGTTAAGAAATCATTATAAATTTGGCATTGTCTTACATTTAATGGCTTAGTGCAAATGATTAACTCAGCCTCATCAGGGGCAGCAGTGGCCTAGTGTTTAGCAACCAGGCCCCAGGATCATTGGTCCAAATACTGGAACAGTAGGTTGCCCATAGGTAATGAAAAATAGTCACTTTCACTTCATCCATGTTTATATTTTACTGTATATTTACTGTTATTTTACTACTTTGATTGTTTACCCCAGATGTGTTCTTCTCATAGCAAAAATACCTTTCACTTCATTTTGCATTAATGAGCATTTCTATTTTTCCTGCCCTTGTATGAATATGTGTGTGTTGTAGATCACATGCCTCTCAGGCTGAAGGGATCAGAGGGAAGCTGCTCTGGGAGGCTGGAGGTGTATCATAATAAAACATGGGGATCAGTCTGTGATGATCTGTGGGACATCAGGGATGCTCAGGTGGTCTGTAGGCAGCTGGGCTGTGGGTCGGCGCTGAGTGCTGATAGGAGTTCTGAAGGTAGAGGGATTGTCTGGATGAACAGAGCGAAATGTAGAGGAAATGAGATTCACCTGTGGGACTGTCCTCATTCCCTGAAGAACCACACTGACTGTCCCACAGGACAGCACGCTGGAGTCACCTGTGCAGGTGAGAGAGGCTTGTGAGGTTTCATTATTCTGGATCCAATGAACATGCAGCTCTGTCAGTTTGGATTTTTTCCTCTACATAATAGACCAAGGTTTGGGCTTTTAAAGGGTCATTTCTTAACCCCTAATGAGCTGAGGCAAATACAGAAGGAGGCTGGACATCTTTTCACGCAGGGACAACTTTTTTAAAACTAAATAAATACCTTTGCAAGAAGGTGCCAAATCCCATTTTCCTCCAAAGGGTCTGAGAAACTGTCCAGGTTACATTTCATCATGGATTTCATGTAGTAGAAGAAGATTTTAAATGAAATTGCTTCTGCAACCAGTTTATTTTTTTTTTCCACTAACCCATAAACCAAGCTAGTTGACGTAAACCTGAAAAAATTCCTGTCTGATGAACTGAAGATACCCAGGAGCCTATTTTAAGTCTAATTTTATACTAAATTAAGGTCACCTTTCCACCACATTCTATAGTCTCAGTATTCTAAAAACTCATTTGTTTTGCGTATTTTCTTTACCAGGCATTTCCTCTAATTTACCCAGAATAACCCCCACCAGTTACATCACAGGTACTCTTTTTGTTCTCCTTTTGTACTTTTACATCCATAAACTTTGCAGTGTTTCAAAAATTCTGTTTTTATATTTTATCCCAGCGCATCAGACAGAGAAGCAGACGATCACTCCTGCACAAATTCTTACACCAGCTGTTCCATCCATCTATCCAGTGTCTCTGCTGGTGCTGGGAATTGTGCTCTTTGTGGCCTTAGTGTTCCTGATTGTGTTGTCTTATCGGTACAGAGTGCTCAGGAGAGGTGAGGAGATTCACAATTAGCTTTCTGTTCATTCTCTAAACTTTATTAGTCCTTCAGTCTGTCATCTGGTTTCACTTCTACTGAACAAATTTCTCCATCTCCCTCACAGTGCTCTCTAAGAGGAGGCCTAAGACTCAGCCTGAGGCAATCTATGAGGAGATTGATCAGAGACTCATCACTAAAAGATTGGCTAAAAGAGGTAACGTACCTGTGGAGTGTGCAGTTGGAGAGAATTAATTCAAGTATGCTCTCGGTCTTCTCAAGTCCTTGTCAGGTTTAAGTTTTTATAATGCATTAACAGAGCAAAGAAATTTAGTCTATTTCAAATCCTATTCTGTTTCATATGTTTGAACCAGTAAAGCACAGTAGTGGCAAAAGTATATGCAAAAGCAAGAAGTTTGGCCTTTTTCAATTTTCTCACTTCTTTTTAAAAAAACTGAAAAGTTTCTGAGCAAATAATTTTCTAATGACAGCTTGTGATGTTCCTAAAAGGTCCATAACCAGACCAGACACTCCAATTCCATTCAAACAAACAGCTCTGATACATGTTGATTATGGACTGTGCTGTTAATAATTCATGTTTTTGTTGTGATCCCCCAGAATTCATTCTCATCATAAAGATTACTCAAAACACAGACACACAATCTGAACTTGTTTCCTGACTGTTCTGCTTACCTCTAACAGGAAGTATTCTCTCTGAAGCCCAGCACTCAGGATATGAGGACGTGGATGAGGAGCTTCTCTCAAGTAAGAGGACCAGAGTGTGTTTGTTCATCGGTTCATGAAATGTTTGGGCACACAGTGCATTTCAAACCTTTTCAGGGTTTTACTGAAAATAAACAGATATGTTAAATTTTAAAAGTGGGAAAGCGCCATTGTCTCTGCAGCATGTTAGAAATCAGGCAGACCATCGTTTATAGAATTCTGGCCTTAAAATGTGTCAGATAGACAAAATGTGGGATCTTAATGACTTTAAATGTTAATTTAAAAATGGGGCATAAACATAATGTAATCAGATTCTAGATTTGTCACTGGGACTTGTGTGAAGAGCTGAAAACAGACACATTTTGGGGAAATAAAGCATCTTGTGTTTGAGAAAAATCAAAGATCTCTGATAGCTATTTGAGAGCTTTTGATTAACAGTCTATTTGGGGAACTTTATTGAGCATGTTACCATTATAACACGATCATGTCATGAAATGTGAATCATAACCAAATGATTGTAGGAACAGAACTCCTGTAACGATGGCGGGGTGTAGGGAGGACGCCAATGCAGAGCCAGTGGTTCCGAAACGTAACTTTATTAACATAAAGGAACAATATAAACCAAAAGTGCCACCATTAACTGTGAGGCGTAGCCTCGATAATGAACCGCGCTCTGCCCTGACACACCGGGGCTTAAATAGCAGCCCCTATGAAGCACACCTGTATCTAACAAGCCCAGGTGTGCTCAGTCAGGGCAGAGCGCCATCTGTCGTGCCCGATCGGAACCACGGGCACGACAGACCGTGACAACTCCTAAGTTTCAATGACGTAGAGAGTCTCCATCAAATTAAGATGAGGTGAAGATGATGAGATGAGAAATGATGTTCAGACAGAAATAACACAGTTTGTTGCAGCAACTGAACAATGAAAGCATTTGGCTTATTCTGCATTATGTTTCTGCACAACACATCAAGATGTTTATAGAGTCTTCCCTTATGTGAATTCACGCTATTCTGAATTTAGAGGAAGAAACAAAATGATACAAGATTTGGTGAGATCGCATAACAAAAATGGAAGTGAGAGCCAGTCAATGACGGAAAAATAACTTTCTTCTTTCTCCTTCAGCAAACTCTATGGATGAGAAAAATACCAGTTATGATGATGCCACCACTATAAGTGGCCTGAGAGGTGTGTGCTTTCATTTGTCCATTAAATTAAGGCATCATGAAATTATGATTAAATTAAATGTATCCTTGATCTTGATTTAGGTGACTTGGAAAGTAAATCCACATCAGAAAACTATGGCAATGTTTTCCCCTGGAGAAAGAGACTGGATATTGCTGCAAGTATGTTCCTTTCTTTTATTATTTTTATTATTGGTATTATTATTATTATTATTGTTGTTGTTGTTGTTATTGTTGTTGTTTTTGTTGTTGTTATTATTGCAAAATCACTCATCCAAACTGGAGCAAAGCAGCTTTTACACATTCTTTAGTTTGTAATGATAATTTCTATTGAGCATAGAACACAACAGATCCACTGGTTAATGTGGTGAGGAGGAGCCACTTTCCACTCTCTATATGGTGACTGTATGTGACTGTTCTTGGCTATTAGCAACCACTTTATAGTTACCGGTGAACTTCGTTTGGGTACAGTACCTATAAATGCTTGAGCATTTATGCTGATAAGGAACTGGCTGTGAGTATCAACAATAATCCAGTCACTTTATTTCTTCTCCAGCAAATGCTGTAAATAAAGAAAAGTCTGAATATTATGATGATGCCATCCCTATAAGCAATCTGAGAGGTGAGAGCCTTCATACTGTTAAAGCAGGTTAAAACTGGTCTTTTTATTTAGATGAAGTAGGAAATGAAACCACATCAGAGAACTATGATGACGTTGTTTCCTCTAAAAGATGCAGGAAAGACTAGCGAGTATGTTGGTTTTTTATCATTGTTTTATTGCAAATTCAATTGATCACACTGCAGAAAAGCAGCTTTTGCACTTTAACGACAGTGTCTATTGGAAGATTAGGGCAGGATATCTATCTATTTAAAAAAGTTAATGATACATGTGATGAAGTGGAAGCTACTTTAACCTCTCCGTATGGTAGATATTTGTAACATTTGGAAGATCTAAATGGTTGCTGGCAGCTATCACCCACTATTTACCATTTTAGTTTCTGCAAAACCTCAGACTCTGTGACAGGGAGTGTTATATCATGTGACATCATTAGACAAAATCAGTTAATAATAGTGGCAATTTAGAAATAGTGTAATGTAACTTACTGTAAGTTACTGTAAAAAAAAAAAAAAATTATAAAAAAAAAACTCATTAATGGTGAAACTGGTGCTTCTGCTGCACCAGATGATACTAATGCTGATATTTATTTCCTTTTTAACAGAGGACAAGGTGGAGATCTACGATGATGCCATTCCTTCTGGGCAGAACCCGCACTTTATAGAAGGTTTGTTTTATTGTAAGCATTAGATTTCAACACACCGATAATTCTGGATGTGTTTCTTGTAACAAAATTGTCTACATGTATTGTTATAGTGTTCACACCAGAGCCCTACGATGATGTCCTCACTCCTGGAGAGGACTGAAAGGATATAAGAGGTGAGATATTATTTATGAAGTTGATTATGAACTTGTTTATATTCATTAACCTTTTATTTTCTGCAATTGCACATTTAACATGCATTGTTAGTCCCTAAGTTTTAATACATTAGAATTTATTCTTGTTCCTCAGCTTCACTGAACATGTTTACAGTACCGAGCAGGAGACTAAAAGTGCTTGTTGCTTAAAAATTATAAATACTTTTATGTCATTTTTAAACTCATGAAGGAATAATGGGTCATTCTATTTTTTCAGACTATCTTTTGGGAGAGAAGCCTCAGAATGAAAGTTTGATCACATGTCTATGAAGCTTCCTCAAGTGATTCTGCTCTGGAAATGATTTTTGGTTTCTTAAAATGATGAGTCAGTTTTGCTGGTTTCATTATTTTCCGTATTTTTTGTGAATGTTTTGAAGCAGTAAGCTTTCTCACACACTTTGCAGCTCACAGGTTTATTTGATTTTTTTGCTTTCTTCATTTGCTTACTTCGATAGCTTTAGTAGTTAGTAGTAGTTTAAGTTACACATGGAGCAGCTGATTATTCGGGTCATTTTGGGTAAATAAAAAGAGATCGACCACGACTGACTGAACTGGCTGAAACAAGTTCATTGCATGAATCTTAACCTGAAAAATGATTAGTTCAAACACTCCTTGTACTGATCTGAGATGTTTTCATTCATGTATTTGCTGTTTTTGAATCTTTCATGGTGTTGTTTTCCTTTTTGATTGCTTAGCACAATCTCACATTGTTCTCACACTTCATTCACATGCAGTCAAGAGTGTATTCAGATTGATTTGCTGGCTTGAAAGTTAATCTTATAAACACATTCTTGATTCATTATTTAGAATGGAATGTTAAAAGGTAAATTTGATACTGGGATTGAGTGACTTTCAATTATGAATTTTTTAATATTAGTATTTTCTTATATATTAATATTATATAAGAAAAGTTTAATAATAGATTTTTATTTATTATAACATAATTCATAATTATAACTGCTGATAGCAGTCGCTTGTGTATTTAACTAAACTGTTTACTCAACTGTCTATACTGTGTATTTAACTAAACTGTTGTTTTCTCAATTAAAAATATATATAATATATAATATAGCCCTCACTCATTCTCTTAGCCACTTGTCCTGATTAGGAGGAGGAGGTACTGGAGCCTATCCCAGCTCTCACAGGGCAAAAGGCAGGGAAACACCATGGACAAGTTGACAGTCCATGGCAGGGCAAACACACACACACACACATATTCACACACTCACTCCTAATAGCTAATTTAGCATCAGCTTCAGTCTCAAACTATACATAGAAAAGACTTTCCATCCAGCACTTTTCATTTCTCAATAAAATCAAAGCACTTAAACAGGACGTGCTAATTTGTGAGATAAATGTCAAACAGAATTTCCTTCAGGCGTTCTCCAAATTTTTTTTCCCCTGTTACCCAGCAGACTTTGAGAAATTCCTTAGAACTGAAAGAGTATTGGTGTTATGAGATGCCATTTTGAACTTCCAGTCACCAGTATGAGAAAGTGTGAGAGCTATAACATCAAATTTAACACACCTCTTCCCCATTCACACCTTAGATATTGTAACAGTCACATGACTCCAGGGAGGGAAAATGGCTAACTTGGCACAATGTGAACATTTTTCACATTTTTCACCTTTGTTGCCACACACTCTCCAACTTCACGCCACAAACACTCTCCAACTTCATCACACACACACATTCTTCATCACACACACACATTCTCCAACTTCACCTGAAGCTTTACAAACAATAGCTTTTTTTCCTCCTAATTTAGGTTAAACTAAATCTTAAAGTGAGAACATAATACTGTAATATCCAGATGTGGATGATTAAACATGTGAAATTCACAGACTAATAACAGGCAACAGCAAATACTAATCCAAACCTGGAGAACAGAAAGCTCTCCATTAAGTATTATTCATTCTTTTAATACTTGAAAGGATTATTTTCATTAAAATGACGAGTTTGGGTTTTTTTTAAAGCTTCAATAGCTTTTCCCACATAGCTTTCTCAGTGTATTATGAAATATGTTAACCTCCTTAACCTCTTTAGAAATGCACAGAAGAACCTACACTAGCTGCTTCTTCAAAGTTCAGCACTGTAATGTAATTTGAGAAGTCAGTGTTGGGAGAATCAGACATAGTTGTAGGTTGTTGTTCTAATGTTTTCCCTTAAATAGCTTTGGTTGGGAGAGAAAAAAAACAAAAAGAAAAAAACATGGATTATCTGTATAGCAATACAGACTCTAAAACTGTAAAAAAGAACTAAACAAAAACTCTACAAACTCTACTATATACTATATACTATATACTATATAACACTAAAAACTATACAATATAAAATATTTCTAAAATGTACTAATTTACATAAATAAATTATTAATGTGTCACAAACAGCATTTTGTCCCAAAAATGTTTCAGTCTTCTGTTAAAAAAAAAAAAAAAAAAAGGCATCATCTTTTATAGATAAAAAAATTTAAAATTTCAGCATAACCTTGCCTTGTGGTAAGAAAGTGCCACTTGGCCAGAAGGAAAAGAGGAAAAGGAGCAAGAAACGATCTTTCAACTTCCTCTGTAACAATGTGCTGTCGTGGGCTGGACATCAATGCAGAGCCGAGAGCTTCATACTGAACTTTATAACAGAAATAACGTGCACAGAACTCATAAACTGAAAATAACGTGTGTAAAAGCTAACATAAATAAACACAAAGGTAAGCACACAGAATTCATTTGGGCTTAGAAAAGCAACCCCCGATGAGGCACACCTATCACCAAGTGCCCAGGTGTGCACAATCAGAGCAGGGCACCTCTACCGTCACTGAACCGTCACGGCCTCAACAGCAAAGGTTTCAGCCAAGAGACAAATGATCAAGACGCAGCACAACCTGGAAGAACCCAAGTGCCTGGAGGAGCCCCAGGCCGGCCCTTCTTCCATCAATGAGAAAGCAACAGAAATAGATGTGTCTGTTAATGAGCTACTCAGGAAGAAAGGGAAATGGATGATCACATTTTTTGTTACCGTATTCTGTCACCTGATGTTTAATATGATATGTTATTTCTCTATTCAGGCTAGACTGATTAACAGAAATATAGAAATAAGGCATATAAACTAAAAGTAATTCAGAGATTTAGAAAGGAATTAATCATAAAGTCATTAGGTAGGAAAAATGAACAAATCATACATTGACAGTCACTTACATTAACATTCCAGCCCTGAATAAATATAAAGATAATGAACCTTTTCTTTAATTAGTGAAATTATCAGGGAATAATGCCTTAATGCAAAAAGTAAAGTTATTACTTGTCTACAGTTACTAGATTCACTTATTTCAATATATTCAAGAGTCTCATGTTATTCAATACATCCCATCCTTGATGTGGGAGTTTTAAAAAACATGAGAATTCACTAGTTTTTAGGAAATTTCTTAATTCATGTCAGTTCATGCCTCCTTACTACAGTGCTGAAAAATAGATTTGTGCTTAACAAGGCAATCTTCTTTTAAATATTGAAATTTAATAGAGAATCTGAAAGGGCCCGTGGTGGCAACTCAGCAATACAAGAGAATACCTGTATGATCTTTTCATCACAGCACATGACGATTAATGCAGTAATTCTTTATATGGTGCAGTAATTTTGTTCTCTGCTGATTATGATCTATGAAGCATCTGTTACTCCTTTAAAGATTTGGTTTAGGTGAGGCACAGGAAGCTTCAGCAGGTGTGTGTTTGTGTGAGAGTGCCTTTGTGGTTGGTGGATTTGGGAGTTGGGTGAGAATGTTAAGAGGAGAGTGAGTGTGTATATATGTGTGTGTGTGTGTGTGTGTGTGTGTGTGCGTGTGTGCATTCGTGTGTGTGCACATGTGTGTGTGTGTGTGTGCGCGTGTGAGTGTTTATCAGTGTGTGGATCTGTTTTCTGCAGGTGCAGCTTCTGTATTAATGCTGTATTACACTGGAGTGTTTCCTCTCTCTGAAGTCAGCCTCCTATATGTTCACCACACACACACACACACACACACACACACACAAACGCATGAACACACCCCTATGGAGACAGAGGTGGAGTTGTGATCATCAGCGCTGACGCTCTTTTGATAAATATGGAGAAAGAACAAAAGTCTCCTCTGATTTGTCGCTGAAAGTGTTTGATGATTTCCTCTCATCTTTCTAATAAGGTCATAGTGAGTGTAATTGGATCTCTCTCTCTCTCTCTCTCGCTCTCTCTCTCTCTCTCTCTCTCTCTCTCTCTCTCTCTGTTCTTCTGTTGAGTTCTCTGCTGAGTTGAGTGGAGTGTGTGCAGGTCAGAGGGAGATGGACGGCTGTGTGATTTTCATTCTCTTGTCCTCATCCATCACATTCAGCACAGTTGGTAAGCAATTATTCTCAACAAATAAATATAAAAGATTATTGTATTAAGATTTATTTAATAGATAATTGGAATATTTCAAATGTTTTTTTTTTTTTTTATCAATTTCAAGGTTAGAATAATGTAACTCTAAATGACATTCTGTCCTTTGTTCTGCCATATTATTGTAGCAGTCCTAGACTTTTTGTAACTCTTATACTCTCTCTCTCTCTCTCTCTCTCTCTCTCTCTCTCATTCTCTCTCTCTCTCTCTCTCATTCTCTCATACAGATAGTTTAAGGTTGGTGAATGGTACCAGTCGCTGTGCTGGGAGAGTGGAGCTTCTTCATAGAGGACAGTGGGGAACAGTGTGTGATGATTACTGGGATATGAAAGCTGCTGCAGTGGTGTGTAGAGAGCTGGGCTGTGGGGAGGCTGTAGATGTCCTGAGTGATGCTTACTTTGGACCAGGATCAGGAGGAATATGGTCATATGGCAGGATATGTACCGGATCAGAGTCGACATTGAACCAATGTGGAGCAAGAAAAATGACTTCAGATTTTCGCAACTGTGTGCAAACTGAAAGTGCTGGAATGATCTGTTCAGGTAAACCACAGTCCTAAAGTCCTAAAAGTTAGCGAGCGTGGGATCCATGGATTGCACTAGTATGTCCTGCTCATCCCAAGGTTGTGATCTGGGGGATTTAGGAAACTTGAGGTCAGTACTCTGAACTCGTTTTCATTCCAATTACACAATTCCTGTATAGTTCTCTGTAGTGTGGCAGGTTACCAAACCCTGCTAATAGAGTTCACTACGCTTAGGAAAAGGGTGTACTTGGTCTGTAGCAATGTTTCAGTTGGTGGTATGTGTCAAATAACCATCCAAATGAATACCAGGCCCCAATGTATAAAGAACTATTAATTATTTGTTTATGTGAGATATAATAATAAATATCTTACCCCCTAACAATTGTCATTGTATAGAGAAAATCAATGTTATTTATTTATCAGTGGTTTTAATGGTGTGGCTAATTGGAGAATGGAAACAAAAAAGCCACTGTTAGTAAAGAAAGCTCATATTAAATCTCAAACAGAGTTCACCTAGAGGCATCTAGAGGTGATGAGAGCAGAATTGTCCCCTTTGGTCATAAGCCTAGATGACTGTTAGGTACCAAACACTGCACATCATCATAAACACACTAACTCCACTGAGAAGCATGGTGGTGGCTGCTTTGTGCTGTGAGGCTCCATCTCTGGCAGTCCTGCAAAGCTAGAGGATAAAACTCTTGGCTCTTAGCAGAATTTTTAAATTTTATCTTAGAAATATAACTGAACCATCCATCCATTATCTGCCGCTTGTCCCAAACGGGGTCGCGGGGGGGTGCTGGTGTCCAATCCAGCGCACACAGGGCGAGGGATGCACCCTGGACAGGTCGCCAGCCCATCGCAGGGAGGAGCGGAACAGGGACAGCACCTTGCTCAAGGGTACCTCAGGGCAACCCATTGGAAAGGGGTTTGAACCCCCGATCCACCGATCATGTGACCAACGCCCTAACCACTAGGCCACCACTGCCCCTTATAACTGAACCAGTAGCAGTTAATAATTTATCAGTTAACTGATATTAATTCAAATTAGAAACCAATTTCAGTAAAAGTGAGAAGTGGTTATGTGTTCAGAACAGTCCATATTCTCTATTTATTTATTTATTTATTTATTTATTTATTTATTTTTTAGGAGTCAGGCTGGTTGGTGGATCTCGCTGTTCTGGGAGAGTGGAGGTTCTTCATGAAGAGACCTGGTCCACAGTGTGTGATGCTGACTTTGACCAGCAGGATGCAGAGGTTGTGTGTGGAGAGCTGGGCTGTGGGTCTACTGTGGAGGTTCTGGGAGCAGCTGCTTTTGGCAGAGGGGAGGGTCAGGTGTGGTCAGAGGAGCTTCAGTGTAGAGGCAACGAATCTCAGATTCACTTCTGTCCAACATCACCTTCACTCAAACACAACTGCTCCCATGACAATGATGTGGGACTGGTGTGTGCTGGTAAGCACAATATGTTTTTGAATTGCTTTATTTTCTTTAGTTTTGTTTTTTTCATATTTCTCACTCAATCACTTTCATAGCCTCTTGTCCTAATTAGGGTTGCTGGGCCTGTTGGTGCCTGTCAAAGGGCAAAAGGCAAGGACACACCCTAGACAGGTTGCAAATCTATGACAGACAAACACACTCACACACAAACACTCATGTCTAGGGGACAATTTAGCATCTCCAACCCACTTGATGTGCATGTCCTTGAACAGTGGGGGGGAAACCTGCACAGACACAGGGAGAACATGCAAACTCCACACAGAAAGGACTGGGCCGTCCCGCCTGGGACTCAAACCCATGACCTTCTCACTGCAAGGCAACAGCGCTACCCACTCTGCCAATGTGCCCCCCCTTTAAAAAAAAAAAAACATTTTTATTACCCTTTGGTAAAGATTTTGAAATATTTAGAATTATAATATATAATATATAACATTTATATAATAATATTTATATAATATTTATATAACTTTTTTTTTTAACCAAAGCTTGTACCAAAGCAAAAGCTGCCTTTTAAAGATGAATTATTCCTAAATATCCACCTGAAATAAGAGTCTCAGAAGAGTTTAATCAAAATATTCTGTTTTTCCAATAATGACACATTATTTGATAGAATTAGCAAGGATATAAATAACCAAAGCACAAAAAGAGGCTGTTTTTTATTTGAAGGTGATTTAAAACACTGGGATAAATTAGGATAAACTTTACATGCATACACAACTTAATGTTTTAAAAACAATCATTTGCACAGTGTTATCCTCCACTCAGTCTCTTCTGCAGCATCATGCATCAGTTTAGTTTCTCCCCTTCTTTAGTTATACAAGCCATAAATGTAATGCGGTAACACTGGCAGAAATGATTCATAAACCAAGAGCTGCCATTAAAAATGTTTTTTCTTTCTTTCTTTCTTTCTTTCTTTCTTTTGTAAAGGTAGTGTGAGGTTGGTGGATGGTGGTAGTCGCTGTGTTGGGAGAGTGGAGGTTCTTCATAGAGGACAGTGGGGAACAGTGTGTGGTGATAACTGGGATTTGAGAGATGCTGCAGTGGTGTGTAGAGAGCTGGGTTGTGGGGAGGCTGTTGATACATTTCATGACACAGAATTTGGTCCAGGATCAGGACCAATATGGATGGATGATGTCGGCTGTAGTGGATCAGAGTCAACATTGAAGAACTGTAGATCAGCGGGATGGGGTAAACATGATTGTGATCACTCTAAAGATGCTGGAGTCATCTGTTCAGGTGTGCTGGTTTATCTTAATTTAAATGTTGTAAAAAAAACACACACTGTCTAGAGATCTGAATGAAAAGTAAAGATCAGTTCAAAGCGTCAACATACATGCATACTATAGAGGGACATCATCATGTATTACAAATGCCCTGATTAAGCACTTTCTCCACAATAAGAGCAAATTCATACGTTCTCTTTATATAATATTTTAGGAATAAGGCTCATTGGTGGTTCTCACTGTTCTGGGAGAGTGGAGGTTCTTCATGGAGAGACCTGGTCCACAGTGTGTGATGCTGACTTTGACCAGCAGGATGCAGAGGTTGTGTGTCGGGAGCTGGACTGTGGGATTCCTGTGGAGGTTCTGAGAGGAGCTGCTTTTGGCAGAGGGGAGGGTCAGGTGTGGTCAGAGGAGCTTCAGTGTAGAGGAAACGAGTCTCAGATTCACTTCTGTCCAGCATCACCTTCACTCAAACACAACTGCTCCCATGACAGAGATGTCGGTCTGGTGTGTGCTGGTAAGAACTTAGTAACTCTTCAATAACTGACTAGCTCCATGCTGGAAATGTATATAGGGGTCATATTTTCTCTCTGTTTTATATATATATATATATATATATATATAATTTTAGATTTAATTTTTATATATTTTAAAATCAGGCACCGGTGGCCTAGTGGTTAGGGTGTTGGCCACATGATCGGCGGATCGGGGGTTCGAACCCCTTCCCAATAGGTTTCCCTGAGGTACCCTTGAGCAAGGTGCCGTCCCCGTCCCGCTCCTCCCTGCGATGGGCTGGCGACCTGTCCGGGGTGCGTCCCCTGTCCTCGCTCTGTGTGCGCTGGGTTGGACAAACTGGGCATTAATTGCATCATCAAAAGCCTTTTGCTTTTGTACTTCAATATCACTTTTTTTGTTTTTGAACAGGCAGTGTGAAGCTAGTTGATGGTGGTAGTCGCTGTGCTGGGAGAGTGGAAGTTCTTCATAGAGGACAGTGGGGAACAGTGTGTGGTGATAACTGGGATATGAGTGATGCTGCAGTGGTGTGTAGAGAGCTGGGCTGTGGGGAGGCTGTAGATACATGGAGTGATGCTGAATTTGGACCAGGATCAGGACCAGTCTGGATGGATGATGTGGACTGTAATGGATCAGAGTCTACACTCAAAAAATGTCACTTAACAGTGTGGGGTAAACATGTCTGTAGTCAAACGAATAACGCTGCAGTTACCTGCTCAGGTAAATTAATTAATTTTTTTCTTTTTAAGTCTTCTTGATTCTTGATTTTTTGTTCTTTGGATCTGCCCATAATATATTAAGGAGCAATCTCTCCTTTAAACTTAAATTTGAATGTTGGTTCAGACAGTTTAACTAATCATATATGTTCAGTAATTTGTGAACACATCTCCTGTTACACAGGCAAACAAATGAACACACCCACTCTGTGATATTTACTACTTTCCCTATAAAATATCCTCTTTTTTTCCTTGATAAAACTTTAGGAGTCAGGCTGGTTGGTGGTTCTCGCTGTTCTGGGAGAGTGGAGGTTCTTCATGGAGAGACCTGGTCCACATTGTGTGATGCTGACTTTGACCAGCAGGACGCAGAGGTTGTGTGTCGAGAGCTGGACTGTGGGCCTCCTGAAAAGGTTCTGGAAGCAGCTGCTTTTGGCAGAGGGGAGGGTCAGGTGTGGTCAGAGGAGCTTCAGTGTAGAGGAAACGAATCTCAGATTCACTTCTGTCCAACATCAACTTCACTCAAACACAACTGCTCCCATGTAAACTTTGTGGGACTGGTGTGTGCTGGTAAGATCTGCATTAAATTAGATATATATGTTTGTGCGTGTGTGTGTGTGTGTATATATTGCAGAATATATTATATGATAGGTAATTGAGTTATTATTAATATGTGTATTATTGTTAATAACTACAATAACAATAATAATGTCAATAATTTGTAAAAAAAAATAAGATTTTTCAGTTTCGTCCTGGTGCTCTCTCTTTTTTTTCTGTTTAAGAAAGCATAAGGTTGGTGGATGGCGGCAGTCGGTGTGCTGGGAGAGTAGAAGTGTATCATAATGACCAATGGGGGACAGTATGTGGCGATAAGTGGGATATGAGAGATGCTGCAGTGGTGTGTGGAGAGCTGGGCTGTGGAGAAGCCGTAGATGCACTGAGTGATGCTGAATTTGGACCAGGATCTGGACCAATTTGGAAGGATGATGTTGACTGTAGTGGATCAGAGTCCACATTGAAAAACTGCAGATCACCACAATGGGGGAAACATAACTGCGATCACTCTAAAGATGCTGGAATCATCTGTTCAGGTAAACTAAATTTAACTTCTTAAGGAATTTACTACTACTTCTAATAGGAGTCAGCTGGCTCCAGCAATGCAAACCATAGATTGACTGGATCACATGGTCATGAACTGAGTCAGACCTCAACCAGGCCCCGAGTCAGAGGCTCTCTCTTTCTTGCCAGAAGCACCTGAAAGGTCCTGGGTTCATTATAAATACCTTGTGATGTAAATCAAGATAAACAAAAATCAAGATCAGATGAGTAAAGATTAGTTGTAGCCATTCCACAGTGCAGGATAGTCCGGGAAGATCATTGTTTAAGATCAACAAGATATGTGGAGCCTTAAAACTGGGTCAATTATCTTAGCAGTTTAAGGCAGACATACTTGTGTTTCAACAGATATTCATGAAAAGACGCACCTTGCTGGCCTAACATTGCAGTAGATGGTTAACAAACTTTTAGCAAGTTAAGGCCATTTCCAAATTTACATTTAATAAGATCATCATTAAGAATTTTGTCGTTTGATTTGAGCATAAATCTGAACTGCAGTTATATTTCTGTCACATCACATCATCAAACATATTCTAAACTTATTCTAGAATCTGCTTGAAGGAAGTATGCTTCACAGTGATAAAGAAAATTAATTCAAGAAGCATCTAGCCCAAATTCATTTTGTGAATTGAATAAAAAATTACATTCTATCGTGTTAAGCCACAAGGCCTGAAATGGAAGAATGTACTGTCATGCCGCCTCCTTATCATCAGTGGTCTCTTTGCCACTTTAAAGTGGACTAGAATATATTATCTAATCATCTAATATATTATCTATCATCTAATATATCAGGCACTCTGAAGCATCAAGAAGATCCACATAACCAGTGATCAATCTCACTGACTTTTTCACCAAATCCCAGTTCTGACCTCTAATATAGAGATGAAAAACACAAGATTCTCTTGATTATCATCAAATAATATTTTGTCAGTTCAGGCCAGATGTGCAGTAAAACAGCATGGAATGAAATCAACCCAGTTTATTTAAGCCTTTACAAACTACTACTATCATTTTTGGCCAATATTATTGTGCAATTGTTAGAGAATACAACAGTATTAAGGAAATAAACAGTGGTGAAGTAAAACATTAAAAGTAATATATTTCATTTTTTGTGATTAGGCATCTTTGAGCAACCTTTATATTTTCACAAAAATATTTAGGGGTCAGGCTGCTTGGTGGATCTCGCTGTTCTGGGAGAGTTGAGGTGCTTCATGGAGAGACCTGGTCCACAGTGTGTGATGCTGACTTTGACCAGCAGGATGCAGAGGTTGTGTGTCGAGAGCTGGGCTGTGGGATTCCTGTGGAGCTTCTGGGAGCAGCTGCTTTTGGCAGAGGGGAGAGTCAGGTGTGGTCAGTGGAGCTTCAATGTGGAGGAAACGAATCTCAGATTCACTTCTGTCCAACATCACCTTCACTCAAACACAACTGCTCCCATGACGATGATGTGGGACTGGTGTGTGCTGGTAAGGACTTTTTTTTCTTTATTTATTTGATTTGTAATATAGTTAAAGTGAACTGGCTTTGTCAGAGACAGAACAGGAGGAAAGCAACAGGCCCAGATGGCATCTCTCATCCTGTCTTTAAGCCTTTAGTGACCAACTGGTTACAATCTTTATAAAGATCTTCAACAAATTGCTGGAGTTTTGTGATATCAGGCTATCAGTGGCAATGACACCCTTTAAATGACTGATTTTGGGCCACCCAAAGAACATCACAGGACACCTGATGGACTTCTTGCAGTTTGATTATCAGGTAAACAGGTCAATGAATTATGCAGTCAACATGGAATTGCACTACATCCAATAACACCTTGACTGTCCAGGAACAAATGCAAGGATCCTGTTTGTTGAACGAGCTCAGACCATCTTCCAATAAATCCCCTCTTCCAAACCTTGCTCACTGTATCCTACACCATCTATCAGTTAATCATCAGCTCTCTACAAGGCAGCAAAAAGAATGTGTGGCTGGAAGAAATAATTTCAGGAGTATGGAAAGTTAGTATTGAAACTCCCTATGGCTTCAAGAAGCTAGCTGTTAAAATCCTGAAGTTTGATGACATTGTTATCATTGGGCTCATACAAAATCCTGACAAGTCTTTATATCACATGTTGGCTGGAGGTTTAATAACTGGTGCTCTGGCATAGTGAGAACAGGTTGAAGCTGAGCATGCCTGTGCATGACTGTGAAGATGACATTGGACCTTAGGAGGCACATCCCACCACTACCTCCCCTCAAAATATACAACAGCACTGTGTCAACAAGTTTCTAGGAATAACGCTCTCTCAAGACTTGAATTGGAAATTCCTTATATCAACTATATCTTCAAATGTGCTCAGCAAAGGATTTAATATCTGCAGCAAATTGGAAGTTTGGAATGCCAAAGAAGTTTTGCACAGGGGAATGGGAGTGTAGAATAAATTTCTCCCCCATCTTACTGAACCCACCTCCATCCCCACCCTTGCTAACAATGCCAACACCTGCAGCTCTTCCATCTACCATCTACCTTTCTACCAAGTCAGCAGGCCCTGATGGCAACAACCCACATGTGCTTAAATTCTGTGCCTCACACCTCGGCAGTATTAATTAGAATCTTCACCATGGGCCTAAGTATGCAAAAGTTGCCAATGTTATGGAAAACATAAAACCAGCAGACACCTAGACAAACCCAGAGGAAATGTTGGAAGGGTTATGTTCTTCTCACCAGCTATCTGTGATGAAGCTAGATGCTTGGAAAACATAACTGGTAGGCCACATAATGTGTGGTTAAAGGCTTTTTTTTTTGACACAGTACTGTGCAGCATTGGAGCAGGACAATTTCACCTGAATAAACTGCAGCTCAGCATAAGCAAAACTTGTGGTGAACCTGAGAGGATCAAAATATCCAGTTACCCATGCTCCCTGCAAATATACACACATCCATTTATGAAGTGAGTGGAATGACCAATCAGAAGTTTGTCAGGTGCACATGGGCTGCAACTGTGACCGAAGGTTCAAAATAGGCTGTATTTCCTACACAGGCTCAGATCCTTTAGGGTCTGCAACATCACACTGCAGCTGATCTGACCTGTGATTGGCAGTACCACCTTCAATACTGCATGAAGATAGTAGAAATCAAGAGCCTTAACAAACTGACAACTTACCTGCCGTTTCTGATTCTGCTGTAGGAGACGTTGTCTTTTCTTTTTCCACTGGAAACAGTACCGATTGTCTCCTAGTAATGGGCCTCTTTTCAATTTAATGACTTGTTTGAGCAATTGAAGTGAGAAATTGAAGTTGTGAATAAAGCTAAGAAAGGCAAAACAGAAACTTCTGGTAAAACATGCTGTTTCTGTTAACATAAGATGTAGACTACTGCTCTTGTCTCAAAGAAGCAAGAGAACATGCAAAAACAGGGGGGGGGGCTATAAAAATAATAAAGGGGTTTGGGCCTGGGTCTTGCCTTCCAAGGAGTTTATTTTCTTTCTCTCTTTCTCTTTCCTTCTCAGACAGTGTAAGGCTGGTGGATGGTGGTAGTCGATGTGCTGGAAGATTGGAGGTTTTTCACAGAAGACAGTGGGGAACAGTGTGTGGTGAAGATGGTAATCCGGTAGCAATTGCAGTGGTTTGTCGAGAGCTCAGCTGTGGAGAACCACTTATTGCTGATTATGCTGTTCCTGGAACTGGACAAATCTGGATGAGTCATGTGGACTGCAGTGGATCTGAATCTTCACTTAAGAGCTGTGGATCACTGGGATGGGGAAAACATAACTGCAACCATTATATGGATACAAAAATAATCTGCTCAGGTATTAGGATGTATTTATTTATTTATTTTAGTGTTAAAAGAAATGTTCTTAATTGAAGTTTGTTTATTAGTCCTTTCCAAGAAATATTGCAAATAAATATATACATTATCTCACATTAAGTCCATTAACCATGATGGAAATTCAACTCTGAGTCTGAGAAAATTTTGGAAAAACAGCAAACTTACAGAGTAAGTCCCCAGAGACCGGTTCTAGGACCATCTGGTCACAGCTTAGATACCTTTTTGAAAGCTTTTGTTTCCTGCTCATTTTGAGGCTCAGACAGCTGTGTTTTCCACCTGTTTTTGACTCATTTAGTTCCACCAGTTTATTATTAAGTAATCTGAGGTTTGGCCACCATCTCTCCACCTCACTCATGGGTCTTCGCCCAGTGTGGCTCTCTGTATTTGAGGTAGGCCACAGCCTAACGTAATCTGGACCAACAGCTTTCAGTCTTCATCCTCTTCATAGCTGCCTTTCCACCTTACCTGGTTCACAGTTCATTGAATGACCATTTGTACACAACAGTGCTTATCCCAAAATATTTCTCTACAGATCTGAAATTAGGCTGTGTCAGGAAGTTTGAAAAAGCAGAGGTACTTTTAAATAAGAGAGAACTCAAAAAAACTAAACCCAAAACATAATTTTCTTGGCTACCATTGGGCTCAGGCTGGGTATTCTTATGCAAAATCAGTAAAATACTGTAGTTTGTGCACCTGTCTAATGAATGTATTATTCATTTCATGATTTACTATTTGAAAAATAAATAAAGCTGCTATGTACCACACAGTGGGGCATCAAAGCTGCCTAGCATAGAATACATTGTACACAATACAGTGAAAAGGAATCAAATAAATAGATTACAGTGTAATGTAGTTAAAATAGGTAAGTTAGTTAGTTAGGGCAGCGGTGGCCTAGTGGTGAGGGAGTTGCCCCGCATTGGAAGATTGTGGGTTTGATTCCCTCACAAGTAGGTTGCCCTGAGGCACCCTTGAGCAAGGTACTGTCCCCGTCACTGCTCCCCGGGCAGCTTTCAATAGCTGCCCACTGCTGCACGGTGTTTGAGTGTGCATGGGTTAAATGCAGAGGTCCAATTTCGCTGTGGTTCACGTGTGCTGTGCTTTGACCTCGCAATGACAAGGGTTGTCACTTTCACTTTCATAAAACTGTCCATATGATGCCCAAGGCACATTGTATCTCATTTGTTTTATAAATATTAATTTCAATTAAAATTTATTTCATACTTGAACATCGTTACTGTATTGCTTAATATAGTTATACACACCAATCATTTAGAACCACTATTTTGCTTAAAATGTCTCTGTTCAAGCTGTAACTCTCTTTATGATACTGATATCCACTACATCAAACTCTGCTGGAGCATGAGAAAATCCGAGGAATAGACTCAGGGAGTAAGTTGCAAATATATAGTAAAAATATTTGACATTAGAATCACTAATTCTTTTAAATTACTTATAGGTCACAGAAAGCCCAGACTTACTGAAGGACCTCATCAGTGTTCTGGGAGAGTAGAGATGCTTCACGGAGAGACCTGGTCCACAGTGTGTGATGCTGACTTTGACCAGCAGGATGCAGAGGTTGTGTGTCGAGAGCTGGACTGTGGGATTCCTGTGGAGGTTCTGGGAGCAGCTGCTTTTGGCAGAGGGGAGGGTCAGGTTTGGTCAGAGGAGCTTCAGTGTAGAGGAAACGAATCACAGATTCACTTCTGTCCAGCATCACCTTCACTCAAACACAACTGCTCCCATGACAACGATGTGGGACTAATATGCTCAGGTTAAGTATATCTGAGTGTTTTAATATTCAATAAATTGTTTTTACTTTTCCGTTAAAAAGAAACAATTATACATGCATTACTAACTGTTTTAATAAACTCTTTGTGATTTCAGCTCACACACAGGTTCAGCTGGTGAACGGCTCTGACTCCTGCTCTGGTCGAGTGGAGCTCCAGTACCTCAGTGAGTGGGGCACAGTGTGTGATGTGAGCTGGGATATGAGAGCTGCCAGTGTCCTCTGTGGTCAGCTGAAGTGTGGGACGGCTGTGTCTGTGTTGGGGTCAGACTGGTTTGGAGAGGGGAGTGGTCAGATCTGGGCTGATGTGTTTGATTGTCAGGGGAACAAAACACACCTGTCAAAATGTCCCATTTCATCATGGAGTCGAGCTGCATGCTCTCATAAACAGGATGTTGGAGTCATCTGCAGTGGTGAGATCTTACAAATGTCTCAATAGATTGTATTTAGAGTTGGCTGCTTAATCTACTGGAAATGTATCTAATAAATTCATATTTTCTTTTTTTTTTTACATGCAGTTTATTTCACATGTTGACAAATTGTTCTTATATAATGCTTAAAGAGTTGGTCCAGACTTCTTTTTTTAAAAAAGTGATAAAGTAGATTGCTTACAGCTACACTTTGATGCACCCTTAATGAAAAACACATTTAAATTACATTTTTTCTCTTTATTGACAACTGAAGTGAGATTCAAATAATGTCTTATGGTACATTACTATATGATGAGCTTCCAAAGAGCTGTCGTTGTAAGAGAATCATATGCTGAACCTGGTAATCTCTTTAGCCCATAATGACAATATGCTACAAAGATGATTTTATGTAACTGATATCTTAAAGAGACGTTATATTAGGCTCGCATGCTGTTTTGCATGCTCAGGATCATTGGTTGTAAAGTTTCTTTGGTAATTAGTTCTCATAGTAATATATCATATATATGCAAAACAATGTTTGTGTTGAATATTTCCTCTTCAGCTTCCTCACTGGCTCTCCATGAGGGGCGAGTGCAGTTATCTGGAGAGATGGAGTGTGAGGGGGAGGTGGAGGTTTACTTCAAGCAGGACTGGAGGAGAGTTCTGCTGGGCTTCTGGAGTGTGTCTGAGGCCTCTGTGGTCTGCAGACAGCTAGGCTGTGGCTCTGTGATCAGATTCTCCAGTTCATCTCCATCCAGTCTGGAACATAGTCAAACATGTGTGACTGGTTTCAACTGCTCTGGGAGTGAAGCTCATCTAGGAAACTGCAGCAGCGCACAAACAGTGAACTGCAGATCCAGAGACCAGCTGTCAATCACCTGCTCTGGTAATAATGTACTACTTGCCTTTTACATGACGCTCCCACTTTGCAGAAAACCCTAAAAACACATCATTAAAATCTATGTATAATATAATCTAATGATGGAGACCAATTATTTGTAATCTTTTTATCATTAATGGATGAATCATGAATAAACCAAGGGAAAAGTCTGTTTTCTAAAAGGAAAGTCTCATTTTAGCCCACAGCTCCATCAGGCTGGCTGGTTCTGGGGGAGACTGTGCAGGAAGACTGGAGGTTTTCCACAGCGGTTCATGGGGGACAGTAAGTGATGACTTGTGGGATATTAAGGATGCAGATGTGGTCTGCAGACAGCTGCAGTGTGGGGAGTCACTCAGTGACCTGGTACCAGCGCAGTTTGGACCTGGAACTGGGCCTGTATGGCTGAATGAGATTGAGTGTGAGGGGAACGAGACGTCACTGTGGAACTGCAGATTTCAGCTGTGTGAAGAAGAGGAATGTGGACACAAGGATGATGTGGGGATTATATGCTCAGGTAAAGTGTGATTTATAGTCATACCACAGAGAGAAAAAAGCACTGCTTGGACATGCATCTAATATTAAATTCTTATACCTGTTTACAAAATATTCACATTACACAGAAAGAAATTCACATCTGAGCAAATAGATTCATATATGGCACTATACTGGCATTCTTACATTTAGGGTTGCTCAACCTCCCTTTGAGAATCAGGCAACACTGATTCTCCTATAATAATTTACAAGGTAGGACAATACAGCACAAAACAGCTGAGATCATTCATCTTTACAGAACCTGTCCAGATCATCCAGAGCATAAAGAGGGATGGCTATAATGGTCACTGTTTTCTTGTTTATTTTGTTTATTTAGAGTTGTTTATTATTCTCACTTTAACATACGCACTTAAATAAGTGAGATGGGAAATTTTTGTTTTTATTTAGTTGCAAAATAATTGTGCACACAAATAGTTGCCTAATAATTGTGCACACATATGTATTCCCCTGAGAATATTCACACTCATATTTCCTTTGTTAAACATTTAGCTTTTTGGAATTACTGATAGCACTGTATTTGTTCCAGACTAAAAATTAAGCATCAGAAGACTCACTGACCTAAGAAATGTTAAAACAATGTGTTTTATGCATCGGAAATCATACTTTTTTCATCAGAGTATAAAGAGTTCAGACTCACTGAGGGCTGTGAGGGGAATCTGGAGGTGTTCTACAACAGAACCTGGGGTAACGTGTGTGTGAATGGGATGAATGAAGAAACAGTGAGTTTGATCTGTCAGGAGCTCAACTGTGGAAGATCTGGTGCCGAGTTGTGGGCCAAAGCACGAGTGGAATCAGCTCCTAACTGGCTGGATGATCTAAAATGTAGGAAACATGACTCCACTGTGTGGCACTGTCCATCTTCCCCCTGGGGACAAAACCAGTGTGATAAATACAGTGAGGTAGCATGGATTACCTGCTCAGGTGAGAAGATCTTCTATCCAGGACAGTATTTTTTAAATATTATTGCAAAATCAGGTGTAAATAAAAGAAAATAATTTTGAATTGATTTCTGTAAAGCCTCTCTTTGACTTAATGTTTGTAGTTATTTGTGAACCTGAATTAGTTGAATGTGTAATAGATTTTTTCATGCTCACAGGACAGGAAGATGATTTTTTCCTACAAAGCCATCTTAAATGCTCCTTATTTCCCCACCAGAGTGGATGCTCAAGTAAGATCACAAAAAAATAATCATAACAAGTGTTAAAAGCACATGCTCTTACATTTGAAGGCTCAAAGTGCTTTGTTATCTCGTGCATTATATATTATTTTGATGAGTTAGTCTTAAATTTTAAACAAACAAATGCTTCCCATAGTAAAAATATATGCAACTAAAATTTACAATGTACTTATGAAGTACAATTACTTATGAATAACTTTATAAAAGTTGTTTCTCTGGTCACTGTATGATGTGTGTTATAGATCATTTGCCTCTCAGGCTGAAAGGATCAGAAGGGAGCTGCTCTGGGAGGGTGGAGGTGTACCATAATAAAACATGGGGATCAGTCTGTGATGATCTGTGGGACATCAGGGACGCTCAGGTGGCCTGCAGGCAGCTGGGCTGTGGACCGGCGCTGAGTGCTGATAGGAGTGCTGCTGGTGGAGGGACTGTCTGGATGAACGGAATGAAATGTAGAGGGAATGAGATTCACCTGTGGGACTGTCCTCATTCTCTGAAGAACCACAGTGACTGTCCCACAAGACAGCATGCTGGGGTCAACTGTGCAGGTCAGAGAAGCTAAGTTTCTAAATTAGGCTGAAAACTGTAATCAGAAAAAAGTTGTCAGATCATGTTGAACCAGAAAATGGGTTTTCCATGTTTCCAAGGCTAATTTATATAAATGTAAAATTAAATCTCTGTGTTAAACTGAGCTTATCAACTATTTTGTTTTCCCTAAATGATGCCAATAACAATAAAGTAGAGCAGAGTTAGTATTACCCTGACTGTGCTGCCATTGACATGGTGTTTGTAGCCTGTATGTTTATTTTTACATTCTAGTCTCTGTAAAGACAACAGTTAACTTACTACAGTCATATTTCATGAAAACTGAAAGAATCAGAAATATTCTACTGTGACACAGCACATCCACTACAAAAGGAACCCACTGCATTTAATCCATGCATGCACCATGCAGCAAGGAGCAGCCATATTCAACACACAGGAAGCAGAAATGGGGACGGTACCTTGCTCAAGGGAACCTCAGGGCAACCTTGTAATCATGGAAGCTAATGGCCTATAGTGGAGTCAAAGTCACAATGTTTGTTTCATGTAGTTTAGCCTCAGTGTAGCCCAACTATTGAAATCATTATTGTTTAATTCTAGTGGTTAGGGAGTTGCCCCAGATCGGAAGATTGGGGGTTCGATTCCCTCACCAGTAGTTTGCCTTGAGGTACCCTTGAGCAAGGTTCCATCCCCGTCACTGCTCTCCGGGTGCTTTCAATAGCTGCCCCCAGCTGCAAGTGTGTGTATGGGTAAAACGCAGAGGTTGAATTTCGTTGTGTTGAGCTGTGCTGCATTTCACAACGACAAGAGTAGTCACTTTCACTTCACTTTCATGTAACACAATACATACAAAATGTGTTTAACTGTGTGTGTAACTGAATATTTTCCTCATATCTGCTTACTTTTTTTTTTTTTTTAAACAGGCATACCCTCTAATTCACCCAGAATAACTCCCACCGATTACATCACAGGTACTCTTTTTTAATCATCTTTTGTTCATTAAGGTGAATGTTATTACATAAACTGTTTAGTGTTCCAGAGATTCTGTTTTTAAATTTTATTTCAGTGCATCAGGCAGAAAAGTGGACAATCAGTCCTGCACGAATTCCTCCACCAGCTGTTCCCTCCATCTATCTGGTGTCTCTTTTAGTGCTGGGGTCAGTGCTTTTCCTGGTCTTAGTGTTTCTGGTTGTGTTGTTTAATCAGAACAGAGTCCTCAGGAGAGGTAGGGAGATTCAAAGATCATCTGCACTCCATTTTCTGTACATTCTCAAATCATTATTAGTCCTTCAATCTGCCACCTGTCTTCACTTCTACTGAACAAGTTTCTTGGTCTCCCTCACAGTGGTCTCTAAGAGGAGGCCTAAGACTCAGCCTGAGGGAGTCTATGAGGAGATCGACCAGAGACTCATCACTAAACGATTGGCTAAAAGAGGTAAAGCACCTGTGGAGTGAGCAACTGGAGCAATTCAGTGGTACCACATGTGCAGTATGAGTGAAAAATGCATAACATACAGATGTCCCTCAATCGTTTTAGAGTAAAAGTGTGTTTCTTGTAAATACACAGTAAGGATACATACTGATACATGTTTTTTTAAAGACAAATAGGCAGGCTACAACCAGTACATTTTTATTTGTGTATCCAAAATGTAATGTAAATTGACCCCCTAGGTGTGACTGCGCGTTTGTGTGTCTGCCCAGAAACTGAACAGAAAGTCTCAATGATAAACTGGTTTGTTTTTTTTCTCCTCCAGCAAATGCTTTAAATGAAGACAACTCTGAATATTATGATGATGTCATTCCTTTCGGTGGGAGCCTAACCATTACTATTTATATATATCGCATTAAAATATTATAAATGATGATCTTAAAACTGCTTTTTTATTTAGATGAAATAGAAAATGAAGACATATCAGAGAGCTATGATGATGTTCTCTTTTCAAAGAAGATGCAAGAAAGTGTATCAAGTATGTTCTTTTTGTCTTTTTTTTTGGAAAGTCAACTGCAGCAAAGTAAAGAATTAAAGAAATAATGGAGTATCTGTTATCAAAAAAAATGGTCATGAAACATTTGATAAAATGGAAGCTATCGTTCCCTCTCTATAATGTAGCACTTTGTAAAATATGGAAGATCATCAGCAATTTAACTTTTTGATTATTTTTTTTATGCCACTAATTTTAAAAAGAGGACAAGGTGGAGATCTATGAAGATTTCATATGCCCAGATTCAAACCTTACTGAAGGTTTGTTTTATTTAGTTTTATAACACTAGAATTGAGCTCAGTGATAATGTTGGAGAAGTTTCTCACAACAAATCTGTTTATATTTGTTATTATAGTGTGCACACCAGAGACCTATGATGATGTCTTCACTCCTGGACAGGGTTTAGGAGATGTATAAGTTGAAATCTACTGAAGTAGAGACAGATGCTGCCTCACAGTGAGAAAGTCCTGGGTTCGATGCCCAGGCAGAGTGGTCCGGGTTCTTTCTGTGTGGAGATGCTCTCACTGTGTCTGCATGGGCTTCCTCCAGGAGCTCCGGTTTCCTCCTGCAGTCCAAACACATGCACGTCAGGTGGATTGGAGATGCTAAATTGCCTGTAGGTGTGAATGTGTTTGTCTGTGTGTCTGCCCTGTTCCTGTGAAGCTCCACCAAGTGTTTTTGCTCAAGAAATGATTTAAGTCTTTTAAAATGATATCGCATAACCTATTTTTTTTTTTTTTTTGCTAATGATCTATATTTTTTGTGCAATGTCTTGAAAGCGAACCAAGAGGCATGATTTTCAAAATAGCATTTGAACCTACTTTCCATCTCAGAGGTTTTATTTTAATTTATTGCTTTCTTCATTTGCTTACTTTTGTAAGTGCTCACCAGCCTGGTTGCACATCCAGTATTATGCAGCTTTTTGTTCATTCTGTTGAGGGTAAATGAATGAATACAATTTTACATAATTCTTTGTTTTTTTAACTACTGATCGCAGGTGCCTGTGTGCAAAATTGAATTTTTAAATTTGTGCTGTGAAAAAATAAAAAATAAAAATCATTATATCCAGACCAAATGGATTGAGATTTCCCCAGGAAGTGGGAGGCAATGAACTTTGCATGCACCATTTTACATTTCTCCCTGATATTAAAGCACTTAAACAGGACATTTATAATTGTGAATTTGTGAGAAAAATGTGTCCTCCATAACTTCCTTCTGGCATTCTCCAAAAATAAAAAGCTTTTATATTTTAACAAAATATGTTGTGAAACTCAGTGGAGTATCAGCAGCATTAGAATTACATTAAACTTTAAAAAAACGAAAAAAAAAGTTCACTTGAATGTAATGGATATTAAGCTGAATGGTAGGTTAGAAAGCTAGTTTTTTTTACCTGCATATAATCAGTAAACTATTTTAGAACCCCAGAAAAAGAAACAGTTAAAACATTATGGAAATTCAAAATTCAGTGATTCCTAAATTAAATTAGTAATTTTATTTCATTTTATTACATATTTATATATACATACATATGGTTTTTTTTTCCAAGTTTCACATGCATTAATGAAATTACAAAACCTTCATTAATTCATTAAATTAATTATAAATTAAATTCATTATTAATATTTTTTTAATTTAAAATGGGTTTTTATACTGAACCATGGCATGTCTCACTGATATCACACCCCTTAAAATGAGCTCATGTTTTAGAATTTCAGCATCACCATGGCAGCATTGTTACATCACCTGTGTTCCATTAACGCTCCAGCAACAGTTACATTCACCACCACAAACGCGCTCTCCAACTTCACCTGAAGTTTTACAAACTAGTTCTTTTTTTCTGCAAATTTAGGTTAAACTAAATCTAAAGGTGAGTAAATAATGCATTTTCCAGATGTTGTGGATGATTTAGCATGTAATTCAAATCACACGCTAATGAAATTCAAAAGTAAATACTAACCTAAACCTGAAGGATAGAAGCTTCCCTGCCAGCCATTTTAGAATGCAAATGCAAAATACTATTATTATAAATTATGAATGTAATTAAAATGAATAAAGTTATCTTTTGGCAGATTGATGTTTGCACAGTTTGAAACTTAAATGGATTTCACCATTATTTTTTTATTTATGTTGATCTCCTTCACCAATTTCCTAAATGCACAGAAGAACCTGCACTAGCTGTCCATCAAGATTCGCCACTTACAATTTGGTGTTGACAGCTAGAGACAGCTAAAGTGACTGGAGAATCAGACACTTTTGTAAGTTCTCATGTTTTTCCTTAAATGCTATGGTTCAGGTGTGATGAGTTTAAATGGATTAAAACTATGGATTAGCTGTATAGCAACAGCTCTTTAAATAGTGAGGTCTTATTTGTCCTAAGTGTCATAAACAGCATTTTTCTCCTACAGGTTTCAGCATCTCTGAAACACAAAAGTTCTTTCACATCAAAAGAACATGGACAATCTCAGCACGGCCTTGCCTTGTGGTAAGGAGGTGCCTCTTGGCCAGAAGGAAAAGAGGAAAAAGGGCAAAAAACGGTCTTTCAACTTGCCCTCAGAAGCAAAGGTTTCAGCCAAGAGACAAAAGATCAGGACAGATGGCTCTGAGCATGACCTAGAAGAACCCAAATGCCTGGAGAAGCCTCAGGCAGATCCTTCTTCCATCACTGAGGATGGAACTGAAATAGATGCTAATGAGCTGCTCATGCTGTTAGGGGAGTTTTTGTGCCGCCGTTGCCCCCACCTAAAGCGACTCACTCCTTATGACCCTCTGATATGGATGCATGCTATTGACCTGTTCCTCTTTCTGCACAAATGGCAGGACCAGTGCTTTATTGACCCAGGCATCTTGGTCTTTAGTTACATGTTGTGCCGTGATGTTGTCTCTGCTGAGGTGGCCAGCTACGAGGAGCTGAAAGCCATGGTCCTCGCCTGCTTTTATGTGTCCTACACTTATATTGGCCATGCAATCAGCTACCCAGCCAGACCTTTCATAGTAGGGAGCAGGGAGGCCTTCTGGAAACAGGCTCTGGAAATCAGCATGGGCATGAGTGATAAGATGCTACGGATTAACATCGACCCACAGTATTTCAGCCAGGTCCTCGCAGATATGAAGAACCAGGCAGACCATTAAACATTACATTTAGAGATGAACAGAATGGGATGGAGATGTGGTCTGTGAAGAGCTGATACCAGAACATGTTAAACATCAAGGCCCATATGACGGGAGAAAAGTTCAAAATTTGTGTTTTGTGATGAAAGTTAATAAATAAAAAAAAAAATCTCACTTTCTAATTTTTTACTTTTCATCATAGCTGTTACAATCATAAAACATATATTATTATTATTATTCTTATTATCTTATCTCTTATCTTAACCCTTATCTTTCAGTTATGTGTATGTATGTGTTATAACCACCTAAATGGAAATTACTCCCATAAAATCAGGAAGAAAAGCTACCAGAATGCCAAACCTTTGACTCCTGACTGCACTACATTAGCCAGATCTCTGTTAGCCCACACCAACTGGTAGTGTTAAGACAGAGAGCAAATGAATAAATTATCGTTTAATTGTATCTTATCTTTTACCATTTACGTGATTAAGGATATCTCAAAACCACTGTGAATAGGACGGCAATGTCTGTGATTTCCATTTACTCAATAACCCAGTTCATGCCAATAGGAGTTAAAGAACTATTATACTTTGTTTTTTGATCACACTAAATACTGCACTTAAAGTATCCCATTCAAAATGTGTAAAAATAGCAAGCCAAAGTGAATTTGAGATTAAATTCCCGGTTTCAAAGCATTGTCCATGCAGAGAACCAGGCAAAAGAAGACTGGCCACTAAAGGAGCCTTTATAGAGAAGATATACCGACTAAAGTGGCATCTGAGTCCAAGTCCTAGTTTTGGAGTTTTTAGGGCGTTGGCCACATGATCGTCCCTGCGATGGGCTGGCAACCTGTCCAGGGTGCGTCCCCCGTCCTCGCCCTGTGTGCGCTGGGTTGGACGCCAGCGCTCCCCCGCGACCCCGTTTGGGACAAGCGGCGGATAATGGATGGATGGATGGCCACATGATCGGAGGATCGGGGGTTCAAACCCCTTCCCAATAGGTTGCCCTGAGGTACCCTTGAGCAAGGTGCCGTCCCCATCACTGCTACCCGGGCGCTTTCAATAGCTGCCCACTGCTGCACGGTGTTTGAGTGTGCATGGGTTAAATGCAGAGGTCCAATTTCGTTGTGGTTCATTGTCTGCTGTGCTTTGACCTCACAATGACAAGGGTTGTCACTTTCACTTTTTCACTTTCATATGAGTAGAAGTGCAAGAGTGAAAAGAGAAACAAATCAATGCTTTAAGGCCTCCATTATCCATTATCAGCCAAGCTGAGGGATCAGCTTTCTCTCCTTGAAATCAAGGATCTAATTTTTGCAGCCCAGTAAGAATTTGGAGCCATTTTGCCCAAAGCCCTGAGTCTCTGTAAACACTGTTTACTCTATCTGGGAACCTTCTGGTTCCAAATAACAGCTAAAACAATGGATGGTAGCTGAATCAGCTTTGAAATTGCAATGAATGAATATAATTTGTAACATAGACAGAGAACCATCTGATACATAACTAGTGAGCTTGTCAACAGGGCCTAGATTTTCATGAGGGAAATGTGCAATTTTATATCTGAAGCTTGCATTTATCTATTTCATTCATGTAAAAAAAAACATTAATGTGGTGTTTCACAATGACGTGTTTCACAATGACGAGAATGGTCACTTTCACTTTCACTTGTGATGTGGCTTGTACTCTGGTCATAGTTCTAGTTAAATCCACCAAAGTAACTATCACCTGAGGCCTCTGCTTCCTTGGATCCTGGTAATTAAAAATCATTTTTCTGAATTGTGACTAACTCATCAGATGTCTTTTGAGGTATGCAACTCATTCATGTGAACAATGTTTAGGCCTCAGAACAGCATTCTCATAGTTTTTTGGGTTGCTACTTGCACTCCTCCCTCTTTCAGCTGGTGTGCTAATGTTTATAACTCCTGTACTTTACACTATCTGAGGAGAAGGGCTTCAACACACTGAGTTAGTTAAAAAGGGTGTTTTTAAACGGATCCAGTAGATAAGACACAATCCATTGACAAATATGTTGATCTGGTCAACTGGAACTAGGAGAAAGACTGTTACAGAGACAATGCACAGCTAAAAGCTTACCAGCGAACACCAATAAGACCATAAATCCAGGATGAGTCAGATTTTGAAATGCATGTTTAATTAAAAATAAAATGTTTTTTTACAAAGCCTGCATATTCTTTGTCCTTTCTGGGATTATTCCAGAAAAGCTTCTCTTTATGGTGGCATGATGGCACAGTGGGTAAAACTGTATAGCAAAAAGCTTCTGCACTTGCTTCCCACCTGAAGTGAGTAAGTGTTGCATTTTCTGGGAGGAGTGTTCTTTTTTCCTCCTGTCTCCCAGTGGGTTTCCTCCGGGTCCTCTGGTTTCCTCCTGGAGTCCAAAGACTTGCATGTCAGGTGGAATGGAGATCTAAATGGGCCCCATATATGTGTGTATGTTCATGAGTGTGTTTGACTGTGACTCTGCCCTGTGTCAGGCTGGCTACTTGTCCAAGGGGAATTCCCCATAGCTGTGCTTAAGATCAGCAGGCAGGCCTGTTGGGCAGGCCTAAATAAAACTGAATGCAAAAAACCTAAAATTGCAACGAAGTTTCAATTTGGATTAAGATTTTTATTAAAGTGAACTGAGACATGACCAGGAAAGAACTTAATCATAAAATTATTTACATGACACAGTACAGTATTACCAGGAATTAAGTGTTACTCTAATCCATAGTCCTGAAAAAGCCGTATGTGTGCACATGCATGCGAGTGCATGCATGTATGTGCGCAAATGTGTGTGTGTGTGTGTGTGTGTGTGTGTGTGTGATATGTTTATCAGTGTGTGGATCTCTGCAGGTGCAGCTTTAATGCTGTATTACACTGGAGTGTTTCCTCTCTCTGAACTCAGTCTCCTGTATGTTCACCACATTGCTGCCAGCATCTCTCCCCACACACTTACACACCCCTTTATAGCCCTTTATAGAGAGAGGTGGAGCTGCATTCATAAACACTGACGCTTATTGGATAAATAAGGAGAAAGAAAAAAAAGTTACCTTTGATTTGTCGATCAAATTATTTGATAATTTCCTCTCCTCTTTCTAATAAGGTCATAGTGATTGTGATTGGAGCTTCCCCCCCCCCCCCCCCCTCTCTCTCTCTCTCTCTCTCTCTCTTTCTCTCTTGCTCTCTCTCTCTCTCTCTCTCTCTCTGTTCTTTAGAAGAATATTTCTCTTCTAATCTGAGCACAAGGATGTGTGTGTGTGTAGGTGTGTGTGTGTGTGTGTGTGTGTGTGTGTGTGTGTGTTTATCAGTGTGTGGATCACTGAAGGTGTATTAATGCTATATTACTTTGGAGCGTTTCAGTCTCCTGTGTTTCACCCCCCACACACACACACACACAAGCCTATAAAGACGGAGGCGCTGATGCTCATTATAAATATGGAGAAAGAAAAAAAAGTCTCCACTGATTTGTCGCTGACATTGTTTGATGATTTCCTCTCCTCTTTTCTAATAAGGTCATAGTGAGAGTGATTGGATCTCTCTCTCTCTCTCTCTCTCTCTCTCTCTCTCTCTCTCTCTCTCTCTCTCTGTTCTTCAGTCTCTCTGGGGGGAGTGTTGGAGGTGAAGTTTGTTCTGCTGAGTTGAGTGGAGTGTGTGCAGGTCAGAGGGAGATGGACGGCTGTGTGATTTTCATTCTTCTGTCCTCATCCATCACTCTCTCCACAGCTGGTAAGCACTTAAAAAGTACTTTAAAAAGTTTCACGAAAAATAAATTGTACAAATAAAGATACAGTATTATATTATCAGAGTATGATTTTTATACTATGACTATTGTCATGTGTTACTATTTGTTTGCATAGATCATTAAAAAAAGAGTTAAATGACCATTCCTGCTTCAAAGAAGGCTGGACACAGAGTTTTAGAATCAGTCTCCAGTCATTTACTACCCTCTTTCTCTATTGCTGCTGATCTGCTTTCTTTTCTTTCTGGTGTGTAGAAATGGTGAGGCTGGTGGATGGAAGCAGTCGCTGTGAAGGGAGAGTGGAGGTTTACAACAGAGGACGGTGGGGAACAATGTGTGGTGATGCCTGGCACATGAAGGATTCTGCAGTGGTGTGTAGAGAGCTGGGCTGTGGGGAAGCTGTGGATATAGTGAGTTATACTCACTTTGGACCAGGATTAAGACAGATGTGGCATTATGGACGGGCCTGTGAAGGATCAGAGTCAACAGTAAAGAAATGTGGCTCAGGAGATCCAAAAGCATATAAATTTAACTGTGATCAGGAAAAGATTGGAGTAATCTGTGCAGGTAAACTGCTTATTGCTTTTTGCTAATTCTTATGTAAACTTTCAGACTTTCTGTTAAATTGTTTACTTACACATTTTGAACATCAACAGCAACTAGTATGAACCTTTAACCTTACATTCATAGCACACCAAAAATGACTGGATAGCTTTTTAAGATTTTGTCCAGTGTATTTTTTTTTTTTTCGTTTTTTTGCCTTACTGAAAAAATGCATTAGTATATTTCACAAAAATACATATACATTATTTTTTTAAACAATCAAACATTGTTAAACATGATCAAGCTTACAAACATTATAAAAAGAACATTAATATTCCATGCTTGTTTTGTAGTTCATTTAATTTTAGAATTTAATTTTAGACTTTTTATTTTAAATAAAAAGGTATCTATTTCACCCTTTCAACAAATAAAAAATTCTTAATGAACAATATTATATTTTTTATAAAAATGCTTATTCAAAGCATAATACTTTGCTCATGTATTTTTCTGATGTATTTTAAGGCATAGCCTAATACCTTTGCTGTTTATTTAATGATAATTATATGAAATATATTAGTAAATATTGAATTTACCATTCATGCAATGCCTTACTCTAGTCAGCATATCCACTGTTCCCTGAAACATGATTTTAATCATGCAGATAAATTAAGAATAAAAAATGTGTCAGTGTGAATATTCATCAGTTCCTGTAAACCAGCTTAATCTGTTTGCACTGTTTTGCAACATTTTTGCAAACTCAAAGAAATGATACCCCAAAAATGTAATTTTTCTAATTATACTGCATTTCTTAACCCATAAAGATGCTGCAGTGGACTGTATATATATATATATATATCCACACACAACACCTCACAAAACCTCACAAAACCCCACAAAACCATTCCATTGCTTCCAACTACCGGAGTGCCCTGTGCCAGAGATATCAGTGATGACTCAGGTCTCTTTTCTTTCTTGAATTTCTTTCAAGTGAAACAGTGTGTTACTCTCTGGGACATTTTAGGGACCATCTTATCACTGTCTTATTCATTCACACAATCTTATTCATCTTGACAATAATCAATATTTTCTTACTTACCTTTTTTACACTATTTCACAGTGCAGTAAGCAATATGTAAGGTGGTTTCCAATTTTCATTTTAGCAATCAGGCTGGTTGGTGGTTCTCGCTGTTCTGGGAGAGTGGAGGTGCTAAATGGGAAAATCTGGTCCACAGTGTGTGAAGCTGACTTTGACCAGCAGGATGCAGAGGTTGTGTGTCGAGAGCTGGGCTGTGGGATTCCTGTGGAGGTTCTGGGAGCAGTTGCTTTTGGCAGAGGGGAGGGTCAGGTGTGGTCAGAGGAGCTTAAGTGTAGCCAAAACGAGTCTCAGGTTCACTCCTGTCCAACATCACCTTCACTCAAACACAACTGCTCCCATGACAATGATGTGGGACTGGTGTGTGCTGGTAAGATATGAAATTACTTTAGTAAATGTAACATTATGTTTTGTTTAGTTCCCAGGAAGAATTGTCTTTGTTTGATGTATTCTGCCCTTACTGAATGGAGATTGTGGTGAATCTATATATATAGATATGTATACGTATAGATAGATCATTTTAAAGATAAGTGAATTTATCTATGTATGTATATCTTTTATATGTTGTACAGAGAGTGTGAGATTGGTGAATGGCAGCAATCGCTGTGCTGGGACAGTGGAGGTTCTACATAGAGGACAGTGGGGGACAGTATGTGGCGATGACTGGGATATGAAAGCTGCTTCAGTGGTGTGTAGAGAGCTGGGCTGTGGGGAGGCTGTAGATGCAATAAGAGATGCTGAATTTGGACCAGGACCAGGACTAGTCTGGATGGATAAAGTGGGCTGTACTGGATCAGAGTCTACACTAAAACACTGTAGGTCCAAAGGTTGGGGTATCCACAAATGCAATCATACACAAAATGCTGGAGTTGTCTGTTCAGGTGAGCTGCACTATACCTTCATTTTAAATTAAACGAATGCTCTGAATCCAAAGATAGTTTTATACAATTAGAAATGCAACATATTTTCATGTATGATTTTCAGGTAATTTATTTTGAACACAAAATTAGGGAAGACTGTACATTAAAAAGAATAATAATAATATGAATGGTGTGGTATGAAGGTCTTTATTGTAGGGGCAATGGATCTCAGATCTGTCCATCTACTTTATTTGAATATAATTGCAGTGATACAGGACAGAAGTGCTCTGGTAAGAATTGCATTTTATATCCATATTAATTACAGGTTATATATATATATATATATATATATATATATATATATATATATATATATATATATATATATATGGTTTTGTAAGTCATCCGTTTGTCTTAGAATTTATTTATTAATTTATTTAATTGATTAATTAATTATAGAAGTATACATCCTTTATCCTTCTTTCTCTGTCATTTCGATTCTCTCTGCTGTAAAGAGTGTGAGGCTAATGAATGGTTTTTTTTTTTGTTTTTGAACAGACAGTGTGAAGCTAGTAGATGGTGGTAGTCGCTGTGCTGGGAGAGTGGAGGTTCTTCATAGAGGACGGTGGGGAACAGTGTGTGGTGATAACTGGGATATGAGAGATGCTGCAGTGGTGTGTAGAGAGCTGGGCTGTGGAGATGCTGTAGATGCCCTTAGTGATGCTGACTTTGGAGCAGGATCAGGACCAATCTGGATGGATGATGTGAGCTGTGGTGGATCAGAGTCAACACTGAAGAAGTGCACTTGTCCAGGATGGGATAAACATAACTGTAATCACACTCAAGATGCAGGAGTGATATGCTCAAGTAAGTTGCTCTTAACCTTTATACCAAAATCAAACTAGTTTAGTTATCATTATTCAGTCATACTCTTTAATTTACAGCTTAATAGCTTCTTCTAAAGTTATTAAGGTAACACTTTGCTTTATGTTATTTTTAGGCTCCCCTCCAACATATCTAGTGTCAATATATCCACCAGCTTAACCAGTTTCAGCACTTTCATAGTAATCATTAAACATATTAAATGTCATTGCTCATGATCATACTTTAGGAGTCAGGCTGGTTGGTGGTTCTCGCTGTTCTGGGAGAGTGGAGGTGCTTCATGGAGAGACCTGGTCCACAGTGTGTGATGCTGATTTTGACCAGCAGGATGCAGAGGTTGTGTGTCGAGAGCTGGGCTGTGGGATTCCTGTGGAGGTTCTGGGAGCAGCTGCTTTTGGCAGAGGGGAGGGTCAGGTGTGGTCAGAGGAGCTTCAGTGTAGAGGAAACGAGTCTCAGATTCTCTTTTGTCCAACATCACCTTCACTGAAACACAGCTGCTCCCATGCCAGTGATGTGGGACTGATGTGTGCTGGTAGGAACAGTGCAGTTATTTTATTTTTTATTTTTTAAGTGCAATAACTGAAATAATAAGTTTAAGTATAATTACTTATACTTGGAAAGGCAGAATACAAACCATGTAATTAGGACATGGAAGTCGCTCTGGAAAAGAGCGTTTGCTAAATGCCGCAAATGTAAATGTAATGTAAATGTTAAACTGATAAAAGGCAAATATCTACCACATGTCCACAAAATTCCTATGACATACTGTCATATACTTATCAGTACCAGAAATGAATTACAGATAAATATCTAAATAGTTTTAAGACTGGATTCTAAAGAAATGTAGTTAATTTGCTTTATAATGTAGTTCTGTTTTCTGTTTTGCTCTTTCCTTGTCATGGCTTTGCTGACTGTTCAAAGCAAAGTTTTCTCCATATCTTTTACTAAAAATAATTTCCATATCTGTTTCACCAAATTAAACAAAATATTTTTTTGTGGGTTTGCTGCTGTATGTCCTATTTTCTCATTCTGTCTTCTTATCTTCCTCTTTTGACCAGATAGCGTGAGGTTGGTTAATGGTAGCAGTCGTTGTGCTGGAAGGGTGGAGGTTTTTCATAGAGGACAGTGGGGAACCGTGTGTGATGGTAAATGGGATATGAAAAATGCTGCAGTGGTGTGCAGAGAGCTGGGCTGTGGGGAAGCTATAGATGCAGTGAGTGATGCTCATTTTGGACCAGGGACTGGACTGATCTGGATGAATGATGTTGACTGTACTGGATCAGAGTCAACACTAAAACACTGTACATCAGGAGGATGGGGTAAACATAACTGTGATCACAGTGCCGATGCTGGAGTCATTTGCTCAGGTAAACTACCCTGGCTAGATTTTATTTAAATGATTTTGGCTGATTTCTTCATTTTTCTTGTATTTTTGTACTCATTTTAAATAGTTATAAATCGCTTGACCTTTTTTCTACTTTTGTAGTTTCTTAGTTTCTTAGTTTGTTAAGACATTTTATAAATATATATAAATCAGAACAGTATTTTTAGGCATTATCTGTACAATGCTAACAGACCCTTTGTGATAATTATTTTCTCTTATTCGTTCCACAGAGCAGAACAGTTTCAGAAACATAGTATTTAACAGCCTTATTTTTCATCTTTATTCTCTTTTCTGTCATTTCAGGAGTCAGGTTGGTTGGTGGTTCTCGCTGTTCTGGGAGAGTGGAGGTGCTTCATGGAGAGACCTGGTCCACAGTGTGTGATGCTGATTTTGACCAGCAGGATGCAGAGGTTGTGTGTCGAGAGCTGGACTGTGGGTCTCCTGTGGAGGTTCTGGGAGCAGCTGCTTTTGGCAGAGGGGAGGGTCAGGTGTGGTCAGAGGAGCTTCAGTGTAGAGGAAACGAGTCTCAGATTCACTTCTGTCCAAAATCACCTTCACTCAAACACAACTGCTCCCATGACAATGATGTGGGACTGGTGTGTGCTGGTAAGAGCAAATTTGAACATGTGTAAAATATTTTCTATTTTAAAGGGAATATAAAATTTCCATTTTAACATATCATCTTTTTGTTTTATGTGTTTCTCTTTTTCACTTTCATCCTTTTTCTGATCCTTCGACTGATCCATTTTCACAGATACAGGTAGTGTAAGATTGGTGGATGGTGCCAGTCACTGTGCTGGAAGATTGGAGGTTTTTCACAGAGGACAGTGGGGAACAGTCTGTTCATTAGGTGGAAATGAGAGAGCCACTAAAGTGGTGTGCAAAGAGTTGAGCTGTGGGGAGCCACTAAGTATTGATCTGGATCTGCCAGGATCTGGACACATCTGGATGAGCTATGTGGACTGCACTGGATCAGAGTCTAGACTGAAAAACTGTGGATCACTGGGGTGGGGTAAACACACCTGTACTCATAAATATGATGCTCATGTAGTCTGTTCAGGTAGGCTTCAATCAACTTTGACCTTTAATCTTTAACCCAAATTCTACAGATCTTCAGACCTTGCAACATTTTATAACAATGATCATTTTTAAGACATTTATTGGCTTTTTCTAAATAATTTATAACATAGTTATGTAAATTGTGCACCAGCAGCATTTGAATATCTATAGACTGTTATTGCATAAATAACTACTCATGAAAAAATTAACAATTGTTGTTTTTCCTTAGCTGTGAATTTACACATTAGCGGGTCACAGCTATTCACAAAGTTATTTATTTCTATTTAATATATTGGCGGTTTACAAATGTTAAATCATACAATATAAAAAAGTTTTAAAAAATGAAAGGAAAGAAAATGGGTATATGCAAATGAGCTTTCCTCTACATGCATTTTAACATTTTCTTCATGGATTGTCTGGAGTCTACACTCATCAAGAGAACATGGAAGAATTTTACAAGACTTACGATCAAAACAAATCCCTACTTTATTCTCTACACTGTCAATAGAGGGCAATGCTGGTATATTTTTGAGAAGGTCTTCCAATATAGGATGTAATATTTTTACATTCATATGATTATGAACATATGATTTTGTTAAATAAATTATTCTAAATACCTAATTAGTTCATAATGGGTTCAATATATATATATATATATATATATATATATATATATATATATATATATATATATATATATATATACTATTTTCTTATAAGCGTTTTCTTTTTTGCCATTTTGTTTTCCATCTCTACATTCTTCGTTTCCCCCAATGTTTTCTTACCAACTTGCATGTTAGTGTTGCGCATATTATGTGCCACCAAGTCTGCTTTAACCAACTCCTTATCAGACTTGATCTCTGCTTCATTTTCTTTGACCGAGATCTACTGCTATTTCCTGCTCATCTCTCCACCCTTATCATGTAATTCAACATTTTTCTTTGTTATCTCCCCACCCATCTTATGTATCAGAAATTTCCACTTTCCACTGAAAACATCACATTTATCACCAGTTCATTTATCACCTCTTTCATTCTCATTCTCTCTCTCATTTTCCAACCTACAATATTTGCCTCATGGTCAGTGCTACGGGCCAAAATATTGTTTATTTTAAATCTAAGGTGAACAAAGCCAGAACAAAGACAGGATTTGATTCTATCATGTATCAAGTTGCTTAGTAATGTTCAACTTTCTATTTTTCCATGTGGTCACAGTGGTGCTTGAGAGTTTGTCAACCCCTTCATAATGCATAAATATGACTTGAAACATTGACAGATTTCCTAAAAGTAGATAAAGTAGACATAAATTAGTTTTTTTTATAATATCAGACTTTATCATTTACCTTATTGAGTAAAATGATCTAGTATTAGTGCCAGAGATGGCCTAGTGGTTAGGGCGTTGGCCACTTGATCGGAGGATTGGCGGTTCGAACCCCTTCTCAATGGGTTGCCCTGAGGTACCCTTGAGCAAGGTGCCGTCCCCGTCCCGCTCCTCCCTGCGATGGGCTGGCGACCTGTCCAGGGTGTGTCCCCCGTCCTGTGTGCGCTGGGTTGGACGCCAGCACTCCCCCGCGACCCCATTTGGGACAAGCGGCAGATAATGGATGGATGGATAGTGCCAGAGAGTATCAGTGGTAGAGTGGTAAATAATATGGGCCTTTCCTTTCATTATATGGTTTGAGCCTGATGTAATTGCAATTAAACATTTGCTGTAAATATTGATCCTTTCTGCACATTATTTTGGAGCCATTTTCATTCCTCTGAAAGGAACAGCTTCAGCTCCTCACATGAACTGTTTACTGCAGTTCCTTCCACAAAATGGACTTGGCTATTTCAGACTTAATTTTTTTTATAAAATTTTGCTGCTCTCAGAAAGCAGTGACAAGTGACCTTCCAATCCTGAGACCTATTCCCTAACCACTAGGCCACCATTGCTCCATCATGTTCATGGCATGCTACAGTTCCACAAATGTGTTGTGAATGTCAGACTATAGAAAATCCCTGATCTTTTAAGAAGGCAGGGTGCCCAATGATGATTGTTATCTCACTGTTTCAAAACACCTTACTCAGTCTTTATCTCAAATATTATCTGATTTTACATACATATGTCAGATACCTGGCATAATATCTGACAAATATTTTTGTCACATTTATTTAACTGGGTTCTCTTTATCTCTTTACCTTTTGCGGCTGAAAAGATTTAAGGTCCTTTATGTATAACTATAGAACATCCTAAAGACTTCAAAAACTTTCAGACACCACTGTAAAACCTTCTGCACGGCTTTAAAGTGGCAATATTACATATTACACACAGGTCACAGAAAACCCAGGCTTATTAATGGTCCTCATATGTGTTCTGGGAGAGTGGAGATGCTTCTTGGGAAGACCTGGTCGACAGTGTGTGATGCTGACTTTGACCAGCAAGATGCAGAGGTTGTGTGTCGAGACCTGGGCTGTGGGATTCCTGTGGAGATTCTGGGAGCAGCTGCTTTTGGCAGAGGGGAGGGTCAGGTGTGGTCAGAGGAGCTTCAGTGTAGAGGCAATGAATCCCATGTTTCTCTCTGTCCGACAACGTTATCAATCGACTACAACTGCTCCCATAACAGGGACGCTGGACTTACATGTTCTGGTTAAGTACAATAGTTTTTGAATATCGAATATCATGTAATTGTTGTCGTATTACTGTATTCAGTCAGCTACTATTTTTTAAACAAGTAACTTCTTTGTTCAGGTCACACTCAAGCTCAACTGGCAAATGGCTCTGATTCCTGTTCTGGTCGAGTGGAGCTCCAGTACCTCAGTCAGTGGGGCACAGTGTGTGATGTGAGTTGGGATATGAGAGCTGCCAGTGTCCTCTGTGCTCAGCTGAAGTGTGGGACGGCTGTGTCTGTGTTGGGGTCAGACTGGTTTGGAGAGGGGAGTGGTCAGATCTGGGCTGATGTGTTTGATTGTCAGGGGAACGAAACACACCTGTCAAAATGTCCCATTTCATCATGGAGTCGAGCTGCATGCTCCCATAAACAGGATGTTGGAGTCATCTGCAGTAGTGAGTCGTACAGAATGCATGTGAAATATTATGCTCTAAAAATAGTTAATGTATTGAAATAAGGGATTTAAATTTTTCTTTTACTTGGTAATTGTTCCCTATAGGTTCCACAGTAGCATTTCATGAGGGGCGAGTGTGGTTGTCTGGAGGGAAGGAGTGTGAGGGGGAGGTGGAGGTTTACTTCCAGCAGGATTGGAGGAGAGTTCTGCTGGACTCCTGGAGTGTATCTGTGGCCTCTGTGGTCTGCAGGCAGCTGGGCTGTGGCTCTGTGATCAGATTCTTCAGCTCATCTCCATCCAGTTCTGAACACAATCACACATGTGTAACTGGTTTTGAATGCTCTGGGAGTGAAGCTCATCTGGGAAACTGCAGCAGTGCACAAACAGTGGATTGTGGCTCCAGAGAGCAGCTGTCAATCACCTGCTCTGGTAAGTGCTTCCGGACTTTGAAGGAGACATAGCAAGCAAATTATTTGGGGAAGCTATTTCCCATGAACCATTACATGGTTGTGTGGTTGTGAATGTATATCTCATTTTCACACAGTCAACTCCATCCATGGAGTCAGCTCTATCAGACTGGTTGGTTCTGGGGGAGACTGTGCAGGAAGGCTGGAGGTTTTCTACAGTGGTTCATGGGGGACAGTGAGTGATGACTTCTGGGATATTAAAGATGCAGATGTGGTGTGTAGACAGCTGCAGTGTGGAGAGGCCCTCAGCTCCCCAGTACCAGCCCAGTTTGGTACTGGTACTGGACCTGTGTGGCTGAATGAGGTTGAGTGTGAAGGAAAAGAGATGTCCCTCTGGAACTGCAGATTTCAGTTGTGTGAAAAAGATGTATGTGGACACAAGGATGATGTAGGAGTTGTGTGTTCAGGTAAATGTAATGTTATAGAAGTTAATAGATATTTGCTACTTGTTCTTTGTAAAATGAATTTTAAAAAGTTGACTACAGAAAACTGTATCGAAATTAGTGTAAAGCATCTTTTTTTCTACCAGAGTTTAAAGAGATCAGACTCACTGAGGGCTGTGAGGGGAATCTGGAGGTTTTCCACAGTGGAACCTGGGGTAACGTGTGTGTAAACAGGATGACACAAGGTACAGCAGATTTGATCTGTCAGGAATTGAACTGTGGAAGATCTGGTAAAGAGTTGGCCGTGAAAGCAAGAGTGGAATCAGCTCCTAACTGGCTGGATGATCTGAAATGTAGGAAACATGACTCCACTCTGTGGCACTGTCCATCTTCACCCTGGGGACAGAACAAGTGTGCTAAAAACAGTGAGGTAGCTTGGATTACTTGCTCAGGTGAGAAGTTCTTCTCTCCAGGACAATATTTTTTAAATCACAATGACGTGGCTCAGATTGTGAAGAAGATCAGTTTCTATCTTTAGCACTGCACTTAAATAAGTTATTTCTGAATGTTGATATTAACATTACTACAAAAGGTGAACGTCTGAAATGAAAAACTGCTTGGGAATCTACACTAAGTATGACAGTTCAGTATCTATTAAACCAGTTTACTATATTCACAGAGAAAACAACCGATCTGAACCAAAAGCACCTGAAATACTCCTCATCGACCTACCAGGGAAAGTGCTCAAGTAAGGACACCTGACAACCAGTACATATGACACGTTTGTATTGTTTTCATCAGTCACAATCTGGCAAAACTAATGCATAATATTTTTGTTGTAGATCACTTGCCTCTCAGGCTGAATGGATCTGTGGGAAGCTGCTCTGGGAAGCTGGAGGTGTATCATAATAAAACATGGGGATCAGTCTGTGATGATCTGTGGGACATCAGGGACGCTCAAGTGGCCTGCAGACAGCTGGGCTGTGGGTCGGCACTGAGTGCTGATAGAAGTGCTGCAGGTAGAGGGACTGTCTGGCTGAACGGAGTGAAGTGTACTGGGAATGAGATTCACCTGTGGGACTGTCCTCATTCCCTGAAGAAACGCACCGCCTGCTACCCAGGACAGCATGCTGGAGTCACCTGTGCAGGTCAGAGGAATTTGCTGACAAATACATTTTATTCTTATAACATTTGTTAATAATCTTAAGCTCAATTTGATAACTGCGAGCAGAAAAAAGATTTTTGTTGTTGGTGTTTCTGGCCTGATTTTCTGGCATTAGAGCTGCACAAATAGTGCTTGCTTTGGCTGCTTTGTATTGGGCACAACAGAAGGCACTTGATCCAGGAAAAAAAAACACTGTAATACACAATGAGTTAAGAATCTGATCAGTAAAATATCTGAAGTCATTTTTATTTGGGCATTTTAATATGCCTAAAATAAGTGATTTTTTTTTCTCAGTGCACATTTCAGTTTAATCCCTGCTTTTCTTTTTGCAAGCAGATTTGTTTAAACATGTAACCATTCTCTGTGCACACCTGTCATGACCGTGCATTTTCACTGCACACTGCAGTGAGCTGTCACCTGTGATTCCTTTACAGACTTTTTACAGACATTTTCCAAATTATTGGCACAAATTTTTAATGTATTGACAGTCAGGAAATTTAAATGAAAATAAATAATGAAAACAGAGTATCCTGTAACACATTATAGCCTGCTGAAGTGCTGTGGCTGAATCAGATTTACACGTATCACACAACACACTCTTGTTTCTCTACAGGTTAAACAGAAAAAAGCACGGTGGAAAGGAATATTTTGATTGCAAACACTTCTGTGCTAAAAAAGGCAAAAGTTTATTTATTGTTTGACTGACTATTTTGCCTTTCTTTTTTTCAGACATATCTGCCACCCCTACTATTACTTCCAAAACAACCACCCCTTCCATCAGAGGTACACTGATTGTTCATTTCTGTATAATTTTAGGAAGGTTGGTAATACATTGTCTTGTGTAATGTTGTATGTTTTTATTTCTAGGTGGTCAAACAAAGATGAAAACTCTGACACAGCCTCCTCCACCAGCTGTTGTGTTCATTTCTCCTCCTTCTCTCCTGGTGCTGGGAATTATGCTTTTCCTGGCTTTAGTGCTCTTGATTCTCCTGTTTTACCAGAACAGAAGAATCTGGAGGGGTAGGTAGACCTTCAATCCACTTTCTGTGGATCCACTTTTCTTCATGATTTATTTGTCAATTATGCAATATAAAGAATACAGACAAATTACAACATATTATGTTTAATCACCATTTAAAAATTTGTCTTGCATTTTAAACTAGTATTGCATTTCTCTCTGCCACCAGTGCTGTCCAAGAAGGGGCCACCAGTTATCTATGAGGACCTGAAGAAGGGGCCCAGTGTGATCTATGAAGAGATCGGTCACAGAACCAGCTCTAGAAGAATGACTCATAGAAGTAAATTATATTTTAGATTTTATTTACTGGCAGTGCAGCGCTCTTATGTTGTCATGGTAATCCTACTGATAAGCATCTATTTGTCAGTTAATGCAGAAGTTACCACAAAGTAGCAGGTGTGTGTTTCTCTCATGATGGGAAAGGAAAAAGAAAGGCATGGGTGTGTGTGTGTGTGTGTGTGTGTGTGTGTGTTAAATAAGTCTCTTTTTCTCTTTTCATAGGAAGTGTCTCTTTAGTACAGAATTCAGCATATGAGGTTGTGGATGAGGAGCTTCCTCAAGGTATAAATAATTCATCAAATAGAGTCACAGCTGTATTGAATTAAAATGAATGAATAAAAAGCTGATGCATTTGAACTGATCTGTTCATTCAAAAACCTTGAAAAATTAAGAATTATTTGTTTCTTATTCGGTTTCAGGTGAGCTGCGAGTAGAAGACCCACCAGAGAACTATGATGATGTCATCCCTGCTGGACAGATACCCAATGGTGACGCAAGTATGTTTCAGTTTTGCAACGTTTTTAAAGAAGAATCAGTCACCTGTATTGCCACAAAAAATCTTGATACATTGCTATACAGTAAAACGCCGATTCACTCTCCACACATTGATTCAAACTGTACAAACTGATTGTTTCCGTTTGAAGATGAATCGCAAAAAATGAGAATCATGATAACTGGTCAACACACCATGATATACTAGCGTAGTCTATTCTGGTTTCTCATTTTCTCTGCTGGTACAAACCAGTGACAGCCAATGTGGGTATCTGTTAGGTCACATCTCCAAACTTAGCCATCGGTGCTCAACAGATCGCTGGGATTAGTGTTAGTGGTGTTTCATTACCATTCTCGGTACGGCAGTTACTGCAGTAAACACTTTGATGTAATAGCATTGTAAATTTAATACAGGCAGCCATCATTGTTTGGCAATATTATTGTTGTTTTTTTTGTTTTTTTTAAGAGGACAACATGGAAGATTATGATGATGCCATTATTCCTGAAGGAAGCACACAGGTTGCTACCAAAGGTTTGTTCGTTTTTTCTTTCACTTAATAAATGTAAAACCAAGCAATAGTTTGATAATAAAACCACATTTATAACTTTTTGCCATCAAAATCCACTTACATTTGTTACAGAATACGCCCGGGAGAACGGTGATGCTGTGATCACTACTGGCCCAGATTTTGAATGGGTGGCAGGTAAGGCTGATGAAAAGTGATCTCCTCTATATTTGTAACTGTATGTGAGATTTTCCACTGTAAAATGAAACATGCATGGAAAACTGCAATTTCATTATAAATGGGATGTAAATTCTGAGTGAAGTTTTTTTTCTTTTAATGAACAACAATAAATGCAAAGTCATGCTCAGGTCTTGCATCTTGCACCAAACCTGATTTATAAAATGTTTAATCACCAACTGTATCATGGGATTCATTTGTACATACATAAAATGTGATGTGTACAAATGCTCTTTTTCTGCTTGCAGACTATGATGATGCAGAACAGATTCATCAAATTGAGGGACAGGCCCTGCTTGAGACCCAGCAAGTGCAAAATGCTCATGAAATGGAAGTTAAAGTTTCTTGAAAGCAAGGATTAAACACCTTAACAAAGTTGTTCCACTTTTCTGGATGTTTTTCTAGATGTTTTTTAGACACTTTTGCCTTAGAAATTAACATGTATATTAACCTTCCAAAAGAATTTAAAGCTTATACATTTTTGGAACATTATAATGAATATGATTTATATCAGAAGCGATGATTTCTTTTGGACTTTACATTAAATATTTGCTTTCATTGGTTTATAGTTGATTACTTGACTGGTTACATATTCTGTATTGTGTAATTGTGCATTCAACATAATTCTCATCATATCACTTTGAAAGATTCACAAATCAATTCACAAATCAGTTTCGATCCATATTTGTTTTGGTCTTTAATTGAAAATAATACAATATATGATTAATATAGAATTGTGGAAATTAATACAGAATACGGACAATTAAAACATTATATCAATATCATATATAATACAGAATCCTGTATTAATTCTGTTCTGAACTGAAAATGCTGTCATATGAGTAACATCTCAGGAAGTGTGTTTTCCTTTTGCTTAATATATGAGATTCAACTCTTGACCATTCAACACTTTCTTGACAATAAAATGCTTCAAACCCTAGAGCAAATTATTTTGTCCATTGTTTTCTACAGACTCACAGCCTGCAGGTTTATTTACAGTAGTAGGAGAGAAGCAGCTGGTCCAAAATGAATGAATCTAAAACTTTGTTAAACTTAATTTAACTAAATTGGAACTCAGCTTTTTGCTGCAGGGAGTTGACCTTTCTGTGGGACCACACAGGCAGCAAGGGATGAAACTACAAAGGTGGAAAGTGTGTGTCATACAAACGTTTCCTACCCATGCAGACCAGAGGTACTGGTCACACTTTATTTGGATGGTCCACTGAAAGTGCTTTGCTCGGCTTGTCTTTAGTCAACTAAATATCAGCTAAAGAATTTTCTCTCTTCCCCATTGAGCCTGCCGACTCTTTAGTTCTGTAGGCTGCCGCCAGGGCCGTTACCAGGGTCTGAAAATGATTGAGGCCCAGGACATGACCAGTTCCTGGGATGGGTGGGGTGAGGTGGGATGAGGTGGTGGTTGCTGCTAAACGTTAATGCTAAATGTTAACATTAAATGAATTAGGTTAAATGTCAAATGAATAGGAACTTTAAATTGTATATACCAGTTTCTATTGATCCTAACACTGACCCCAACCTTAAAATAAACTCAAAATGTAAATCTAAGCCTGACCCTAACACTGAACCTATTATTTTACTGCTGGTAATCCACAGAATTTCACCAGATTTTAAAAGATAGAAATAAAGTGATCATTCTTGTTATTGTAAGTACACAGCACAACACACAGCGAACCACAGTGAACTTACACCTCTGCGTTTTTACCCACACACATACACATGCAGCAGGGGGCAGCTATTGAATGCACCTGAGGAATAGTGATGGGGACGGTACCTTGCTCTAGGGTTCCTCAGGGCAAGGGTTCACTCTGGTCTTGTGATGTCTTGTGTAAAGGTGTTGAAATGACCAACATGGAAAGAAGTGCCAGGGGAAGAATCTCTTTGCCAGCACAAAGGGATTGGGCAAGTTTACAACCCTTAGAATGTATGCAGTTAAATGCTAACATTTAACGTGACCAAAACTTGATGAATAGGTAATTAAACATTTTTTAGTGAGATCATTTCACCTGAGATTTTTTAAACAAGTGACAAAATAAGAAAGAAATCTAACATTTACCTCAGCAAATGATCCGTCTGTGCACTGTAACCTAGAATAATGGTGTGTTTGGTGTGTGTGTTTATCAGTGTGTGGATCAGTTTTCTGCAGGTGCAGCATTAATGCTGGAGTGTTTCCCCTCTCTGAAGTCAGTCTCCTGTATGTTGCTGACTCTCTCACCGCACTGCTGTTAGTCACACACACACACTAGAGATGGAGGTGGAGTTGTGTTGATCAGCGCTGACGTTCTTTTGATAAATATGGAGAAAGAAAATAAGCATCTCCTCTGATTTGTCACTTAAAATGTTTGATGTTTTCCTCAACTCTTTCTAATAAGGCCATGATGAGTGTGATTGGCAGCTACCTTGTGGCACCCTCTCACTCATTCTCTCTTTTTCTATTGGGGAACTGAGAGCATTTGGTTTCTTCAGTCTCTCTTGGGGAGTGTGTGCAAGTCAGAGGGAGATGGGCATCTATTTGCTTCTCTTTCTTCTGCTCTCTACAATCACACTCTCCACAGCTGGTAAGTGCAAATATTGATTAGAAACAGCCATCTAAATGTGTGAATAATTTGTATCCATTTAAATACATTTTTAAATCCAGGACCGCATTCGAGCAAAGGCCAACATTCGTGTGGACTCTTATTTGTTAAAACGGTGCAAAATATGTATAAAGCAAATGCACTTTGCAAATCTGCAAAAACTGCATACATATTTAGCACATTTCATACACAAAGCCTTTTTTTAAAACACTTTTTTTTCTGTTTTTGCAATACAGACAGTGTGAGGTTGGTGGATGGAGGCAGTCGCTGTGATGGTAGAGTAGAAGTACTGTATAAAGGACAGTGGGGAACAGTGTGTGATGATTACTGGGATATGAGAGATGCTGCAGTGGTGTGTAGAGAGCTGGGCTGTGGGGAGGCTCTAAATGCACTGCGCAGAGCTCATTTTGGACCAGGATCAGGACCAATCTGGATGGAATATGCAAACTGTATTGGATCAGAGTCTTCACTAAAGAACTGTAAGTCAGACGACTGGGGAAGACAAAGATGTAATCATGATGAAGATGCTGGAGTTATTTGCTCTGGTAAGTTGCTTTTCCCAAAGTGGAATCGTTTTCATCAGCAGGCCAGTATAATATGATCCAATGACCTTCCGGAAAGGCCAACTGTACTCTCTAATAAGACTGGCCTCTCTAATGAACATACTGAAACCAAATCTATGCAAATTCATTCCCTTAACATGTATCTCAACTCAGACTTCCTCAAATCCTCTGTGGCTCAGTTGCTGCTTTCATAAATTCAGGTAAACCGTTAGCTTTAAATTTTATTTTAATTCTTATATTTCATTGCTAGTTACTGTCCTGGCTGCTGCCATGCTTTCACTGTCCTAAGTGAAGGATGGAGTCATTTTTGTCAGTAATTTTCCTGCCTGTAACGGAACATTGCCTGTAACTTACTGTACTGCCAGCAAGATCTGAATGGACTATTGCTGCTAGGATGCATTTAATAAAAACATTTTAAAAACTCATATGACCTTGTGTGAGGTATTGTCAGCCAGGACTTCTTCTGACACTTAAACTATAAAGCCCATAAACTGAAAACTTGCAACTGCCATAACTATTTACAGGGCTTGGTCAAAGTTTAAAATGAGGTAGAAATAAAAGAAAATGTTGGCACTGTGGTTGATGTTTGAGAATCTACATTCTATAAGAAGTGGCTTGCTAAAATAAACCTTCAGACTTTGATAAATGAAAATGTGATTTGGTACAAAAGTGAAAGTGACTATTCTTGCCATTGTGAAACACAGCACAGCACAACCAAATTCAACCTCTGCATTTCACCCATAAAAATGCGTGCAGCAGGGGTCAGCTATTTACCTTCTTCAAGGGTACCTCAGAGAAACCTACTGGTCTGGGATTTGAACCCAGAATCTTCTGATTCTGGGGCCAACTCCCTAACCAACAGGCCATTGCTGCCCTGGTAATGACATGACAAGATGTTATGTTTTATTGTTTAGGTGTTAGGCTTTTTGGCCAATCTCACTGCGCAGGGACACTAGAGGTGCTTCATGGGAAATCCTGGGGCACAGTGTGTGATGCAGGTTTTGACCAGCTGGATGCAGAGGTTGTGTGTCGAGAGCTGGGCTGTGGGAATCCTGTGGAGATTCTGGGAGCAGCTGCTTTTGGCAGAGGGGAGGGTCAGGTGTGGTCAGAGGAACTTCAATGTAGGGGAAATGAACCTCAGATTCAATTCTGTCCAACATCACCTTCACTCAAACATAAATGCTCCCATGATGATGATGTGGGACTGGTGTGTGCAGGTAAGACTTGCACAAATTACATACATCAATATTTAATTGAATTATTGTCTTAATTTGTCTGCTTTTCCCCTTTAATTGTGGCAAACAGACAGTGTGAGGTTGGTGGATGGTGGCAGCCGCTGTTCTGGAAGAGTGGAGGTTTTTCATGAAGGACAGTGGGGAATGGTGTGTAGTAACAACTGGGATTTGAGAGATGCTGCAGTGGTGTGTAGAGAGCTGGGCTGTGGGGAGGCTGTTGAAGCACTCAAAGTTGTTCACTTGAAACCAGGATCAGGATCAGCCTGGATGGACGTTGTAAACTGTAGTGGATCAGAGTCCACAGTAAAACATTGCAGATCCGCAGGATTGGGTAAACATAACTGTGACCATGGTAAACATGCTGGCGTCATCTGTTCAGGTGAGTTCAACTTAATCAGAATATATTATTAGAATAAATAGCTAATTGCTCAGAATTGACATTTGACCATCTTTCAAATCTTACTTTGAGTATATTTTTGTAGATTTTTTCTTTGGATCTCAATATGAGTTACATTTTGTAATTAAAACTGATGATGGTAATTATTTATAAAATCTTAATTTGAACATCATTTGTAAAATGCATTTTCTTTTAATAAAAATAGACTTGTTTTCCTTGAAATGAGAATATTACCCTTTTCACTTTGAAAGGTATTGACATTTTGTAAACAAATGTAATCATATTCAGCATTTGTTTACTTGTTGTAATATTATAGGAGTCAGGCTGGTTGGTGGTTCTCGCTGTTCTGGGAGAGTAGAACTGCTTCATGGAGAGTCCTGGTCCACAGTGTGTGATGCTGACTTTGACCAGCAGGATGCAGAGGTTGTGTGTCGAGAGCTGGACTGTGGGATTCCTGTGGAGGTTCTGGGAGCAGCTGCTTTTGGCAGAGCGGAGGGTCAGGTGTGGTCAGAGGAGCTTCAGTGTAGAGGGCAAGAAACTCAGATTCGCTTCTGTCCAACATCACCTTCACTCAGACACAACTGCTCCCATGATGATGATGTGGGACTGGTGTGTGCTGGTAAGAACTTTTGTTTAATATAATATTTACCTGAATTTTTCTCTAAGTTCTCTGATTTTACTAAGATTAAAATTAAAAATTGTAAGAAAATGTTTAATTCATTCTCTTGATGATTGTTCTTCTGTTGTAAAGACAGTGTGAGGTTGGTGGATGGTGGTAGTCACTGTGCTGGGAGAGTGGAGGTTCTTCATAGAGGACAGTGGGGAACAGTGTGTGGTAATAACTGGGATATGAGAGATGCTGCAGTGGTGTGTAGAGAGCTGGGCTGTGGGGAGGCTGTAGATGCACTGAGTCATGCTGAATTTGGATCAGGTTCAGGACCAATCTGCATGGATAATGTGGACTGTAGAGGATCAGAATTCATGCTGAAGAAATGTAAATCAGCAGACTGGGATACAAAAAACTGTAGGCATACTGATGACAGTGGCGTCATCTGTTCTGGTGAGTTGCACTAAAACCCAGTATTTGATATACTCTTGATTATTTTTCAGCATTTTTTTTTTGTTGATTTGTTTCCCTCAAATTTCCATTGAAACCTCCTTTTTAAATTGAAATTATTTTTGCTAGCAGTGGGTGTTTCAATTTGTTATTTTTATTTTTTTTATTATGTTTAATACATAAAAAAACAGACATCCATCATAAGATGGTGCATGATGTCTGTATACTTGTGATTATAATTTAGGAGTCAGGCTGGTTGGAGGTTCTCACTGTTCTGGGAGAGTGGAGGTGCTTCATGGAGAGACCTGGTCCACAGTGTGTGATGCTGACTTTGACCAGCAGGATGCAGAGGTTGTGTGTCGAGAGCTGAACTGTGGGTCTCCTGTGGAGGTTCTGGGAGCAGCTGCTTTTGGCAGAGGGGAGGGTCAGGTGTGGTCAGAGGAGCTTCAGTGTAGAGGAAGTGAATCTCAGATTCACTTCTGTCCAACATCAACTTCACTCAAACGCAACTGCTCCCATGACGATGATGTGGGCCTGGTGTGTGCAGGTAATGTATTTATATGTCTCAGATTATTTGTTTCTATGTAATATCACAGAAATATCCAATGGGAATTTTCTGAGTCACTAACAGGCTCAACAGGTTTTCAGAATCACAGACAAATCAGAAGATATTTTAATTTGTTGCTTAAGTTAAAAGCAGCTAAAGTTTCTTTGTGTCTAATACCTGAGAGTATAATAATTTATAACAGATTTACCGAGGCTTTAATTCTATTTAATTAACTACATTATTTCATTTAGTAAACTAGTGTCATCAGGCATGATCATGAATCATAAGTAAAATAGTTTGATATGGTTCTGACCATTTCAGACAAACATATAATGCCTACATTTTTCACACAGTTCATATATATAAATGAAAAAACCTATGCTGTAATACTCTTAACGTCACTCTCTGATGAACAGGCAGTGTGAGGTTGGTGGATGGTGACAGCCGCTGTGCTGGGAGAGTGGAGGTTCTTCATAGAGGACAGTGGGGAACAGTGTGTGGTAATAACTGGAATATGAGAGATGCCGCAGTGGTGTGTAAAGAGCTGGGTTGTGGAGAAGCTGTAATCACACTTAAGAAACCCCACTTTGGACCAGGATCAGGACCAATTTGGATGGATGATGTTGACTGTATTGGAACAGAGTCTTCACTGAGGAACTGTAGAACGAGGGGTTGGGGTAAACATAATTGTAACCACAGCAATGATGTTGGAGTCATCTGCTTAGGTAAACTGCACTCAAAGACTCAAAGTTTTAGCTAGTCTTGTTGATCTCTTGGTTGTTGTTTTTTTTTGTTTTTTTCTTTTCAGAAACTTTCGACTTCCATTTGGTAATTAAGTTCTACAGACTTTAGGGTCATGATCATAGCCATTCTTTAAATTTGTAATCTGTCAGTGTTTAGTCACATCTGTATTTTTGAACACTTTAACACAAGATAGAACATGTTTATGTTAACACACTGATGTCAGACATGAAGTTTTACATGATCTTCCATGCTTGTAGGATTAAGGCTCATTGGTGGTTCACGCTGTTCTGGGAGATTGGAAGTTTCTCAAGCACAGAACTGGTCCACAGTGTGTGATGCTGACTTTGACCAGCAGGATGCAGCGGTTGTGTGTCGAGAGCTGGACTGTGGGACTCCTGTGGAGGTTCTGGGAGCAGCTGATTTTGGCAGAGGGGAGGGTCAGGTGTGGTCAGAGGACCTTCAGTGTAGAGGAAATGAGTCTCAGATTCACTTCTGTCCAACATCGTCTTCACGCAAACACAACTGCTCCCATGATCATGATGTGGGACTGGTTTGTGCTGGTATGAAATGCATATTTTTCAATTGGTCTGTTTTTAATCAAAGAATAATGCAACATTTTACGCAGGACCAAAATTTTAAGCAAATCTAAGATATTTTTTATTTAAACCTGGAAACAAATACAATAATGTTAAAGAATACAGTGCCCTCCACAATCAAAAAAAAATCTTCGTCCCAAACACTATGGAATGGACAGCATATAAAGTGCTGTGAATAAGGTTTTCGCCCCCTTTTTGATTTCCTCTATTTTGTTTGATTATAATTAAAAAATATATTGAACAATACAAAAGACAACCTCCTTAATTGAATCAACCAAATAAGTAATTAACGAACCAAATATCTAAATGTAATCGATGAATGACCTGGTTAGACTAGCCACACCCACAACTGATTGCTGCCAGCATTTTTGAATCTAGACATCACTGACATGCAATCGTTCCAGCAATGTGAAATTCCCTTAAAGATCCAACCTGAAATTTTTACAGTATATATATTTGGAAAGGGTACAGTTCCACTTCTTAAACTCTCTGACTCCAGTGCACTACTATGAGAGACATCATCTCAAAAAACAGAAACCATGAAGCACTGATAAATCTGACAAGGAGCAAAATCAGCTAGCAGAATCACTGCAAGAGTGCATGGAAAACTCATCTGAGAAGTCACTTAAGAACCTTTCTCAGCTCCGTCAGTTGTATTGTCTGTTCCTGATTGTCCCATTAATAAAACACTGGGCAAAATGGTATCCATTGGAGAGCAGCAAGACGAAAACCACTGATATGCAGAAAAAACATGTCATATTCAGCATCTGCCAAAAAAAAACACAGTGGGATACTGATGGAATGTTTTATTTCTTCAAGACCTAAGAAACTTGCCATGATACAGGGATGAATGAATTCAATTAAGAAATTTTTAGAAATTACAGAAGCAGTGTGTTTTATTAAGAGGTCTGACATTACTGGGCAACTAACATACCTTAAGGAGGCCAAAAGATCAATACCAGAAATATGAATGTATGACTTACAAAAATTAAACAAGTAGAAAGACGATATGTAACGAAGAAACAAGAATGTCTTTCCTTATCACAATATAATTAATATATGGTTATGTACACCAGTTATCTGCTTACCTTTCTTTCCTTTGCTTTTTTCTCACTACTTTTGCACAGAAAGTGTCAGATTGGTGGATGGTGGCAGTCGCTGTGCTGGGAGAGTGGAAGTACTTCATAAGCGACAGTGGGGAACAGTGTGTGATAATGCCTGGGATTTGAAAGATGCTGAAGTGGTTTGTAGAGAGCTTGGATGTATGAAAGCACTTAGTATTGCTCACTTTGGATCAGGATCAGGACCAGTCTGGGTGGATAATGTGAACTGTAGTGGGTCAGAATCCACACTAAAGAACTGTGCATCAGCACCATGGCGTAAACACAAGTGTGGTCATGTTGGAGATGCAGGAGTCATCTGCTCAGGTAGGCCAGCATATTTGCTTTTGTATTTTATATTTTAATAATTGACATGCTTCTTAATGCAATTATAGTACATTTTTAAAAAATGTGTGTTGTGATTTTTTTTTTTGGTTTAAATTATTTATATGAAATATTCTCTATTTTCACTCATGGTAATATTTTAGGAGTCAGGCTGGTTGGTGGAGTTCACTGTTCTGGGAGAGTGGAGGTGCTTCATGGAGAGACCTGGTCCACAGTGTGTGATGCTGACTTTGACCAGCAGGATGCAGAGGTTGTGTGTCGAGAGCTGGGCTGTGGGCCTCCTGTGGAGTTTCTGGAAGAAGGTGCTTTTGACAGAGGAGAAGGTCATGTGTGGTCGGAGGAGCTTCAGTGTAGGGGTCATGAATCTGAGATTGCTCTCTGCCCAAGATCATCATCACTAAAACGCAACTGCTCCCATGACAATGATGTGGGATTGGTGTGTACCAGTAAGTACTTACATTACTGCAGTTTATTTTAAGTAAAAAGATTTTGTGTTTAATACTGACTTCTCCTTTTTCTCTCTTTGTCTTTGTGGTGTTCAGACAATATTAGACTTGTGGATGGTGTGACTCGCTGTGCTGGGAGAGTTGAAGTTCTTCACAGAGGACAGTGGGGAACAGTGTGTGATGATAGCTGGGATTTAAGTGATGCTGCAGTGGTGTGTAGAGAGTTGGGTTGCGGTAAGGCTGTACGTGCAATTAGGAATGCTAATTTTGGACCAGGAACAGGACCAATCTGGATGGATAATGTGTACTGTAGTGGACCTGAGTTATCACTGAAACACTGTAGATCAAGGGGATGGAGTAAACACAACTGTAAACATAATAAAGATGCTGGAGTCATCTGTTCTGGTGAGCAAAACAAACATGAAATCTAAAGTCATGACAATCACTTATAAATTCCTTTTCAGCATTGATTGAATATTATCTTAGGATTCAAACTGAAAACAATTATTTGATTTAATTTGATTTGGAATGCATTTTGTTTATTTTTGGTAGAAACCAGTTTCAATATGTTCATTCTTCCAATAGGTACTAAGCCCCGACTTGTTGGTGGTCCTCATGTGTGCTCTGGGAGAGTTGAGGTGGCCCATCTGAAGTCCTGGTCCACAGTGTGTGATGCTGACTTTGACCAGCAGGATGCAGAGGTTGTGTGTCGAGAGCTGGACTGTGGGATTCCTGCAGAGGTTCTGGAAGCAGCTGCTTTTGGCAGAGGGGAGGGTCAAGTATGGTCAGAGGAGCTTCAGTGTAAGGGAAACGAATCTCAGATGTACCTCTGTCCAACCATAAAATCCAACTGCTCCCATGGCTATGAAGTGGGACTAATATGCTCTGGTTAGATTTTTATACTTATGACATGTTTAAGCTATAAAATTCCATTTTATTTACCTCTTGCAGTGTGTCTGTCCTTTTTTTTAATTCTCCATTGCATGTTCAGGTTATACACAGGCTCGTCTGGTGAACAACTATGACTCCTGTTCAGGTCGAGTGGAGCTCCAGTACCTCAGTGAGTGGGGCACAGTGTGTGATGTGAGCTGGAATATGAGAGCTGCCAGTGTCCTCTGTGCTCAGCTGAAGTGTGGGACGGCTGTGTCTGTGATGGGGTCAGACTGGTTTGGAGAGGGGAGTGGCCAAATCTGGGCTGACGTGTATGATTGTAAGGGAAATGAAACACACCTGTCAAATTGTCCCATTTCATCATGGAGTCGAACTACATGCTCCCATAAACAGGACGTGGGAGTCATCTGCAGTGGTGAGTGGTCAGATTTTTGAGAATTATGTTAATGGAACATTCATTCTTCATAGATGAAACATAATGATAATTTGGAAAGATAATAATATGGTAACTTTCTTCCTCAGGTTCCATTCAGTCATTTCATGAGGGGCGAGTGCGGTTGTCTGGAGGAAAGGAGTGTGAGGGGGAGGTGGAGGTTTACTTCCAGCAGGACTGGAGGAGAGTTCTGCTGGACTCCTGGAGTGTATCTGTGGTCTCTGTGGTCTGCAGACAGCTGGACTGTGGCTCTGTGATCAGCTTCTTAAACTCCTCTCCATACACTCCTGAACACTATCACACATGTGTGACGGGTTTCAACTGTTCTGGGAGTGAAGCTCATCTGGGGAACTGCAGCAGACCTCAAACAGTGAACTGTAGCTCCAGAGAACAGCTGACAATCACCTGCTCTGGTAAACAACAATTCTGGCTACTGAAGTATAACTATATATTAGCTAATTTTTAAAAACATATTGTGATTTCTAGCATAGCAATATATTTGCTAGTTTTCAAATAGAATTTACACTTTTTGTAACAAGGTATGAATTCACTATAGCATCTAGAAATTCAGCATAGTTTTCTGTGCTACTGGGAGATGTCTTTAAACACTGGCAGCAATAGCAATGGTTGTGGTCTTAGACAAGAATGTATTAAATAAATGTGTGTATGTGTGGGTGTGTGTGTGTGTGTGTGTGTGTGTGTGTGTGTGTGTGTGTGTGTGTGTGTGTGTGTGTGTGTGTGTCTATCTGTCTAACTGTCTCTAGGTAAATTTAGCCCAGTCCACAGCTCCATCAGGCTGGTTGGTTCTGGTGGAGACTGTGCAGGAAGACTGGAGGTCTTCTACCGTGACACCTGGGGGACAGTGTGTGATGATTTGTGGGATATTAAGGATGCACATGTGGTCTGCAGACAACTGCAGTGTGGAGAGGCCCTCGGTGTCCCAGTACCAGCTCAGTTTAGACCTGGAACTGGACCTGTTTGGCTGAATGAGGTGGAGTGTGAGGGGACGGAGATGTCCCTTTGGAACTGCAAATATCAGCTGTGTGAAGAAGATTGTGGACACAAGGAAGATGTAGGGATTGTGTGCTCAGGTAAAATGTGTAAGCATCAAATTAGCTCACTCCTCTGCAACCTCTAGACCTCACCAGATTCTGTACAGCTATTGACCCACTAAAAGCCTAATAATGCAAACTCTTCCTGATGGCACAGTTTGTGTACTTCTGCTCCTGTACACTGGGTTAATTATGGATGTATAAGGAATGATGAAAGGATAGATAATTGTATAGTCTGTGTTTCATTTCAAACCTATAATAAAAAGTGCAATGACAGAACAGCTCCTGATATCTATATGTCCTATTGTGTATGATCTTGTTCAAGAAAACAAGCATTTTTTAGCATTATTTAATAAATAATATAACAATTATAACAATGTAGTCATCTTTCTCCCACCAGAGTATAAAGAGATCAGACTCACTGAGGGCTGTGAGGGGAATCTGGAGGTGTTCTACAATGGAACCTGGGGTAACGTGTGTGTAAATGGAATGAATGAAGAAACAGTAAGTTTGATCTGTCAGGAGCTGAACTGTGGAAGATCTGGCAGTGAGTCGTGGGGAAAAGCACGAGTGGAATCAGCTCCTAACTGGCTGGATGATCTAAAATGTAGGAAACATGACTCCACTCTGTGGCACTGTCCATCTTCACCCTGGGGACAAAACAAGTGTGATAATTGTAATGAGGTTGCGAAGATTACCTGCTCAGGTAATGAGTTCCTCCAGTCTGAATGATTTATTCAGTCTGAATTATTTGTGCCTAAAACTGAAACACCTAATGAGATGAAATGGAAACATGAGAAATAAAATAAAGCTTAAAAGACAATGAATGCTTTGAGCCATATTTATTATAATGTAAAAATTTTTCATGCTACAGAGAATACTCATTGGACATGTACTTCAGCTGCCCAACTAAGGAAATGCACAGGTAAGATGTATTTTCAAAAAAATTTGTATTTCTCTATGTTTGCATTCTTTCTGTGACAAGACCTTTTAGATACCTGGTAGTTATGTAATATGTAACATCGTCATCATAATAATCTATCAAATCATTGTAAATTCTAAGACTGTTAAGAATAGGCGTTTCTCATGTGTGATCTATGTGATGTAGATCACCTGCCTCTCAGACTGAGGGGAGGAAAGGGAAGCTGCTCTGGAAGGTTGGAGGTGTATCATAACCATAAGTGGGGATCAGTCTGCGTTGATCTGTGGGACATCAGGGATGCTCAGGTGGTCTGCAGACAGCTGGGCTGTGGGTCGGCCCTGAGTGCTGATAGAAATGCTGCTGCTGGAGGGACTGTCTGGCTGAACAGGGTGAAATGTAGAGGAAATGAGATTCACCTGTGGGACTGCCCTCATTCCCTCAAGAATCAGCCCAACTGCTCCCACAGGCAGAATGCTGGAGTCACCTGTGCAGGTCAGATGAGGATGATGAAGTAAATAACGCAGAAAATATGTTTCCTTCTTATGTATGTATAGCTTTGTCAAGTTAAGCAGGCTTTATTTTCATTTCAACCATACACACAGTACACAGTGAAGCGAAACAACAATCAAGGACCACGGTGCAACACAGAAGACAACATAAATCTTCCCAAGTGTGTGTGTATGCCAATCTATTCTTTATAAAACTTGATTCAGATTTTGAGATATCTACACTACTCAAGACTATCAGTCTGATTAGTCAAAGGTAGATTTACAGGGACTCAATGGTTCAGTGACATTTATTGCGCAAAATGTTCAACTCAGTAAAAAATGTTCTTATTTAAGATATAGAATGTAAGATAAAAAACAAGGATAAAAAGTGAAGTAAATATAAATGTATGCTTGTCTGTTTGACTCCATTATATACAGACACATCTGTGTCCTCTACATTAACACTCACAACCAAACAAAGCCCTTGCTATACAGTGTTTCTATTCTGCATTTTTATCTCCAGCTGGTGAAACAGAAAAGATAACTGCTCCACAACCTCCATCAACACCAGTTCCATCCATCTATCCAATACCTCTTCTTGTGCTGGGAATTATGCTCTTCCTGATCTTAGTGTTTCTGATTGCGCTGTTTTATCAGAACATAGTGCTCAGGAGAGGTAGGAAGATTCAGAGATCTTAACAATCAACTTTCTTTTCATTATCAAAACATTTTTTGTCCTTCAATCTATCAAGTCAAGTCTAGCCAAGTAAGTTTGTTGTCATTTTAAACGTATACACGGTTTAGAGAGAAAAGATATAACATTCATCCAGAACCATGGTGCTACACATTAGATGGCATGAAACATAATATAAAACTACACAAGAGCAGACAGTACAGCATATAGGGTTATGATTTCAGACTTGATTCAGCTGACACAGAGCAGAGACGTCATTGTATCTGAATATAACACTGGCATCTGTCAACTCTCTTCTGCGGAACTGGCTTCCATTTTCTCTCTGTCTCTTTCACAGTGCTCTCTAAGAAGAGGCTCCAGACTCAGCCCGAGGCAGTTTATGAGGAGGTTGACTGTAGATTACTCACTACAAGGACCTCTCGTTGGGGTGAGCGATGAAGCATTTTAATTTGAATAACTTCCAATAAAGGACTTCAATACACCAAGAAATATGATGATGTTGTCAAAGCACCAAAAGTTTTGTCCAGTTTTAGAGCTTCTAGATTGTGTCCTAGTGCTCAGTTTGAAAGTTTCTTTCTTTCATTCATTTTTAATTTCTCTTCTGTAGCCAAGACAAATGCTGTGTCCCACTGTTTCTTCTGAAGTTCACAGTGTTTATGGGCATTTCTTAAACCACAAGCATTTTTATGTCCTTTGAACATATCTTTGAAAATACATGTAATATATGTTTTTATATAAACAACAAACCATTTTTACAAGCTTTCTATTATTATTTCTTTATCATTACACTATAGTTTGTAATCAGCATGTTAAAGGTATGCAGGGGAGGTTGTTAAGGTGGTTGGAAATGGGCAATAACAGCAGAGCAAATGTATGAGCACATGCATATTTTCATGTTGATCTGTTGAAGCAGGTACTATTTCATTGTAAACAATTCCCAAACCTGTTGCAAATTTGCCATAAAATTGTTATGTTGGAAGAAGCTTTTTTACATTAAGCTTGTTTAGAACAACACATCTGTCAGTTTTAGTATATTTTGCATGTCTAGGCTCGGTTTTAAAACAGTAATGCACCTTTTTGTCTCCAGCAAAGGCTGCAACTGTTGAAAAAGCTGAACTTTATGATGATGCCCCTTTAAGCCGTGGCTTAATAAGTAAGTATATGTGATAACTGATACTTTTATTGAACTATAGTGAATAAAATGTTGGAGTAACTGCTGTTTTTTATTATTTATTTAGGTAAAACTGAGAGATCGGATACACCCGTAAGTTATGATGATGTCATTTCTCCTGGACAGACATCTGAAAGTGCAGGAGGTGTGCTTGTATTTTGTACCTTCTTCCTGCAATCTGGAATCCAAATATTAATCATTTGTTCTGCAATCTGGTTTAAGTCCTTTGAACAAATGTTTAATATGATGCAACATTTTAGGGGAGCAGTAACATCTATTGCAAAGTATTTTACAAATATTGCCATTTAACTTGTTACAAAGATCATTAACCAGATTTTTACACCCCTTACACAATAACTCTACAAAACAGGAATTTTCTGAAAGCTGAGATCAAATAATGAATGTATCAGGTGTACACCTACTCCATAGAAATAAAAAAAAAAAAAGCAGTCATTCCAGCCCTTTGTAAGTAGATTTGGACGCCTCTGACACTTTCTGAACTAGCTGGCTATGCATGTATAAGTGCATGTGGTGCAGTATTTCAGCTGATATACATCTATGAGGCAGTTGAAGCTGCGCTGTTTGCTTCCAGTAGAGAAAGCCACAAATTGGCAGGTGTGTGTACTTGTGGTTAGGGGGGTAGGTGTCTGAGAGGGGCCCCTAAGTTCCTACTAATGGCCACAGAACTATAGTCTCGGTTGTTAAAAATTTGTTTATTAATGTTATCCTACAAAATATGATGTGATTGGTGTGAGAAACAAAGAGACAGACAGGAAAAGAGCATTAAAAGTGTATTTGTCTGTGTATAAGTCTACACATTTATGGTTGGACCTCCATTCTGAAAGTGTTTCATGACTGTCCCTCTCCAACAGGAAGTATTCTCTCTGAAGCACATCAGTCAGGATATGAGGATGTAGATGAGGGACATCTCCAAGGTAAGGGGGGCTGTGAGTCTTTTATCCTGTACTAAAACCATCCCATGTCTTCTTAAATGTTTCACAATAAGCTGATGATTCAGGCAATTTATGTCTTGTAAAGCCAGATCTCAGCCTCCCAGAATGGTAAATAAAAACAAGCAATTGTAAGTCCGGGTAGATCACTGGTTTTGACTACTATTTAATATTAAATGCCTGATGAAAAATGTGGTGAGAGACTCAGCTGAGGATGTAAATGCTGAGGCTGTGGAATTTGCAATGTACAAAAAAGTTGATCAGGTGCATTGATCACTACAATCAATAGCATCTATAAATAGCTTACATACATTTGAGTATTTGAGAACCTCTTCCAAAGTAGAAAAAAAAAAAATCCAACCTGTAATCCATGACCCTGGATACACTAAGAGTTTCAGATAATTAACGACTGGATGAATAATTGTGTGTGTCTAGGAAGCATTTCACATAATACATCACAGACTGTGCTAATCTACAGCTTGGACTATAATCATCCCTACTTTAGCAAATTCCTTTTTTTATGTATTTCCTGTTGATGATGCATAAAACTCCAAAATGGTCAGCTAGTCAACTTGTAATAGTAAGGGGTGGTGGGTGACCTAGAGGTTAGGAACTAGGCCCCAGGTTTGGAAAGTTGTGGGTTTGAAACCCAGACCACTAGGTTGCTCTGAGGATCCCTTGGTCAAGGTACTGTCCCCATCACTGCTTCCTGGGCGCTGTAAATAGCTGCCACGTGTGTGTATGAGTGAAATGCAGAAGAAACATTTCAGTGTTTCTCTTTGTTGTGCTGTGCTTCACAATGACAAGAATAGTCACTTTCACTTCACTAAATGTTGACGATTAAACTTTTTATTCGATGCGTTCCTTCTTTACAGAGAGGATTTAGTCCCGCTAGCCGGGCTATACCAGCCACCGTTTTGTATTTTACTATAACTTTCGACAAAGTACACGGTAGAGACTCACTATAATACAGTTTCAGGAGTGAACAGGATTTAGCAGATGAGTCTGCAGTCACATGCATTGTGTTTGCAATAGTTCAATCATTATTCATTATTCACCATGTAGCACTTTACACTGAACTAATGAATATATAGTTGATTTTGAAGTGACGATTAAACGAGTTCTGTTCTAAAAATGCACACGTTACTTGAACATCTACTTCCGCATGAACACTGAATCAGTATTACATCCTGTTCTTACGGCGGGGCCGACGACCTACGTTGCGCATGCGTAGTCCAAATCGGGTTTCCGGTCCCAATCGGGTAGCGACAGTGACGAACAGCTGCAGAGAGCCTCGCTAGATTAGGACCCAAGAGCGGCGCCCGAAGCTGCCTGCACCGGAAACAGCCTCAATAAAGACCAAACCGGGAACTAAAGAGCAATAAAAACCCAGAACGGGCGGAAAACAAAACTCCCCAAATAACAGGAGGAAAATAAACTGGCAGGAGAGACAAACCGCCGAGGCTGGACACAGAGGCGATGAACACTTAAATGAGTCTCCTGACAAAACGGTGTTTTATAATCGGGCGTGTGACTTTTTTTTTTTTTTTTTAAATAGTTGCAAAGGAGAGAGAGAGCGCGAGCTGTAGGGAATTACTCCTGATTATCACTAAACTGACTTTAAAAGCGATTTTGGCATAATATGATGCAGGATTCATGTGTGTGTTGTAAACTAAAGGTGCGCTAACTTTCAGACTATGATGATGTGGAGAGCTCATGTGGGGCCGCTCTGATGGACTGAAGGCATCCGGGAACTCCTTCACCGGGAACTCCTTCACCGGGAACTCCTTCCCCGGTCACAGATGATTAGAGTTTGTCTGATTTTCCCGCTGAACCCTTTTCCTACAATTAATTTCTACAAAATTAATTTATTGCTGAGCATCGAGGAATGTAAAATGGTCACTTTACATGATTGATTAAATTAAAATATTTGCCAAAGAAAAAAAAAAAAAAATTGCTGTTTGTAAAAGTTGACCTTTTATATATATTTTTGTGCTTTTTTCTTTTTTTCTTTTGTTTACAATGTAGATCTTATGTAAGTCTATTGATTTTGTATTTTTTAATATTTTTAACAATGTTGTTTTTTTATTAGTAAATATTCATATACAATAAACATACCTATAATTATTGCATTTCTTATATAATAATAACATTTAAAAAGCCAGAACACTACCTCTTCATTCCACTTTAAAATGATTCATATGAAAAGGGAAATCAGAGGAAATCACTGAAAAAAAATGTTTATGTGAAAACTGCATGTGGAGGAAAATTAATAATAAAGTATAAACTGTTAAGATATGATTATTTAATTGTAAATGTTCTGCTTTTTATTTTAAATATATCAATTTCAATCAATAAATAAAAAATATAATCAAGAAATGATTTTTAAATAATCTACAGCCTAAAAAGTTTATACAAATGATAAAGTTTTCTGTTATTTCAACAGACTGTTACAAAAGCCTTCAGATTTCTGGGGCAAAAGGTCATTAGACCTCTGTTGAAATGTAACCTTCACGCTACAAGTGGAGGTTGCACACGATCAAATACACGTTCAGAGCAGACCTACATGTACATCTGCTGTCTGATCCTTTTCCATGTTGCCATGTGGTGCAGTACTAATCTGCAGTCAGCTAGTTTGAGGGCATTTTTTTAACCTCACCATTCCTCAGAATCTGTTCCAGTACTGGGAGATAATGTAGACATTGTTCTTGCTTAGTTAAGCACAGCAGTTTACACTAGACTTCCACCACATGGTGTCAGCTGTGGACACCGAAGCTTTCTCGAGGGGTAAATGAGTATGATCCTGCTGCACCACAGGAGGGAGTAGACTGCTTAGTTTAATTTTAAATCATTATACTTTTAGCAAACTTTTTGTCTCTCATTTTCAATCCAGTCCCTGAACCTGACCATTACCACTTCTAGTTTTTTAAGCCAGACAGAGAGCTGTTTGCGGCTGATGCTGAATGCCGAGCATTTGGAACCCCTTTATCTAGAACCTTGTATCATTAAGCATGTTGCAGCCTGTTGCAGTAATAATTTTTTTTCCCATTTCTTTTATTTCATCTGCTCACCAGTTTGATAGGCATAAAATAGTATTTTCAGTCCAACAAACTGGTTTACTTGCAAAATATGAAGAAATGAGTGTTGACTTTATTAGTACACTAATGTACATCATTGTCTGAAGATAACAAAATAAACTTTACTTAATCGGCTTAGTTTCGTGAGAGCACAAAAAAATTTGCTAAACGCTCTCTAAATACTTCTAAATGGGGTGCGATCAGCTGCAGTTATTACATCGAGGATCTAATCATGTTTTCACTTCATGTACTCTTGACTCAAACTACTTGGTCCGCCCTCCACACTCATGTACATCTGAAATGCAGCAGTGACAGAAACAAGAGCTTCCACCCACCTTTTGTCAATCCCTCATCTTATAGTGATGTCACTGGGTCCACTAAACCAACATGAGAGATACATTCTCTGACATTTTAACTGTGATGAAGCTTCAGTGGTAAATGATTTCTCTTCATTAAGAAACTCTTACTGTTTATCATGTTGGAGTTTGGTCCAGTAGTAACCGCATCATCACAGTTCTCTGATGTGTCTTCTGTCGAAATCCACAGAGTAACATCATTAAATCAGCATCAGTATCATCAGCGAGTGTGTTGATGTTTGTGATTTCAGTGCTGTTACATTACAAGTCATACCTGTTACACCAGCTGAGATCTGATCAGCAGTGATGACATCGTCATAACTCTCTGCTGCATCCTCTACACCAAAACAATGAGATATTGATAAAATCACATTTTGCACAGTTTGATTTCTTAGACGTTCAGGCAAAATTTTTCAGTACGAATAAGTCAGTACGAGGCAAAAAAACTGGTCAGGTACAGAGAGCCAATAAGTTTAATGGTCCATTAGGAGGCCTGGAGAACTTTGTCTTAACAGTGCGTTAAAAATGCAAGTCTGGCTGATGGGAGGCAAAATATGAAGAGATGAGCGGCGGCTCAAAGCTAACATTAGCACAAAATTGTAGTTCTTTGTAAACCCCCCAAAACCGAAGCACACCTGCTACATCAGAAATCCGTCCAGGAGCGAGGACCCCGTATTTCTCTGCTGTGTCCTCATTTGCTGATTGATCTAAATTAAATAAAAGCAGACTGTCTTTACTGACGGTTCACTCATATTTTAACTGTGTTTATTATGAACTTTTATTAATATTATAATATAATTCATTAAAAACAGATTAGACCTTTTAAAAAGAGCCCACTTATCAGATCACTGGTGGTGACATCATCATAATATCCTGCCTTTGCTCTAGTAAGAGACTTTGCTGGAAAAAGGAAAAAACAAATATTATTTTTAATCACATTTGAAAATAGAATACAAATCTTGATCCAAATCCAGCTTCTGATTTTAAACTTCACTTGTATGAGCTATGGTTTATTTACTATAAATAAATCAAACCTTGAAATAAAAACAGAAAAAGAGAGAAACAGGAACCAATTAGACCGGGTATTAAATCTTTAACTGTGAAATCACACAGAATAGTAAATGTTATTAAAAATCAACATAAAACAACCTGATACAGATCAATGTGTACTAATGTGACACTCGTTTTTTCTCTCAGAATAGTCTGACCTGTCTGTAGAGTAGGTTCAACAAGGTGTCACATATATTATACTTTATTGTTCCTGATCCCATCATGTCATTGCTGCAGGTCTATAAACTATAAGAGCTTTTTGGGTTGAACTGAAATCTGCAGTGGGAACAGAAGAGCAAGCAGGACGGGAGGCTGCCATGACTAAGATTGGGAACCAGTGGTCACTGGGAAGGCCACAGAACCCCATGCCCTGTTTACAGAACTCTTATACTTTTAGGTTTTTTGAGGATTTTTATCCGGCTGGAAGAAACCATTTAAAGATGGACTCATGGTCAGCAATGATACTGAGGGTGTTCATGATTGATATATATGTGGGGTTAATTGTATGCCAGCAAACCTTTTCGTCACCATAATAATGACACCACTTGAAGTTTGCTGAACTTTTAAAATAAAGCAGACTGAAGTTATGGACTCATGTCGTTTATTCCAAAATCTAAACTGACTTGGCATTCAGGAGAGAAACACAATGTTTATTGTGCTACAAACTCTGGATTTTACTGTTAATGAAAACTGTGATTGTAATATTTTTGTATTTCAATATTTTAAAACTGAGTCACAAAATATAAACGTTCTGGCCCTCCTACCTGAGAGACGCTCCTCATCCACGTCATCATATCCTGAATGCTGTTCAGAGAGGCTCCCTGTTAGAGGAGAGCAGAACAGTCATGAAACCCAAAGATCCCCTGAAGCTCTGAGTGAACTAGAATATTTACAAGTAATAACACCAGTCACTCAGGGTGCTCTGAAATAACACTCAGCTCTCTAAACTCACATCTCAGAGAGAAGGCTGGATTGGAGGTACAAAAAGATGTTCACGCACATATAACATATATATTAATACAAATAATCTTATTCCCATCCTATATTATTTCTGTTTTCTCTCTCTCTCTCTCTCTCTCTCTCTCTCTCACACACACACACACACATGCACACTCACCTACACACACACACACACACACACACATACACGCATGTGCACACACAAACACACAGATGCACACACTCACACCTGCAGCTTTGTAGTTTTCTCTTTATGTACAAATATGGAAGTTTAACAGGAATTACTGAGTTGAGCTTCCTGACAGATTCTTATCAGCAGAAAAACCACATTACACTACACTACATACAGAGCTACTCACACTGCACATTTCATCTCATATACACTTAACACACTTTTATATGATTTATTCCTTTTTCTATATTATATATTATGATATATTATCTTATTTTAATTAAACACATATACATACACATATTACTGTGACGGTTCTGTGATGGTAGAGACGGTTCTGTGCTCTGATTGTGCACACCTGTGCCTAGGGGTGACAGGTGTGCCTCATCGGGGGTTATAAGCCCCAGTGAATCAGATCATGTGCTTTCTTTTGTGTTTATTTATGTTATTTTTTACATATGTTATTTTCAGTATGTTTAGTTTATGAGTTCTGTACACGTTATTTCCATTATTAAAGTTCAGTACGAAGCTCTCGGCTCTGCATTGATGTCCAGCCCACAACACTACATTGTTGCAATTACACTGAGAACAAAATGAGAAATTTAGATACTTATTTATAAATATTTATTATAGTGTTGAATGATATCAAATAATAAATAAATAAAATCTCAAATAATATTTTAATACTACACACCATACATTACTCACCCATCTGAGTTGTAATGGATGGTCTTTTAGCAATGATACTGAGGGTGTTCATTATTGATATATATGTGGGGTTAATTGTATGCCAGCAAACCTTTTCGTCACCATAATAATGACACCACTTGAACTTTGCTGAACTTTTAACATGAAGCAGACTGAAGTTATGGACTCATGTCGTTTATTCCAAAATCTAAACTGACTTGGCATTCAGGAGAGAAACACAATGTTTATTGTGCTACAAACTCTGGATTTTACTGTTAATGAAAAACTGTGATTGTAATATTTTTGTATTTCAATATTTTAAAACTGAGTCACAAAATATAAACGTTCTGGCCCTCCTACCTGAGAGACGCTCCTCATCCACGTCATCATATCCTGAATGCTGTTCAGAGAGGCTCCCTGTTAGAGGAGAGCAGAACAGTCATGAAACCCAAAGATCCCCTGAAGCTCTGAGTGAACTAGAATATTTACAAATAATAACACCAGTCACTCAGGGTGCTCTGAAATAACACTCAGCTCTCTAAACTCACATCTCAGAGAGAAGGCTGGATTGGAGGTACAAAAAGATGTTCACGCACATATAACATATATATTAATACAAATAATCTTATTCCCATCCTATATTATTTCTGTTGTCCTCTCTCTCTCTCTCTCTCTCTCTCTCTCTCTCTCTCTCTCTCTCTCACACACACACACACATGCACACTCACCTACACACACACACACACACACACACAGACACGCATGTGCACACACATACCAAAGCAGGTGCGCACACACACAAACACACAGATGCACACACTCACACCTGCAGCTTTGTGGTTTTCTCTTTATGTACAAATATGGAAGTTTAACAGGAATTACTGAGTTGAGCTTCCTGATAGATTCTTATCAGCAGAATAACCACATTACACTACACTACATACAGAGCTACTCAAACTGCACATTTCATCTCATATACACTTAAAACACTTTTATATGATTTATTCCTTTATCTATATTATATATTATGATATATTATCTTATTTTAATTAAACACATATACATACAGATATTACTGTGACGGTTCTGTGATGGTAGAGACGGTTCTGTGCTCTGATTGTGCACACCTGTGCCTAGGGGTGACAGGTGTGCCTCATCGGGGGTTATAAGCCCCATTGAATCAGATCATGTGCTTTCTTTTGTGTTTATTTATGTTATTTTTTGCATATGTTATTTTCAGTATGTTTAGTTTATGAGTTCTGTACACGTTATTTCCATTATTAAAGTTCAGTACGAAGCTCTCGGCTCTGCATTGATGTCCAGCCCACAACACTACATTGTTGCAATTAAGCTGAGAACAAAATGAGAAATTTAGATTTATAAATATTTATTATAGTGTTGTATGATATCAAATCATAAATAAATAAAATCTCAAATAATATAACATCACTCACCCATCTGAGTTGTAATGGATGGTCTTTTAGCAATGAGTCTGTGGTTGATTTCCTCATAGATGGCCTCGGGCAGAGTTTTATGTCTCCTCTTAGCGAGCACTGTGAGGGGGACAGAGAGACACAGAGGTTCAGTCGAAGGGAAGACTGATAACAGAATGAAAGTCTAATGAAGACTGGAGAATGTACTGAATATGGATTGTGAATGATCTCTAAATCTCCCCACCTCTCCTGAGCACTCTGTTCTGGTTAAACAGCACAATCAGAAACACTAAGGCCAGGAGGAGCAGAGTCGCCAGCGCCAGCAATGACACTGGATAGATGGACAGAGCAGCTGGTGATGGAGTTTGTTGAGTGGTCTTCAGTGCCTGAACAACTGGAGAAAACAGTACATAAGTTGCCTAGTGTCATGAAACATTTACCCTAAAAAATTACCAAAGAGGCAAAAATAATACCTGCAGCAGTGGTGATTTTTGTGTGTACAGTAGTAGTAGGCATAAATATGTCTGCAAAGATACACAAAACAAAATGAAATAATAAACAATGGCCATACAAGCAAATGCTAACTAAAAATAAGCTTTGGGTGTTAAAATTAAGCTTTTTGGTGGCAACTTGGCTTTTGAAGCTGTAATGACAAAATGTCACAATCTTTAGACAGTGTTTAAACAAAGTTATTGGTCTATTTTAGAGTCAGTACATCTAAGTGCAGCAGACTCTTCTTACCTGCACAGGTGACTCCAGCATCCTGTTTGTGGGAGCAGTTGGTGTGTTTCTTCAGAGAATGAGGACAGTCCCACAAGTGAATTTCATTCCCACTACACACCACTTTGCTAAGCCAGACAGTCCCTCCACCAGCACCAAAAGCAGCACTGCCATTAGCACTCAGTGCTGGTCCACAGCCCAGCTGTCTGCAGACCACCTGAGCGTCCCTGATGTCCCACTGATCATCACAGACAGTGCCCCACTCAGAGTTATGATACACCTCCAGCCTCCCAGAACAGTGTCCCTCTGTTCCATTCAGCCTGAGAGGCATGTGCTCTACATCACACAAAACATGAGGAGAAACAGACGCTGTCTACACAGAAACTCTAAATTTTTAAATTTACAGTGTAAAGTATGTTAAATGTTTTTCGTCTTCCTTATTCATGAGACAGCAACTGGATTCAAATGCACATAAAGAAGAGTAGCAATTATGATTAATAGATGTTACTTATATTTATATAATATTTGCAGTCCATACTTGAGCACTGTCTCTGATGGCGGGCTGAAGAGCATCTTAGATGCTTTCCATGCACAGCATGATTTTCATAATCTATGAATACATCAGAACAATTAATTAACATTGAGTGGAGATATTAGCCTGCTGTGCTTATCCATTTCAAACAGCTCCCAACTCTTATTGTACAAAAGCACTGCAAGTTGCTGACCTGTGCAGGTAACTTGAGCCACGTCATCACACTGGTTCTGTCCCCAGGAGTAAGATGGACAGTGCCACAGAGTGGAGTCATGTTTCCTGCATGTCAGATTATCAAGCCAGTTAGGAGCTGATTCAACTCGTGCTTTGGCTCGATCCACCTGGCCAGTTATTCCACAGTTCAATTCTTGACAGATCAAACTTGCTGTTCGTTCATCTACTCCATTTTCACACACATTACCCCAGGATCCATTATAGAACACCTCCAGATTCCCATCACAGCCATCAGTGAGTCTGATATCCTTATACTCTGGTGGGGGAAAGAAAACTCTATGGTAGTATTTAATATAAAATTTTAAAAATAGATTTTAGGAAAAATAGTTTCAATATAATACACCCAAGAGTTAATGAACTCTTGTTCATTACAAAATATACGGTAAGTAGCAATTTTATGTATTTCAAATCTGGTTAAATTAAATGTGCTGCCAATAAAAGTGTACAGTTTTAGATATAAGGTGTTCTGGCAGTCTCAGAATTCTGAGATCAGATAGGATTAAGGATTAAAAAGATAATTGTGCAAACAGTAGAAACTCAATGGATATTTACATATATGTATATGTTATATGTTCAAAAATGACTTAAGGTTGTAAAAGCAAAAACAAATGTAGTGATTAGTAGGTTTTACCTGAGCACACGACTCCTACATCCATCATATGTGCACATTCAGTCTCTCCACACAGACTAAATCTGCAGTTCCACAGTGACGTCTCGTTCCCCTCACACTCCACCTCATTCAGCCATAAAGGTCCAGTTCCAGGTCCAAACTGAGCTGCAACCAGAGCACTGAGTGCCTCTCCACAATGCAGCTGTCTGCAGACCACCTGTGCATCCTTAATATCCCACAAGTCATCACTCACTGTCCCCCATGAACCATTGTAGAAAACCTCCAGTCTTCCTGCACAGACTCCCCCAGAACCAACCAGCCTGATGGAGCTGTGGACTGGGTTAGATTCACCTAAACACACACACACACACACATACACACATACACACACACACACATACAATTGTTGACAGAATAAAATCAAGTATGTTACTTTTCTGCCAGATTTTTTGACCCATCTGACTTGATCAGATTTACAAATTAAAATTTTTGGAGACAAAGTTAGAGAAGCATTGTTGCATTGAGTAGAGACGAGGAGTATGTTGGGAGAAGGGTGCTGAGGATGGAGTTGCCTGGCAAGTGGAAAAGAGGAACGCCAAGGAATAGGTTTATATATGTTTATACTAGGTGAGAGAGAACATACAGGTGTTAAATTTGAGTAAAAAAGATGCAGAGGACAGAAAGAAATGGAAACAGATGATACGCTCTGGCGACCCCTAAATATGAGGAGCCGAAAAAAGAAGAAGAAAAGAAGAATAATTTTTAAATGCCTTAATTCCTACCAGAGCAAATGACAGACAAGTGTTCTCTGGAGCTGCAGTTCACTGTTTGTGCTCTGCTGCAGTTTCCCAAATGAGCTTCATTCCCAGAACAGCTGAAATTCATTACACATGTGTCATTGTGTTCAGGACTGGATGGAGATGAGCTGGAGAAGCTGATCACAGAGCCACAGTCCAGCTGTCTGCAGACCACAGAGGCCACAGACACACTCCAGGAGTCCAGCAGAACTCTCCTCCAGTCCTCCTGGAAGTAAACCTCCACATCCCCCTCACACTCCATCCCTCCAGATAACCGCACTCGTCCCTCATGGAATGCCAGGGAGGAACCTGAGGAAGCAAGAAACCATAATTTTGTCCAAATTATTATTGTTTCATTCATTAAAAATGAATATGCTTTAACATAATACTCAAAAATCTGACCGCTCACCACTGCAGATGATTCCAACATCCTGTTTATGAGAGCATGCAGTTCGACTCCATGATGAAATGGGACATTTCGACAGGTGTGTTTCGTTCCCCTGACAGTCAAACACATCAGCCCAGATCAGACCACTCCCCTCTCCAAACCAGTCTGACCCCAACACAGTCACAGCCGTCCCACACTTCAGCTGACCACAGAGGACACTGGCAGCTCTCATATCCCAGCTTACACCACACACTGTGCCCCAGTCACTGAGGTACTGGAGCTCCACTCGACCTGAACAGGAGTCTAAACCATTCTTCAGCCGAGTCTGTGTGTGACCTGATGAACGACAATTCACTTAATGGAAAAGTTCACTATATTTTTGTTCAATCAGATCACTTTATTGAAGATGTTCTTTTATTTTTTTTTACATTTTTTTTATTATAATAGTGATACTTTACCTGAACAAATTATTGCCACACTGTTGTCATTAGAACAGCTGTGATTGTGTGAAGATGATGTTAGACAGAAGTAAATTCGAGATTCGTTTCCTCTACACTGAAGCTCCTCTGACCACACCTGACCCTCCCCTCTGCCAAAAGCAGCTCCTCCCAGAACCTCCACAGGAATCCCACAGTCCAGCTCTCGACAAACAACCTCTGCATCCTGGTGGGTAAAACTAGTATCACACAGCATGGACCAGGTATTGTTAACAAGCACCTCAACTCTTCCAGAACACACATGAGGTCCATCTGCAAGTCTGGGCTTCTCACCTGTGTATTCACACACATTGTAATTACTTAAATGAAAAAAAAGTGCACCTTTACAGCTAAAGTGACAATACATTTTCTATAGGAATTGTTTTTAGAAGAGATTGCAGCCTACCTGAGCAGATGACTCCAGCATCTAAATCATGAGAAGTGCAGTAATCTCCATAAAGTGGAACAAAATAACAGCTGTTCAGCGTAGACTCTGATCCACGACACCACACATATCCCATAATTATTGGTCCTGATCCTGGACCAAACTGAGGAACACCCAATGCCTCGCCGCAGCCTAACTCTTTGCACACCACTGCAGCATCATTCATATCCCACAAGTAACTACATACAGTTCCCCACTGTCCATCCAAAAAAACCTCCACTCTCCCAGCACAGCGACTCCCACCATCCACCAACCTCACGCTGGCTAGACATCAAAAGTGAAAGAGAGAGAAAAGAAAGATGGGTTTAACTTTTTTATTTTTATTTCTGAAATGTGATTAAATATTTTGTAAAAGTGTTCACATTTTATTTTATTTAAAGAGTTGACTTTATCGTTACACTCCTACACACCTAATATCACAGTAGAAAACTGTGAAGAATAGCACAAACACTGCCTGATCTTTAACTTGTGTTTAAATGAACATATTTAATTCTGATGCTAATTCTAACATGAATATGTAGATGTGCCCAGTGTTAAAAAGTAACGCAGAAGAGAAAAATAGAGGCAGGCATATAACAAATTAGGTTTAAAATGCGATTAAACTTAAAATGTCAAAATCTAAGCATGTAAAATCTAATTACCTGAGAAGACACTGGCTATATCTAATGTATTAATTTATCTTAATATATGGATTATTCTGCAAGAGTGTGCGTTTCTTACCAGCTGTGGAGAGAGTGATGGATGAGGACAGAAGAATGAGAATCACACAGCTGTCCATCTCCCTCTGACCTGCACACACTCCACTCAACTCAGCAGAACAAACTTCACCTTCAACACTCCCCCCAGAGAGAGTGAAGAACAGAGAGAGAGAGAGAGAGAGAGAGAGAGAGAGAGAGAGAGAGAGAGAACCAATCACACTCACTATGACCTTATTAGAAAGAGGAGAGGAAATCATCAAACATTTTAAGCGACAAATCAGACGAGACTTTGTTCTTTCTCCATATTTATCAAAAGTGTGTCAGCGCTGATCAACACAACTCCACCTCTATCTATAAGTGTGTTTGTGTGTGTGTGTGTGTGTGTGTGTTTGTGTGTGTATGTGCATGTGTGTGCTGAACACACAGTAGACTGAGTTCAGAGAGACTCACTCCAGAGTTATACAGCCTTAATGCACCTGCTGAGATCCACACACTGATAAACACACACAAAACACAACACTTGCATGTGAAGTTAGAAGACAGACTAATGTACCAAAGCCCATTTACTGTCCTGTTTAATTATTATCCAGCAAAATTATGAGTATTACTCATAGAAATGTATTATTTTTTACTCATGATTATCCTCTTATTTGAGTATTCTCATTATAGTAGTGCAAAGTGTAGTTTGGTCAGTTTATAGCCATATAGGTGGTGGGTGGATACTTGCCTATGACCCAAGAGGCCGCAGGATCAGATCCCACTTCCAGCACCCCCACCATTGGGATCCTGAGCAAAACACTTAACCCCAAGTTCCTCCAAAGGGACTGTCCCTGTAGTGAGGAACTGAAAGTCACTCTGTGTAAGAGTGTGTGCTAAATGTTGTAAAGGTAATGGATGGATCTTCTTCTGATTCATTTTTAGTATTTAGTAATCAGGATATGAGAGCTCTGTCAGTTCTCTAACTGACAGTTCAGTTTTTTAAGTTGTTTAAGAGCCTGTTTCCTCTATTTGTTTTAATGTGTGGAATAATTTAAATGTTATTAACTATGACAATGTGTGATTTGGAAGAATAAACAGAGGTGAATTACTCGGAGAAGCACATATAGTAGTAATTAATGGTGAGGTCATACTCATTTTCTTAACCGCTTGTCCTAATTAGGGTTGCTGGAGCATATTCCAGCTTTCTCAGGGTGAAAGGTGAGGAAACACCCTGGACAGGTTGACAGTCCATCACAGGGCAGACACACAGACAAGCACAATTACAAACACACACACAAAGACACACACACACAAAGACACACACACACACACACACACACACACACACACACACACACACACACACACACACCTACAGACATAAATTGTTTAATCTGCCTGATGTGCAGGTCTCTGGATGATGGGAGGAAACCGGCACAAACACGGTGAGAACATGCAAACTCCACATAGAAAGGACCGGGACCGTCCTGCCAGGGATCCAAGCCCAGGACCTTGCTGTAAAGAGACAGTGCTACCCACTGTGCCACCGTGCCGCCGCATTAGACATTTATGGTTAAATTACTCAGGCGGCTCCTTAATAAATAGTTAACTAATATATAATAAATTAATAACGGACTTTTCATCTACATATTTGTTACATATGTGCCCCTTGATATAAAGTGCTACCAACTGATCCTTAATTTTTAAATTCTTCAGACAAATGCTTACATTTGGTCTATATTTGATTCACTCAGTAGCTACTGTGATTGGTTCCCTAAAATTAGCCATAAAAATAGCTTCAAGGAAAATAATTCAGTTTTTAATAACAGTTCCATTAAAAAGGGTGCTAGATTCAAGATGAGCCAATGAAATCAAAGAAACTTGAACAGACTGAGCATGGGTTTAATTACAGAATTAAAAAAAAAAAAAAAAAACTTTAAAAGACCTTGCATGGCCATGACATGGCAAATATCTTGGGTCAGAATAAAAAATAGGAATGATATGCGATTGCAGGTCAGCATCTGCAGTATCTTTATCACATGAACACATAGAGCTTGGCTTTGAGTGTGTGGTTAGAAATATACCACTATTTATATGTTTCAGCAAATCAGTATAAAAATATGTAACCATTTACACTCCATTGGGGGAAATAAACAGTCCATCTGGGCTGCAAATTAATGCTTGTTGCATTATTCATTGATGGTTTTGACTTTTTCTCTTGCTTGTTTGTCTTGCTCTCAGCAGGAGAACTTCTTGGCAGGCTGGTTACTGGTACTGTCCTTCTGATAGTCTGAATATTTGATGCTCATTATATTAAAATAGAAGCCTAAATAGTCAGTATAGACAGCAAATATCACATACAATGCCAAAAAGATTTATCACAGGGAATAATCGCATAACCTGCCCAAATGCATAACCAGAGAAAGCTGTTAGCAGATGGAAGCAGTGCTTTGGTTGATCACATGTTTGGATAAAGTTTCAGTATAATTCCTAAAGCAAAGCTAAAGCAAGCATATATTTGTACCACTTTATTTTATGGTCTGGCATGTGTCTAATATTAAATAGGTAAACATGTACTATTTAAAGGCATTTTCTATTTGCACATGTTGCTCCTACGTAGGAATCTTTCTTAATTACACAATCGTGCTGCCCTCTGCTGGCCGCTCCGGGAACTGTCGCCACCGCTCTGAATGGCATCCTTAAGCATTTCCAAAAATACTTGCTACACAATTCCTGCAGGTGCAGTTAATATAGACTAAATAATGCAAAAATTGCATCATATATTTTTCTGATTACTCTGTACATTTGGGTTCACACATTGAAATCTAGTAATACTATTAAGAAGACATTAATGACTTATTAAATATATTAATGAGTTATTTTCAACTTAACTATTATGTAATCAATGGTTATGACTTAGTTATGAATTCAATAAATTGAAATGACTAATTAATTGCAAATTGATGGTTTAGTTTATCATCAGATCATATTTCTTTATGAACCGCTTGCTAAATTATGTTTATTAACTGAAAGGTCTGTTTAATTATTTACAGAAATAACATGAAAACTAACAAGCATTCATGCAATAGTTACATTGATTATCATTTATTTACAGAGTTTGTGTTACATTGTTCCTCCACACTGCATCCATTTGTAGAACACATGTTTGGGGTTGTAGCAGTGAACAATCGAGATTGACACCACTTGCCGTTTATCTTTCTGTAGGCTTAGGAACTCTATTAGGTGATGAACAAACACATGAAAGCAAGCAGTCAGTTTATACTCCCTTTGTACAAAATGACACTTTATTATATCATACTGCATGCAAGATATCTAGGTCATTTTTACAGCAGATGACCACTCTCCATCACTTCTCCCTGATCACTCACGGATTCTTCACATGCAGAGGACCTAACAGTATCAGTTAAACACGTCCTGAATTACTGAGCTGGAAAGAAGTTCCTGAGAACTCAGTGTTAGTTAACCTACCAGTTGAAAACCTTTGTCGGTTGAGAACTTGAAACCTGGTCTGCTCTACCTGGTAATAATGTATTTACGATTGAGCTCTAATTTCTAACACTAGTTACTCTTTTCTCACCTTCTGATCATTATTTGTAAGTACTACATACTTACCATTAAATTCAGAGTAACTACAGTGACGTATCCCAGTAGTCACTGTAGTGGTCACCTAATTCTTCTTGTAGATATGTATATGCATCTTGGTAATATAGTATATATGTATATATATTTATATTTATATATTTATTTAGATAGATAATTTATTATTATAGCTCCTGTACTTTTCTCCTTTCTCCTGTACTTGTTCCTCTTTCCTTATACCTCTATTTTTATATATCTTTTTCTATTCTTTCTGTACATCTGTCACTTTTATAAGAGCCCTGTAACGCCCAAATTTCCCATTCGTGGGATAATAAAAGATTACTCTACTCTACTCTACTCTACTCTAGTCATCATGTGATTTTCTTTGTAATCCAAATTATGTGCAGAAATACCTGTAACCAAAACTAAAGTCGAAGACTCAGACTTATGTATCAAGTAGTAGACTTAGAAATACTAATGAACTCACTTATTTAAACATATCTTTATCAGAATTCTTTGTAAGACCATAAAACAGAATTTATTTGATTTTAGTAACCACTGATTTACATCACATTTACTCATTTAACAGATAATTCATACAAATCCACTTTCAAAAGAAAAACAGCATTCAAGCTATCAGGACTGTAAGAGCTTCACATGTACATTAAATGCCACTTAAAATAAAACACAATTTATTTAAATAAATAAAGGCATACATAGTATTTAAATACATTATAATAAAATGAAATGTGCAAAGTGTGATCATTACGTGATTATTAAGTGAATAGTGTAAGTTAGGTGTGTTAGATTATTAGAGGTGTTAGGAGAAGAGGTGTTCTTGGAAAAGATGAGTCTTCAAGAGCTCCTTGCAGGTAGAGAGGGAAGCCCTGCTCTGACATTATTTGGGAGCATGTTCCTCATCGGGGAACCAAGAATAACATTCTGGACTGAGAGTGCCTTGAGTGAAGAGACAGCAATGCCAGATTACATTCCTTAAAAAGTGTAATGAACAAGAAGGATTATAAGCCTATGTGATTCAATTTAAATATCTGGGGACAGATCAAGATCGTTAAAGCGTTAGTGACATGAATTTGATTTGGGCAGCCATGGGTATCCAGTGGGGGTCAGCGAGTAGAGGGGTGACATGAGCCTTGCTTGGTTGATCACACTCCAGACGTTACCCCACATTATGGACCATATGAAGGATGCATGCTGGGAGACCTGCTAGCAGAGCATTGCAGTATTCGAGGACGGAGACAGGTCAGTTATGCTGCCCAGGTTTCTCACAAACACCCGGCCTTCTTACACTCGGGATGTGCTTTCAAATAGTATTTCCAGAAAGCTCAAAATATCCTTTAACTCTTTATAGCACAATATTACATTTAAGAAATTTTTGACCATTAAGAGCAAATTATGAACTTTTACTACAATTTCCTACCATGTTTGGTCTTCATGTCTCAGATATCAGTTATCAGAAAAATTAAGATTTCTACAAATTAAATCTTCTTTAAATGTTATTAATTGATTCAAAGAAGACTCCATTACAGGTTTTCTAAATACATTTACAGTATTTTAGATTTCTAAAAATAACACTTTTATCTGTTCTAGACCACTTTTATATTATCTAGACAATTATTTACAGTTTGCTTATAATAAACAAAAGTAAATGTAAAACATTATATATAAAATATGTAAAATATGTAGCATAAATGTAAAACAACTGAGCTGTCTTCATATTAAGACATATGTGGCCTTCTGCCCCACATGAACCAAATAAGACACTGCTGAAAATTTGTTATCACTAATACATACTTTCACTAGACTTCTTTTGCCTTTCAATTAAATTACATCACATATTTCACTCACCTAAGGCAATGATTTTTCCATCAATACTTTTTGACTCTGAATGTGTTTCCATAGGCTGCACTCTGCCTTCTATCAGAGCGTCCTGTGGGGCAAGACAGAGAGCAAAAGAGCAAGACATGAAGCCAGTTCAGCGGGACAGTGGTTACCTAGTGATTAGGGACTTTGGCCCCAGGATTGGAAGGTCATGCCTTAGGTTGCCCTGAGGTACCCTTGAGCAAAGTACCACCCCCATCACTGCTACCTGGGTGCTTTAAACAGCTCCCCCCTGCTGCACGGTGTGAATGGGTGAAAAGCAGAGGTTGAATTCCGTGTGCTGTGTTTCACGATGACGAGAACAGTCGATTTCACGTTCATAAAGATTCACTCATACACTCATCTTAAAACAGACAACTCGTTTTCTTACCAGTCTAAAGAATATGATGAAGAACGGGTTTTTGGAGTGTTTTGTAAATTTAGAAAAAATAAATGCAATGTATTATTCACATAAATAATCAGATTCTTCACTTAGTACTTTTAGGCAGGAGTGTTCGAGCTTGGCACACCTTTCTTTTTAAGGTTTCTCTTATTCTTCCTGGATGAATCGTTAAACTAGGCTGAAACTCACTGGCCCAAGAAGCCAAGATTGAGACTGGGGCAGCGGTGGCCTAGTGGTTAGGGATGCACCAGGATGGAAAGGTCATGGGTTGGAATTCCAGATCAGTAGGTTGCCCTGAGGTACCCTCAAGCAAGGTACCATCCCCATCATTGCTCCTCAGGTGCTTTAAATAACTGTCCCCTGCTGCACAGTGTGTGTGGGTTAAATGCAGAGGCTGAATTTCGTTGTGGTTCACTGTGTGTTGTGCTGTGTTTCACATTGACAAGTTGTCACTTCCCTGAAGAGCCCAGAGGCTGCCAAATCCAAACAACATAATTAGGGGCCTAAAAACTGATGGAAACCCAAATGGGAAAAAATGGGACTGAACAAGTGGAAATGTGACAGGAAACTAAGAGACAGACTGCCGGACTGTTGACAGCCGTAAATAAAGTATAGACATCCATCCATTATCTGCCGCTTGTCCCAGACGGGGTCGCGGGGGGGTGCCGGTGTCCAAGCCAGCGCACACAGGGCGAGGACGGGGGACGCACCCTGGACAGGTCGCCAGCCCATCGCAGGGAGTAAAGTATAGACAGATGTAGGAAAATCTCCCTGATTATCGCAATTCACTCCCTGGTTTCCCAAAAGCTGTCGGGCTCCCTCTGGCGGCCGAACTGTGCCATTGCAGCAACTGCCGCTTCGGCGATCTGGCTCCCCCTAGCGGCCCTGCGGGAGTGCGTTCTTAAAGACTGGGGACACACGAGAATTGCTCTATATTTCTTTTCCGTCAGTCTTTCCCTTTATCCTATGTTGTCCTCTATTCTCCAGTGTGGAAAAAACATTCATAAAGAATCATGCTGCAAGCACTTTGTTTGACTCTAGGGATGGTCATAAGGAAGTGATGCTCAGTGCCTGATTTCATCCACACATGCCACTGGGAACTGAAACTAAATAATTCTTCATTTCATCAGAGAGGATTTCCATTTGGCCACTCTACCACAAAGGCTTTATTGATGGAGGGCAGCACAGCTGGCGGTGGATCTCATTTTGGATCTCATGTTTGGTTTGTATGGTTGGTGAGATTTTTAAGTCAGCTGTGAGATCTTATGTAGGCGGCTTTACGCCTTTTCTAAGGGTGGTCCAAGGAATTAATTGCACAGGTGGACAAGTTTCAGAAGCATCTCAAAGAATATTTAAAGTAGGATGTGTCTTTCCTCAATTGTTATAACAAATGGTCTAAATACATTTTTTATATACCTTATTTATTTTTTTATATGTTAACAACACGTTTTAAAAACCTTTTTTAGTTTTAGGGGATTACGGTGTGCAGATTATTTAGGAAATATAAACTGAATCCATTTTAAGATGTGGGTCTGGAAAAAAATCCATACTGAAAACTAAAGGTCAAAATGATGAGAATGTATAAAAATGGCATTGTAAATGATCTCTGAATCTCGTTACCTTGCCTTCTGATCAGAAAAAACAGCACAAACAGAAGCACTATGGCCAGCAAGAGCACTGTTCCCATCACCAGGAGAGGCACTTCATAGACAGATGAGGGAGCTAGTGATGAATTAGAGTGTTAGTTCTTTTTATTGACTTACTCATCCACATAATGTTTAAGGGGCAATAATTTATGCACAGTGTTGGTGTGAGGTTTTTAAGCATAAAAAAATCACTAAAGTCAATGAGAATGGAAGAATCGTTACAGAAAAACCATAAATGTCACATTTTTAATCTAAGACTGTCGGCAGTAACAAGTGATGTATTGTTTATTATGTTACTGCGTGATCTGTGCCATCATTTCTTTAGTTTTGCATCTTTAGTTCACAGCAGAGTAACTACTTCTCATGGTCTCAGATCACAGAAACATGGTTAAATGTTTTTTTCGCACTGCAGCCCAGTTTTGTTTTCTTATTTCCAAATAGACTAGCTAAATGCATTTAAGCTGCACTCTTTCACATTTAACTACATGACAACTACTTAAATCTTGAAAAAAAAGCTCTATAGTGCATGAGACGGAATGTTGAGGAACAGTTGGAAAAGTGATGGAAAGGTGAAAGGTGTACCTGGGTTTGTGACTGTGAGTCTATCAGGAGAAGATTCTGAATCTTCTGTGAATAAAGAAAATTGAAAAGGACAAAATGGAAGTTTATTCTGGAGAACAGTTAAATTTGTAATAATATTTAGAAAGACCACACTCTCTATATTAATATGTTTTGTTGCCAGTACTATAGACAACACTGTATACCCTGGTTAGTCACCCTTATTAGATTAAGTGAGACTAGTTGTCTGGCATTGAAGAATTTTGAATAAATAATTCTGTATTGAATGGAAAAGAATGAATAAAGATTTAGAAAAATGATATAAACGCTAAAAAGTGTACCTGTGGTTGTGAAGATGGTTGTTGTTGGAGCAGTAGAAAAGAATAAAATCCCTAAGAATGCAGAACACAAAAAGTATCTTTTTTTAATACTGCAAATTAAAAGCCCTAATACTGTGATTTTTATGTTTTTTTTTATTTTTTTATTGGAATCAGACACTTCAAAAACCAGCTGCTTCCTCTGACCTGCACAGGTGACTCCAGCGTCCTGGCTGTGGGAGCAGTCAGTGTGTTTCTTCAGGGAATGAGGACAGTCCCACAGGTGAATTTCATTCCCTCTACACATCACATTACTAAACCAGACAGTCCCTCCACCAGCTCCAAAAGCAGCACTGCCATTAGCACTCAGTGCTGGTCCACAGCCCAGCTGTCTGCAGACCACTTGAGCGTCCCTGATGTCCCACTGATCATCACAGACAGTGCCCCACTCAGAGTTATGATACACCTCCAACCTCCCAGAACAGTGTCCCTCTGATCCCATCAGTCTGAGGGGCAGATGATCTATAACACACACACACACACACACACACCACATGAGGTGAAACAATGTAGTCATTAAGCTCTTTACAGTATGGACCGAGCCATGCTGATTACTTTTTAAGTTGAGAAAACTTATTGAAAATACTTTAATATTAATGCTAAAAGAGTGCTTATCACCAATGTGGCCAGTGTTTTATTAGCAGGAAAAATGCTAACGTGCAGATCTGGGGCTTTCAGGATGAAGATGATGAAACACAGCTACATTAATCAATTATAGGCACAGTTTAAAAGAGTCCTTACTTGAGCACTGCCTCTCATGGAGAGAAGAGAAGCATTTCTGATGACCTCGCTGAATAAGACGATTTGTACGTTCTATAGAATAAAACAATTAATTAATTAGTAAAATAATGAACAAAGTAAATTCAGTACAATAAGGAATAAACCACATTCTGCATTCATGTTTCAAGTCATCTCAGTGTTGCTGACATGGGGTCTCACTCCTCTGGTACCAAAGTGATAACAACCCTTGGAAGGGTAACATAAGGCAGACTTATCTTACCAATCACCATTAACAGTTCCCTGATAATGGGACCTGTCAGCCCAGTTTGGTCAAGAGAAACCCCGATCACAAGAAAAGAGCACACAGTTGGTGAATTTCCACACCAAGATGGGATAAAAAACGTTAGGAGTCTTTGTCTTAGTGAGATGTTCTGTAACACAGACTCCCAGGTCACTATTGTGTGTCTCTAGTTCACATAATCCCATTTTACTTTCTGTAATACTTTATAAATGTACCTTGTTATACATCTTGTAATAATCTACTATATGATACCTAACAGCTTCCCAACATAGTGGTAACATTTAGGTTACAATTATGCAGAAAGTTATAAATGTTGTGCCTGTTGCACTACTGGTCAGGAGTAGCACATGGACTGAGGGTTTCTAAAGAGGTAGCCCCAAAAATCAGCCTGTTTAACTGACTTTCATCAATTCATTTTATTTTGGCACATTATCATATGATCATATAAAATAATCATTTAGATACATACTAAGTTAAAACAGAGAACCCCAATTAATTTTCAGAAGGAAATATTTCTGCTCCTGTTGCTATACAGAACTCCTTCAGACTGGAGAAACTGATTACCTGAGCAGGTAATCTTAGCAACCTCAGTGCGATGATCACACTTGTTCTGTCCCCAGGGGGAAGATGGACAGTGCCACAGAGTGGAATCATGTTTCCTACATTTCAGATCATCCAGCCAGTTTGGAGCTGATTCCACTCGAGCTTTGCCCCACGAATCGCTGCCTGATCTTCCACAGTTCAGCTCCTGACAGATCAAACTCACCGTTTCTTCATCCATCCCATTTACACACACGTTACCCCAGGTTCCATTGTAGAACACCTCCAGATTCCCCTCACAGCCCTCAGTGAGTCTGATCTCTTTAAACTCTGGTGGAAGAAAGAAGAATTCAAATTTCTGATCACCATGTCTTTTTCATTATCAGTGAACATACTGAATGTAACCCTTTAGCACATTTTCATGATTCTGCACACTGGTGCGGCAACATGCTTCATCAGAAAATTTTCAGCGAAACAGTGTGTGATCATTGGACCATGAAAATTCTTTAATATTCTTTTGAGGTACAAATAGAGATTAACGGTTAGAATTACGCCATCAGTTAATTCCAAACTACTTCCAACTCCCTGTATGAAGCCAATTACAGGCTCCTCCACCTAAACAGTGCAAACACTTAATAAATGGCAGTTTGGGATTGAGCCATGTTTCATGCTGTGCTGTGCTTCTGTGCTCTATATGGGAGTAGAAACTCAGATTGTATGTGTTAGAGCCATTTCAGATTCAACTGAGATCATCTTTGCATTTTTGCAACAGTGAAACATATATTTGGTGTTTGTCATGCAGCACTGTAAACATTTACATTTAGCAAACACTCTCATCGAGAGCGATTTCAACTTCCGAATTACAGCAACTGTCTTCATGGAGCAACTTGGGTTTAAGGGTTTTGTTCAGGAACCCAATGGTTGTGCTGGAAGTGGGATTTGAAGCTGCAACGTCTTGGTTCTCAAACAAGTACCTTACCACTAGACCAACTATTAAGCGTAAGTGACAAAGATTGTAGATCAAGTGCACACAGCAAATACAAGGATAAAAAGCAAAAGAACAAACTCCCTTTACCCAGCTCATGTCACCTGCAGAAGTTCATTTACTCTATGATGTATTCACACAAAAAATGAGTGAGAGCACAGAAAGCTGAGGAAATGTAAAATTAGATGTAAGCAACTACATCATTGTTACTTGTTTAATTAAAACTTCTTAATTAATGGCAGTGTATTTAGTAAAGACCTCAGCTGAATTTAATTTGTAAAATTATCATGTTGTTTTTAATCTTCATCTTCATTATGTAATGTAATATTTACAATATTTAACATCTGTATTTGAATACAATAAAATCAAATAGGTGCAACTGACTGAAAAAAAGAACTACAACAATGAGCACCTGAACATACAACTCTTACGTTGTCCTTTAGTCCACATTCACCCTCTCCACAGAGATGAAATCTGCAGCTCCACAGGGACATTGCATTCCCTTCGCACTCCACCTCATTCAACCACACAGGTCCAGTCCCAGGTCTAAACCGGGCTGGTAGAGGGGAAATGAGGGCAGCTCCACACTGCAGCTGTCTGCAGACCACATCTGCATCCTTATATATATATATATATATATATATATATATATATATATATATATATATACACCTTTATATTAAGTATATAAATATTCATTTTATATATATAACACATTACCTGAACACAAAATCCCCACGTCATCCTTGTGTTCACATTCATTGTCTTCACACAGCTGATATTTGCAGTTCCACAGGGATGACTCATTCCCCTTACACTCCACCTCATTTAGCCGTACGAGTCCAGTTCCAGGTCCAAACCAGGCTGGTACCGGGTCATTGAGGGCCCTTCCACACTGCAGCTCTCTGCAGACCACATTTGCATCCTTAATGTCCCACAAGTCATCACTCACTGTCCCCCATGAACCGCTGTGGAAAACCTCCAGCCTTCCTGCACAGTCTCCACCAGAACCAACCAGTCTGATGGAGCTGTGAACTGGGTTAAATTTACCTACACACACAAACACACACACACACACACACACACACACATAAAACACATACACACTATAATTCAGTACAAACATCCCAGACTAAGGTCTTTTCCAGACTAATGTTTGCTTTTCAAACTTTACCAGAACAGGTGATTGAGAGCTGTTCTCTGGAGCTACAGCTGACTGTTTGTGCACTGCGACAGTTCCTCAGATGAGTTTCACTCCCAGAACAGTTGAAACCAGTCACACATGTGTGTTTATTTTCAGGACTGGATGCAGAGGAGGTGGAGAAGTTGGTCACAGAGCCGCAGCTCAGCTGTCTGCAGACCACAGAGGCCTCAGACACACTCCAGGAGTCCAGCAGAACTCTCCTCCAGTCCTGCTGGAAGTAAACCTCCACCTCCCCCTCACACTCCTTCCCCCCAGACAACCTCACTCGCCCATCATGAAATGCCAGAGAAGAACCTAAAGAAAAACATTTGCTCCTAGTGATTATGAATCTTTCATCTAGACTTTTACATGTATATTTGTAAAACAAAAGATCTCACCACTGCAGATGACTCCAACATCCTGTTTATGAGAGCATGCAGTTCGACTCCATGATGAAATGGGACATTTTGACAGGTGTGTTTCGTTCCCCTGACAATCAAACACATCAGCCCAGATCTGACCACTCCCCTCTCCAAACCAGTCTGACCCCAACACAGACACAGCCGTCCCACACTTCAGCTGAGCACAGAGGACACTGGCAGCTCTCATATCCCAGCTCACATCACACACTGTGCCCCAGTCACTGAGGTACTGGAGCTCCACTCGACCTGAACAGGAGTCTGAGCCGTTCAGCAGCTGAACCTGTGTGTAACCTGAAAGAACAATTGAGAGGTGAGTGAAAGAGTAAACAGATCACAAGTGAAAATACTGATTGCTGAAATAATTCATTCAGTTGTAAAAGCTCTACTGAAAGGCATGTAGTCTCTTAATTAAGTTTCATTAAAGATAAAGTGATACTTAACCTAAACATGTTAACCCCGCATCATTGTCATGGGAGCAGCTGAGTTTAAGTGCAGGTGATACGGGACAAACACTGATGTCAGATTCGTTTCCTCTACACTGAAGCTCCTCTGACCACACCTGACCCTCCCCTCTGCCAAAAGCAGCTGCTCCCAGAATCTCCACAGGAATCCCACAGCCCAGCTCTCGACACACAACCTCTGCATCCTGCTGGTCAAAGGCAGCATCACACACTGTGGACCAGGACTCTCCATGAAGCACCTCCACTCTCCCAGAGCAGGGATGAGGACCATCCATGAGTCTGGACTTTCTGTGACCTGTGTGTAATTTATCCAGATTAGTGTCTCTCTGATATTAAATATTTTTATTCAGTGTACATACAAGTCATGTCTGAGTGCTGAAGTTAAGGAGCTGGGGCCTTGGTCCAACTGACTCTTTTTGGGGGTCAGCTTTAAAAGCCTGTAATATATTACGGGTCATGTAGATACTTTTGGCATTATGGCATTATGAAATATTGCCGGAAAACCATTCATGAGTTGGATTAATGTAAAATTCAAAGGAGGAGAAAGATGTTTGAATTGTATTGAAATGTAAGTCAGAGTTTGGGATGTGCAAACTGGAGCTGCTCCCACTGGACCACGAAAGAGGCTTAACTCTGGAGGAGTGATGAGCCCTGTTGATTTCAGGGGAGGATATAACAAAAATAGAAAAAAAAAAAAAAGGCTCAGTTAAAAATAAAACATACAAGACTGGGTGTTAGAAAAAGTGAAAAGTTTACTGGATTTCAGAACCATGTAAGTTAACATGTTATCTTTGGGTAATCATGTTAAAAGTCTTTATGTAAACAAGTGCTACTGACAATATTTAGAATGCTTGTTTTTATGAATGTAATGACTGAATGCAGCTTACCTGAACACATGACTCCAGCATCTTCACCATGATGACAATCATGTTGACCCCAACCCCGTGATCTACAGTTCTTCAGTGTAGACTCTGATCCACTACAGCTCACATCATCCATCCAGATTGGTCCTGATCCTGGACCAAAATGAGCTCCACTCAGTGCCTGTAGAGCCTCCCCACAGCCCAGCTCTCTACACACCACTGCAGCATCTCTCATATCCCAGTTATCACCACACACTGTTCCCCACTGACCTTCATGAAACACCTCCACTCTCCCAGCACAGCGACTCCTTCCATCCACCAACCTCACACTGTCTGAAAGATGTGAAATTTGAGCTTTTCTTTCTTGGCAATAACATTAAGATACATTATATTAAATAGGACAAAGGAATTTTTTAATTGACCCACAGTGACATGTGCCACAATTACTTGCTAAAGTAAAGTAAAGAGAGACTGAAAATTACATCTTCATTTTATCTTAATTGTATTACTTTTCAGGGAGCTTGTTCTTACCAGCTGTGGAAAGAGTGATGGATGAGGACAGAAGAATGAGAATCACACAGCTGTCCATCTCCCTCTGACCTGCACACACTCCACTCAACTCAGCAGAACAAACTTCACCTCCAACACTCCCCCCAGAAAGACTGAAGAACAGAGAGAGAGAGAGAGAGAGAGAGAGAGAGAGAGAGAGAGAGAGAGAGAGAGAGATCCAATCACGCTCCAATCACGCTCACTATGACCTTATTCGAAAGAGGAGAGGAAATCATCAAACATTTTCAGCTAACAAATCAGAGGAGACTTTTTTTCTTTCTCCATATTCATCAAAGGAGTGTTGATGAACACAGCCAAAACCATCTTTGTCTCTATTTTTGTGTGTGTGTGTGTGTGTGTGTGTGTGTGTGTGTAGTTGTGGTAGTAAGAGGGGAGGTGCTGTCAGCATTGTGGTTAGAAATTCGCCAACATACAGCAGAAAAACTTCACGGAGTGGAAAAAAATGTAAAAAAAAGACAACATGATCTTGATCAGTACAACCACATGAATTATCTTTCTCTGTATCAGAGCTCACACAGTACACCAGAAGTGGGAGTGGCTTGTATCAAATCATAAGTCATATGCCATAAGGGACAAATGTATTTTTCTTCTTTTTACTGAGTTTTTAACCTTGATGATTGATCCTGTAACATTACAAGACACACCTTTTACAACAGCTGAGTTCTGAACACTAGTGATGTCATCATAGCTCCCTGTTATGTCCTCTTATTATTAAATGGCTCAGGTTTTGGGTTTCATATTTAATACTTATTTACAACATGAACTGAAATGTGTTCATTTTATTGAAACATCATTTTATCAAATCACCTTTTCGTTGCATTTCTTATCTCAGAGAGGTTTTAATAAAACAAAACATTATAGCACTCAATTTCAGGCTTTGTGGCTGTTAACAAAAGAAAATTATTTCTGTCATAGACTTGTTATTTACAAATAAATTAAACAACAAACAAATTAGATGTTTAAATAGAGACTAAATTAATGTTTAAAGAGAATTTCGCTGTGAAATGGCCAAATGTCGCGTGAGAACTTTTATTTTGACAGCAATGGCATCGGGACTTTTAAGTAACTTCTGGGATGTGTCATATCGGGCGGATGTGATTGGTCAAAAATCAAAATAAACAAAACAAATATGGCATCCTCCAGAGCGGAGCGGTTGACGTTAGTTCTTGAAACTGGAGGCTAAATCCAGAAGGTTTAAAGCTTTTCTTTAAAGATTTTCTTGAGAAAAAGCCCGCGGGCAGTGCTGAGAAGGAGGAAGAGCTCTAACCCAGTTAAGGAAAAGTAGGGAAACATTCATCCTTTCCATTTTTCCCCCTCTGTTGTGCTTCAACATAGCTTTTAGCAGTAAGGGCGCGATTGACCATCACTGACCTTTGCTCTGTGTTTGTTTGCTGTTTTCATGAGACTGAATTGGTTCCCAACAGATTTACGTCTCTGGTGCACTCGGTTTGCGCTTTCGGCCGTTTAACGAAAGGCTGACGTTTCGCGCCCACCCATAGACGGCGTTATCCTTGTTTGGCGAAGCGCCTGAACAGTGAACTTGAAATTGTGAAAGTGATTATTTAACGTTTTATTTGACGCAGCACCGCAAACAGTGAGCCACAACGAAATGATTTTCCTGTTTTTAACCCATATCCACAGCAGAGCAGTAGCTGAACACGTTCAGCGCCCATTCAAACGCACAAGCTACCAATTATGGGGCCTAGTCTATAACCACTATCCTACCTCTGCCCCAGTGAGTAGTGTGTTTAAGTCATCCTGACATGTGTGTTGTTAACACGCATACCAGGAGCTCCACGCCCGTGACTGGGGCATGATTGAGTTAAGTGCTTTGCCTAAACTGGGAACTGCAGCCATGGATGTGGGATTGGGAAAGCATCATTCATCCATAGTTTTTTTTGTTTTTGTTTTTGTTTTGTTTTTTTTGTTGTTGTTGATTTTGGTGGTTCACGAATTCAACCCGGCAAATAGATTAATATGTAAATGAAATGAAAGAAAACAAAGGGTCAATTCAAACATATAGCCAGTCTTCGTTTATATCTCACCCGTCACTTCCTCAGCCATCTGACATTTGGTTAAATAAACAACTTTATAAATACCTCCCCCCATTATGCACACATACACATGTATTCACATGCCATTGCTCTACACCCATCACACACAAACACACACACACCTGCGGCAGTGGTTTAACATTGTGTAATATAAACACACACACAGTCCCCCCTCCTTTTCCCACTTCCTCCTGCTGTTTCTGACACACATGCACCTGCAGCTGCAGCTATGTGGTTTTCTCATTATCTACTAATATGCAGATTTTAACAGGATTTCTTTTTCTAACGAAGTCTAATGTTAAACATTCTTACATTAACCCACAAAATCACATCATGTTGCCAAGCTAAGTAGGTAGACTCAGCTGCCTCATTGCTATAATATTATCAAAGTTGTGTTTCTGAACACCCATCCAATTAGGAGTAAACCTCAGTCTTGTTTCAGTCGAAAACTAACTGCCAAATCATCCGCAGTTTAGCTTCCAGCAGAACGAAGTTACAGTTTCATCCATTCCATTAAAAGACATGTTACCCCAGGATCCCCTCAAAGACCTCATAGAGTTTGAGCACTTTCAATGCAAGTGAAAGGAAGTCTTGTGTTAAATCTTTAGTTTTATGCCAATCTTTTTTGCATGTTTTAGGAAACATTTTAATGAAACTGTTATTTAAACCTGTGTGGTTACACCAGTACTAGTTCACTTTTTATCACTGTGCCTGTGTACACAACCTCTACATCATCATCATCATGTCCAAATCCATCCTCTAGATGCACAAGTAATCTGCAGTTCCACAGGTACTTGTTTCCTTTAACACTCCATCTCAGTCTGGGTGGCACTTCACACTTAACCTGCCTGTAGACCACCAGTGCATTACCTACACCCACACGCACACCTACCGTGTAAAGTCACATATAAACATATTTTCTTAGATTTTGTTTGCATAATATTTAGTTGTTTTGCAGAAATGATGACTGCTTATCTTTGCAGATGACTCCATGAGAAATGAAGACTTACTGCACCATACTGAGCAATACCGTAAGCCTCTCCACAGCAGCATCTGTCATATTCCAGTTATGTTTAAATAGTTTCCTACTATTCATGATAAAACTCAACTCTCCCAACATGGCAAATCTCAGTATATATAAATATATAAATATACATATACCAATAATTATGAACAATAACCAATAATGAAAACAGCTCCACCAACATCCTAACTGTGTGTGTGGGCATACAGGAGACAACGGAGAAAGGAAACACTCCAGTTTAATATATCGATAATCCTGCACCTGCAGAGAGCCACACACACATATAGAGGAGGTGGAGTTATATTCATCAGCGCTTAATGTGGTTGGAGCATTTTTTAAGGTGTCTCTTCCATATATAATATGAATGCTGGTCTTTAGAAGTGTAGAAGGAACAAACTCTCCAAGGTTCTCAATTTATCAGTTTTCCTTTCAGAAAAAAAACAACAGAATTGGAAAGTCATGGCTGGAGGCAGATGATGAGCATGGCTGGTGCTTTAATTAAAGTCTGCCAATCAGGAAAAAAGCATTACATACTGCTGTGCTAAATCTAAAACACTTCTAATATTTATGCATTTGTAATAATGGTCTGATTTTTCCAGAGAAATTGTACACAGGTATACAGATCAAATAAAACAAACAAGACCAGCACCACAAACTGATCATTAAAAAAAAACTTAAGATACAAAATTTCACTTGCAGTTGTAACTAAGGCTGTTATGCAGTCTCACATAATAATCATAAAGCAATTATAAGCAAACAACACCAAAGACTTTTTTTCTAAAACAACAGTTAGCGATTAATCTATGATTTAAAATTACTGTAAATTATGTACACTTTTAATCGCTTGCCCAATTTTCCGATGACAACACCAACACTCCATTATGAGTGTTTGACACCTTAATATCTTAAGTGAGTGGTGAAAAGCTAGAATATACAATATGTATACCTCATTAACATTTTGGTTATCTATATCTAATGAAATCATTTATTTCATCTGAAGAGGTTTGATTGTAATTTCTGGAGGAAAGACACTTGCTGTGATCTCTCAGTCACATCATTCATCTCTGTCTGAGGCTCCTCGTTCACATCATCATAATCTGTAAAATGAGAACATTTAGGATCTTTTTACAGTGACCTGTATTATAACAATGTCCAAAAACAAAGTAATGGTGAGAAATGCCTGGTCCAGAAATCATTTTAAGACTGTTTCTACACCTGGGGAATATAAATCTGGTACATGATCTACTCAAGATTAAGTCTGTGCCACCCAATATATGTCATGAGGGGGAAAAGATTGGCAAGATACATGAATTATTAATGTGGCATTACAAGGTCGGACAACATTTTAGACATATAAACTGTGCTCATAATAGCAGAATTAGGATAATTACAAATAGAATCATGAATATTTAAATGACAGTCCTCTGCTGGAACAAAACCTCTGTTTGAATGTGATTGAATGATTTCTTTTATTATTATAAACTATTTAATCTTAACAGTTAAGTGTCTTATGTTTAATCTACTACAGACAGAGAGAGAGAGAGAGAGAGATCTTCAAAGGGATTTGGAGAAAAAGTCAACGGCGAGATTCTGTGGACATGTACAGAAGAGTCCAGGAGTATATTGAGAGATGAATGTTGAGGATGGAGCTGCCAGGAAAGCAGAGAAGAAGTTTGAAGAGATGTTGAGAGGTTTGGCTAATTCAGGTCCTGTCTGCATGTCAGTGGTTCACTGATCTTTCCCAGTATGTTACTGGCAGACCCATGCAAATAATATAAAATATTATTTAAATAAATGTCCTGATTGGTGTCAGAAACTGTACTTATCATACACAAGTGTCATTGCTCACCTTGTTCCCCTCCTACATCCTGCTTAACACTGATGACATCATCATAGTTCTCTGGGGCGTCCACTTTACCAACATGGGGAGATAAATGATAAAAATCAGAAACAAATCTGACATTTTTACTGTGTTGAAGATTTGGTATAAAATGATTTGTCGATATTTATCGAGCACTTACTGTTCATCATGCTGGAGTTTGGGCCAACAGTTATAGCATCATCATAGTTCTCTGCCGTGTCTTCTGTCAAAATACCATTCATTTCATGATAAACATCATTAAATCAGTGTGAGTGTGTTGATGTTTGAGATTACAGCGCTGTTACATTACAAGTCATACCTGTTACACCAGCTGAGCTCTGATCAGCAGTGATGACATCGTCATAACTCTCTGCTATGTCCTCTACAATAAAAAATATACAATTATATCTTGAAAGGCCATAGTTATCACCTATCATTTTTTCAGGCATTTTCTGAGATAACTATGGGGGCAGTGGTGGCCTAGTGGTGAGGGAGTTGCCCTGGATTGGAAGATTGTGGGTTCAATTCCCTCACCAGTAGGTTGCCCTGAGGTACCATTGAGCAAGCTACCATCCCCGTCACGGCTCCCCGGGCGCTTTCAATAGCTGCCCCCTGCTTCACATGTGTGAATGGGTGAAACACAGAGGTTGAATTTCGTTGTGTTGTGCTGTGCTGCGTTTCACAGTGACGAGGGTTGTCACTCTCACTTTCACTAAAGCATTTCAATCACTTGCTAATAATATTTGGTGATTTAATAGATGTAATAGACATTAAATTTGAACTCAGGCTTGATTTAAGGATGATGAACTAATCACTAACTCCGAAAATATGCACACCCCAAGAACCATTTATTAGATTTTTTGTAATTCTTTTTTAACATTGTCATTACAATATTTTTTAGTTATTCAACTATATAATTGCATAAAATCTCGTATTAATTTCAGCTTCTTTGTAAATTAAACTCTTAAACAGAAACCCACCTGCTACACTTTCAGGGATCTTTCCCACAGTGATCACATCATCATAATTCTCTGCTGAGTCTTTTTCTGATTCCCCTAAATCAAATAAAAGTAGTTCTGATACATTCTACATTGTGTTTTAATATAAAACTACATGTAAATGATTAATTTATAAAGGAACTCACTTATCAAATCACTGGTGAATATCTCATCATAATACTTTGTTCCTGTTAGTGACTTCACTGGAAAATGTACAAATAAAAAAGTTACATTTGCAAAAACAAGCAAAAAATTGCTTAGAGAGATTTAATTTGACCAAATTTAGAGCTCTTAAATGTCAGAATCCCAGGACTGTGAGCTTCAGTGGTAGCATGATTATAAGATTATGTAGAAAATCATTTCTGTCAGACATTTTTGATCAGACATGGATAGACTCACTATTAAACAGAATTCACTCTGAAGCAGCAGAAGGAACATATTAGAAAATCACAAAATACACAACATGAATAGAGGTAAACAGACAGTGGCACCATCACAGATAGATAAATAGATGCACCCACACAAAGGACGTTTAGTCTGTGGTAGTCTGATGTCATGACAAGTTCCCTCTTAATAATAACAAAACTAAAGATCTGGTCATTCTGAACTTTGTTAACTCATTAAAACACCTATTACTGATTCAGTTCCTCTGGATTGTCACAATCGCTCCCATTCCCAATCATTTTGTCTGTTCTGTCACGTCACTATTGCAGATAACTTGGAATTATTTCTACTGGTGTCACCTACTGTCACGGTCACTTTACTACTAACAGTGTTTCTTTTCTTATCTGTTCAATGTTAAATGTCTGTGCGAAGACATTTAATTTGATTGTATTACACCTGTAAATTATATACATGATAATAAATCAAATCTTGAACATGTGAAACTATAAGTGCATTTTACCTGAGAGAAGCTCCTCATCCACATTTTCATATCCTGAATACTGGGCTTCAGAGTGGATACTTCCTGTTAGAGGAACACAGAATAAAAGGGAATATGATTAAGTGATGCATACAATAGCCACAGCACTTATCAGCCCTTGTTCAAGCTGCTTGGCCCACCAAATGAACATTTTTCAGAGGAACACTCAGAGGAACAGTGTTATAAGAAACTTCTCAATATGCCTTATGCATTGCCAGCAGGATGGATGTGCAAGCAATCAAAGATCCCATACAGGTGAAATAATAAAATGTAATAAAGAAGTTGAATGTTTTGTGGTCTTTAACTACTACTATTGACATTATGTATCTTGAAAGCTAATGTTACATCAAACTGATCTGGAACTGGGCGTTAGTCAGTCAGTGATTTGACCCTTTATGTGGCCACTTGCCGAAGGCAGCTGTCAGTTTTTTGATTAGTTTTTAGGTCACACACTCGGTTGGTGTCACTTAGACATCCAGTCTCTTAATTGTTCACACCCTAACTATAAATCCATCTTTCATAAAGACGCATCCATAAACAATCGCACAGTCTCTCTCTTTCTCCAAAACCATGCATAAACACACACACACATGTACACACACAAGCAGGTGCACACGCACACACAGATGCACACTCTCACACCTGCAGCTTTGTGGTTTTCTCTTTATGTACAAATATGGAAGTTTAACAGGAATTACTGAGTTCAGCTTCCTGATAGATTCTTATCAGCAGAATAACCACATTACACTAAACTACATACAGAGCTTCTCAAACTGCCTACATAATTGTTGTAACAATTAAATCACAATTAATTTAATTTAATTTAATTAAGTTAAATGTCAGAATAATCACTGGAAAAGTACACACATTGCAAGAGCATTCCATATATCACTTACCACTTTGAATAGAATAATTTCTTTTAGTGATGTACCTACGATCAATTTCCTCATAGACTACCTCGGGCAGGGTCTTATGCCTCCTCTTGGAGAGCACTTTGAAGGATTCAGACAGAAACACGGAGTCATTTCAGTAGAAATCAGAATGATGACAGACTGGACTAATGAAGATTAGAGAATGTACAGAAGGAAGATCTCTGTTTCTCCCCACCTCTCTTGAGCACTCTGTTCTGGTAGAACAGCACAATCAGAAACACTAAGGTCAGGAAGAGCACAATTCCCAGACCCAGGAGAGACACTGGATAGATGGAAGGAACAGATGGAGGACTTTCCTGTGCAGTAGTCTTTACTGTCTTACCAGCTGAAAATAAAGACAGAATAGAAATTGTGTGCTCTGAATCATAATTTCTGAAACATTAAAAATAAATAAAGAAATACCTGTGGTTGCAGAGGGGCTGGGGGTTGGTGCCAATGTAGAAGGTAAAGGCACAGAAATATCTGTGAGTTTAGAAAAAACATAAACATAAAGAACCAAGAAGCGCTGACATAAGCACACACTGAATAAATGCACACATTGTCTTTCTGACATCCAATCCATATTCTATTTCGTTTAAGGCATAGCAGAGAATAACATTTTTCTTCATCTTTTACCAAGAATTCAATTCATGCAGGCTATGCTAAATCATTGGTGTGTATGTAATGAGGCAGAAGGACTAGATTTTATGCAGTGCACTACAGAAATAAGGACAATTCTGCACTATGGACTTCTGCATTAAAGCTGTTTATAACAATGAAAATGTGGGTTCAGTTCATGTGCACAGATGACTGATGACACTACTTTAAGAGATATGTGGCATTTAGTTATAGCTGGGCAATAAGCTAGCTGATTCAGGTGATAATAGGGTGCAGGTTCACACTAAATATGCAAAGGTGTCCCTTTACCTGCTCACACATATGTTAAAACATTCTTGTTAGAGAGATCAAATTTGAGTAGCAATTGGAACTGAGCAATAAGGATTGTAATGTACGCATAGTTAAAAACGTGATTTCAACACTTCCCTGCACAGGTGACTCCAGCGTCCTGTTTGTGGGAGCATTCAGTGTGGTTTTTTAGGGAGTGAGGACAGTCCCACAGGTGAATCTCATTCCCTTTACATTTCACTCTGTTCAGCCAAATAGCTCCTCTACCAGCACCAAAAGCAGCACTGCCATTAGCACTCAGTGCTGGTCCACAGCCCAGCTGCCTGCAGACCACCTGAGCGTCCCTGATGTCCCACAGATCATCACAGACAGTGCCCCACTCAGAGTTATGATACACCTCCAACCTCCCAGAACAGTGTCCCGCTGTTCCTTTCAGCCTGAGAGGCATGTGCTCTACATTTTTATAAAGAAACATATAAATGACAAGCTAGAATGAATAAAAATCCGGTCACAAAATGAATAAAAATGCACTATTTAGTGAATAAAATGTGCTATATAGTGTTAAATAGAGTGATGTAATTGGTTTGCAGGTGTCCTTACTTGAGCACTGTTGCTGATGGGGAGATGCAGAGCATTTTGGATTGCTTTGTAACACTTGATTCTTCTTCTGTTCTGTTAGTATGTCAAGATAATTCAGATAGGTTGCTTATAGATTTATTTATCCGCAACATTAATTTATGTAATTTCAGCATGATATACTTTCAGTATGATTGCCTTTCTTAAGGTCATTTTATTTTATTTAGAAAAGTCACATTCTATTCAAAACAACATTTAAAAAATTACAAGCTCCCTACCTGAGCAGGTAATGAGAGCAACCTCGTTTTGATTATCACACTTGTTCTGTCCCCAGAGTGAAGATGGACAGTGCCACAGAGTGGAGTCATGTTTCCTACATTTCAGCTCATCCAGCCAGTTAGGAGCTGATTCCACTCGTGCTTTGGCCCACGACTCACTGCCAGATCTTCCACAGTTCAGCTCCTGACAGATCAGACTCACTGTTTCTTCATCCATCCCATTTACACACACGTTACCCCAGGTTCCATTGTAGAACACCTCCAGATTCCCTGCACAGCCCTCAGTGAGTCTGAACTCTTTATACTCTTAAAAAAAAAGAAAGTTCACTTTAGCAACACCCTATACCCTTAATATATATATATATATATATATATATATATATATATATATATATATATATATATATTCACTTTATATATATAACACATTACCTGAACACAAAATCCCGACGTCATCCTTGTGTCCACATTCATTCTCTTCACACAGTTGATATTTGCAATTCCACAGGGATGACTCGTTCCCCTCACACTCCACCTCATTTAGCCGTATGGGTCCAGTTCCAGGTCCAAACTGGGCTGGTACCGGGTCACAGAGGGCCCTTCCACACTGCAGCTGTCTGCAGACCACATCTGCATCCTTAATATCCCACAAGTCATCACTCACTGTCCCCCATGAACCGCTGTGGAAAACCTCCAGTCTTCCTGCACAGTCTCCACCAGAACCAACCAGCCTGATGGAGCTGTGGACTGAGCTAAATTTACCTACACACATGCACACACACACACAAACATACTTAGGTCACATATGTATAACCCTAAACTAGTTATAGATCATAACTGACAATTTACTGTTTTAGAGTAAACTGTGATTTCAGTATTTCATAATTATATAATTTAAAATAAAATAATTTAAGTTTGTCTAATAATTTTATGGTGTTATTGCTGTTCTTTTTACAGTGAGTGGAAACAATTTCTATAACACCTTTGTTATGCTTAGAATATGTCTATTAAACAGATTTTTTTTTACTTTGTATAAATATGAATAAAAAATTGTGAGTGTGTGTGTGTGTGTAGTGGTGAGTGGTAGAGCCACAGTCCAGCAGTCTCTGTGTCTGTGTGCATGTATTTGACATAAAGTGTATAAATGTGAAGTGGATATGTGCAACAAAAGCGTCTAAATATTTGTTTTCCCTCAGAGAGGATGGACACAATACTATTATTAATGTTGTTTAACTGTTGCAAATATTCACCAGTGCATTTGACTGACAGCTGTTCTCTGGAGCTGCAGTTCACTGTTTGTGCGCTGCTACAGTTTCCCAGATGAGCTTCACTCCCAGAACAGTTGAAACTTGTCGCACATGTGTGATTGTTTTCAGCACTGGATAGAGATGAGTTGGTGAAGCTGATCACAGAGCCACAGTCCAGCTGTCTGCAGACCACAGAGGCCTCAGACACACTCCAGGAGTCCAGCAGAACTCTCCTCCAGTCCTGCTGGAAGTAAATCTCCACCTCCCCCTCACACTCCTTCCCTCCAGATAACCTCACTCGCCCATCATGAAATGCCAGAGAGGAACCTGAATTAACAAATTATCCTTTAATAGTAATATATACATTTTTGGATGAGAGTACTTTATATTTATATGTGCATATACACAATATGAAGCACATAGTGTTGAGATCTCACCACTGCAGATGACTCCAACATCCTGTTCATGAGAGCATGCAACTTTATTCCATGATGAAATGGGACATTTTGACAGGTGTGTTTCGTTCCCCTGACAGTCAAACACATCAGCCCAGATCTGCGAACTCCCCTCTCCAAACCAGTCTGATCCCAACACAGACACAGCCGTCCCACACTTCAGCTGAGCACAGAGGACACTGGCAGCTCTCATATTCCAGCTCACATCACACACTGTGCCCCAGTCACTGAGGTACTGGAGCTCCACTCGACCTGAACAGGAGTCCGAGCCATTAAGCAGCAGAGCCTGTGTGTGAGCTGAATGAACATGACATCACACAAATCAGCATATAGCTTGGGCAAATCCTAGCATATTGAAATCCACACTCTATTGAAAGATTTCTGTGTCCTTAGGCTTAAGCTAAAGCTTAAATACTTTACCAGCACACACCAGTCCCACATCATGATCATGTGAGCAGTTGTATTTGAGTGAAGGTGATGTTGGACAGACGTGAATCTGAGATTCGTTGCCTCCACACTGAAGCTCCTCTGACCACACCTGACCCTCCCCTCTGCCAAAAGCAGCTGCTCCCAGAACCTTCTCAGGAAGCCCACAGTTCAGCTCTCGACACACAACCTCTGCATCCTGCTGGTCAAAATCAGCATCACACACTGTGCCCCAGGTTTTCCCATGAAGCACCTCCACTCTCCCCGAGCAGAAGTGAAAACCATCAGTAAATCTTGATTTCTTGTGTCCTGCATGTTACAATAAAATCCAGCACAGCATGAAAAAGTAATTTTAATTCAGATTTGTAGTTCAGATTTGTTGATTCTTGACACTTGTTAAAGACCCAACACTGGCTCCCATGATTATCACACTTTCAACCAGACAAACGAGCATATAGTATAGTTTCCAGTTCCCATGCTTTCTTACAGCAGTGGCCAGCGGTGGCCTTGTGGTTAGGGAGCCCTAGGATCGTAAGTTTTTGGGTTCAAATCCAATTGCTCTGAGGTACTCTTGAGCAAGGTAGTGTCCCCATCTCTGCTCCCTTGGCACTTTCAATAAACCTTTCAATAGCTTGTGTGTGTGTATGGATAAAATGCTGAGGTTGCATTTCGTTGTGGTACATTGTGTGTTGTGCTCTGTATTCACAAGTGACAAGTCACTTGTGAATACAAGTCACTTTCACTTTCACTGCTTTAAATGACCTTCTGTGTCATACTATGTATCAGGTACCAAATGTAACAAAAAAAAAAGATTCCAGCACTATATTTATGCTGCTACAAAAATACCTACATTTATAAAATATAATACAAAAAATTGCCTTATACAATGGTTGTTGCAATCGTGTTTTGTGTGTATTCATTGATATGCCTTGAATCATGTTGTATCATGTTTCAAAATGGTCAGGTTTCAAAATGAGGTGGCCAAGACATTAGGGAATAAGCCCCATGATCGAAAGGTCAGGGGGTTGAGTTCCAGACCAGATACTGTCCCAATACTGATCACGCTGTAAATAGTTGCCCTCTTCTCCACTGCGTGTGATGGGTTAAATGCAGAAAGGCACGTTGTTGTAGTTCACCGTGTTCTGGACTGTGATGTCTTCACAATGACAAAGTCACTTTTAACTTTTTTAAATTTTTGTTTGTATTAATTAGTTTCTATTAATTCTCATGTGTATCAGTTTGTGGGACTCTAATGTGAAGAAAAAGTTAATCTTACACTAGATTAAATAAATTGAATGTGGTTTAATTACAATGTTCATATTTGACAGAAAATCATACACTTATGTGATGGACTGCTGCTTACCTGAGCAGATAACTCCAGCATCCTGGGCATGAACACAGTTGCCTTTACCCCATCCTGTCGATCTACAGGTCTTTAGAGTAGATTCTGATCCACTGCAGTCTACAAAATCCATCCAGATTTGCCCATTACCTTGACCAAAATGAGCATCACGTGGTGCATCTACAGCCTTTCCGCAACCGAGTTCTCTACACACCACTGCAGCATCTCTCATATCCCAATAATCATCACACACTGTTCCCCACTGTCCTCTATGAAAAACCTCCACTCTCCCAGCACAGCGGCTACCACCATCCGCCAACCTCACACTGTCTGTACAATACAGAAACAAAGAAAAGGGACAGAAAAAAGTGAAAGATTAATACTGTTGATTAGTGTCAATATTTTTAATACAGCACTTTACTCAAATAATATATGATTAAGACTCAAATAAGATGAGACGGGAAACAAATATTTCTTACCAGCACAAGCCAGTCCCACATCACCATGTGTACAGTTGTTTTTGAGTGAAGGTGATGTTGGACAGAAGTGAATCTGAGATTCATTTCCTCTACACTGAAGCTCCTCTGACCACACCTGACCCTCCCCTCTGCCAAAAGCAGCTGCTCCCAAAACCTCCACAGGAATCCCACAGTCCAGCTCTCGACACACAACCTCTGCATCCTGCTGGTTGAAGTCAGCATCACACACTGTGGACCAGGTCTCTCCATGAAGCACCTCCACTCTCCCAGAACAGTGAGAATCACTAACCAGCCTGACTCCTGAGAAGATTTTTATACAAATTAATGCACTTAAATTTCCTGAAAAACCTCAATAAAAGCTGCTCAAGCTCTTGGTGGTCAGGAGAAATGGCCTGTGAGTCCAGCTAAAGAAATGAAGAAGCAGGTAGGAAAGATTCCAGACGTAAAATCTTTACTAGGGATTATAAAAGCTATTCAGGTGATTATCTTATGTGTTTCAGAGGATTTTTTATGGTGTTCAGTTCACACAACTGGAAATGTTATGGGTTTTAGCAAAGACCTCTGTAAAATATAACAAGTGAAACAGTAAAGCTTGAGTGATTTTTAACCAAAAAATTCAACCTACCTGAACAGATGACTCCAGCATCTTTAGCGTGATCACATTTATGTTCACCCCACCCTGCTGATCTGCATTTTTTCAGTGTAGACTCTGATCCTCTACAGTGCATATGATTCATCCAGATTGGTCCTGATCCTGGTCCAAAGTAAGCATCACTCACTGCATCTACAGCTTCTCCACAGCTCAGCTCTCTACACACCACTGCAGCATCACTCATATCCCAGTAATCATCACACACTGTTCCCCACTGTCCTTCATGAAGAACCTCCACTCTACCAGTACAGCGACTGGTACCATTCACCAACCTCACACCATCTGGATGGACATATGGACAGAATTGGAGCTAGAATATGTTGAGCATTATAAATTTCTCACAAAAAATGCACCTAAAATTATTTAGATTTATTGTGTGTGTGTGTTTGTGTGTGTGTGTGTGTGTGTGTGTGTGTGTGTGTGTGTGTTACCAAAGCCATTGTAGTGAGGGTCTCCTGAACAGATGACTCCAGCATCCTCATCATGTTGGCAGTCATGTTTCCCCCACCCTTCTGATATACAGTTCTTCAGTGTAGACTCTGTTCCTTTACAGGCTACTTCATCCATCCAGATCTGTCCTGATCCTCGTCCAAATAGAGACAGTGCCACTGCATGTAGAGCTTCTCCACAGCCCAGCTCTCTACACACCACTTCAGCAGCAAATCCATCCCAGTGATCATCACACACTGTTCCCCACTCTCCACTATGGAAAACCTCCACTCTCCCAGTACAGTTACTTCTACCATTCACCAACCTCACACTGCCTGTATTAGAAAGAAATAATATACATCTATATGGACAAATTATAACTCTCAAAATAATGTCTTTACCTAAATGATTATCTTGATTTACCGAACAATTTATTGAAGGGGTGTCCTTACCAGCTGTGGAGAGAGTGATGGATGAGGACAGAAGAATGAGAATCACACAGCCGTCCATCTCCCTCTGACCTGCACACACTCAACTCAGCAGAACAAACTTCACCTCCAACACTCCCCCCAGAGAGACTGAAGAACAGAGAGAGAGAGAGAGAAAGAGAGAGAGAGAGAGAGAGAGAGAGATCCAATCACACTCACTATGACCTTATTAGAAAGAGGAGAGGAAATCATCAAACATTTTCAGCGACAAATCAGAGGAGACTTTTTTTCTTTCTCCATATTTATCAATATAGCGTCAGCCCATGATGAACACAACTCCACCTCTGTGTGTGTGTGTGTGTGTGTGTGTGTGTGTGTGGTGAACATACAGGAGAATGACTTCAGAGAGAGGAAACACTCCAGTGTAATACAGCATTAAAGCTGCACAGAGATTCAGACACACACAAACACACTCTCACACAAATACACACACAGAACAGTAATAGTTTAACTAATTGAATTAGTCATTTTTACTGATTGAACTGAAGAATATTCCATTTTTAAAAGTTTGACAACAGTGGACACAGTTTAAGTGCATCAGGAGAACAACGATTAACACACAAATAGGTTGACTTTGACAACTCAATACTGTTATTTAAAATTTAACTTCACACATAAATTAAACTACAGTCAACTAGATTTTAAACTTTGTGTCGAATAGCACTGCAGTACAGTTTCTTCTCCACAAGATGACAGCAGAGGGTTAATAATGAGTTACTTTAGTAAATTGGAGTAAAGGTTGATCAAAGATTTAAATATTTACCAGATATTGAATATACCCAAAATATTCCATTATTCAGGGATTTGTGTGTGTTTTTATTGTGTGATCTTTTTCTTTGTGAAACCTGAATTATTGCATTAATAACAGCTGTCACGGGTGAGATTCGGTTTAGGCACGGTAGAGGGCGTTCTGTTCTGACTGAGCACACCTGAGCTCATGAAGGCACAGGTGTGCTTCAATGGGGCTGCGATTTAAACACTGATGAGTCAGAACAGAGCGCGGATCATTCACTAGGCGAAGTCTACACTTAATGGTGGTTTTGGAAACTTGGTTTAGTTGGACTGCAGTCCTTGGATCTTGTTTTGGTGAATATGAGTAATAAAACTATGTTCCTGACTCCTGGCTCTGCGTTGACGTCCTTCCCGCACTCCGCCACCGTTACACAAGGTAATCTTTAATTAATGCATTTCTCATAGCACCCTCTAGAACAAAAGCTAATTATTTTCTCACATATAATAAAAAAAAAAAAACACTGGAAATACCCAGCTGAACATATGGTTCCATTTGATTTTTGTTTTAGAAAAGCTTGCTTTAATAAATGCTTCATGGGTTCAAATCCCAGACCAATAGGTTGCCCTGAGGTACCCTTGAGCAAGGTACTATCCCCATCGTTGCTCCCCGGGTGCATCATCTAAGTCGCACCAGAATTCTTCTCCCTCTTCTGTCTCAGCCTACTTGCAGGGTATGAACACTGACAAAATTCATTATCTCCACTTCCAGCTCATCACCCTATTTGACACTCTTCACCTCCAAAACACTCTTGACATTCTTCTTTAAAGTTAAAACCGACCCCATTTCTCCACACATCCATAACACAGTAAAAGTATTTAAACCCACTTATTACATGTTAAAAGTTTGAATTAGCTTAGGCTTGCACGTTTTGTCATTTAGTGATACAATGCATTGTGGGCGGGCGGGCAGGTGCATACTGGACATCCTTGGCCCATATGTGCTCCTCAGAGTCAACCTTCAAGGCTTCAACATTTAAGCCTTTTGTGAAAAATGTTTGCGCTGAACCATGATTAAGATCTTCTGATGTCACCTGTGAAATTGTTTTACCCCCTTACTACACCTAAATTAGTTTATTCTAACTTGGTGATGCAGGCCTGAAATACAGGAAATGGATGCATACAAATTAAATTTACCATACAATAAATATCTTGGGCTCCTACTATCTGCAATAAAAAAAGTCAAGGTAAATTTAATAATGATAGCTGCAACGTTTTGCTGTAGTAGTGCAAATATGCAGCCAGGAGTATTTTTGCTCAACTTTGACATATCCCGACGTATGCTCCACTGCCACCACGGCCTTCCTGGCGGGTTTGGCTGCAGTCCCTCAAGCCCCGCCCTTTGACGGCGGGTTTGGACATCATCTCTGAAGCCCCACCTACTCCGGCAGGCTTGTGCATTAGTCCGTTCTTCTTAGTTTGAATTAACGTTCCCACATCCTGCCTACCCAGGCTAACTAGGGGTGACGCCGACTTCGCAGCCTCCTCTTCCGCGGTGGAGCTGGTGGATGTCTGAAGTCCCACCTTCTTATGCCGGCATCGCAGCCCCCCCTCCTGGTTGCTGGAGCTGGAACTGGCGCAGCCTCGGCCGGTCCTGTGAGGGGAGCGGACGGTGCCAAACCTCCACAATTCCAGCCACCAGCACCTGGTAGGTCCGGTAGTAATTTCACACAGAATGACCAGCGCCCTGCTCTGATTCATTGGGGCTTATAAAGGCAACCCCCGATGAGGCACACCTCTCACCCAAGAGACCCAAAGCAGAGCGCCCTCTACCGTCACAGTAACACTATCCCCTTGGGCTTCTGAAATTGAAAAGTAAAAGTGACAACCCTTGTCATTGTGAAACACAACACAACGAAATTTAATCTTTGCATTTCACCCATACACACACAGGCAGCAGGGGCAGCTATTAGAAGCAGGGAGCAGTGACGGGGACAGTGCCTTACTCAAGGGTACCTCAGGGCAACCTACTGGTGAGGGAATTGAACCCACAATCTTCCGATCCAGGGCCAACTTCCTTACCACTAGGCCACCGCTGCCTGTGTTTATGTAGTACATTAATGTTTCACATTAGAATATTAGATAAGTAGAGCCAAGTCATGACATTTCTCACAGCACTGAAACATTCCAGTATTTATTTATTTTTTATCTTAAAAATATACATGAACTACATAATCAAAATTATTACTAAAATGGTAAAGATGTATTTTTAGGTTAATCATCTCAATCCTGTATAGAAATGATAAAGTACAGTAGTAAGTAATGCATTTTTCTTTTTTACAAAATCATGGGTACCCCTAGAAATCTGAGAGAATATAACTACATCATGTTCTCATTTACATCCTACTTATTTCCACTTGGAGGTTCCTAATCATCATGACTTCCTGTTCCTCTGATGCATGAATAAGAGGTAACGCTCCCAGAATAGTTTTTCAGCATGGCTCAAGTAATACATTACACAAATTCAATCTGCTGACCTTGACATCATATAAGCCAACAGAAATCAATGGCTTCCGCCTTTATCTAACCCTGTTTATTTTTAGGATTAGTTAAAAGCGCTTGGAACCTTGTTTAGAATCCTGGGCATCTTGGAGCTCATGGAGTGCTAGAGCTGCACTGGTTCCCTGAATCTTCAAGGAGGCATGACCAAAGCCAAGTAAGAACAAGTCAATGACCTTTGATTAAGGTCTTCTTATGGCTATGACCCTAAACCCATCTGAAAACCTGTGGATTAAGCTGTGGAGGAAAGTCTCACAGAGAGTAGTTGTCTCAAAAATGCTCACTCAGCATTCCCATCTTTTCCGATATACTAAACTATATACTATACCATATAATATATTATACTATATAAACTATAATTGTAATCTATAGCAAAATTATTTGGTGCATCTGAAGAGGTTCAAATGTAACTTTCTGAAAAGACGCAGGGTGTGCTCTCTCTGGCTACTTCTCCACATCTTCATAGTCTGGAAAATTAAAAAATACATTTTAAAATATTTTTTATAATACACAGTATTACATTGTTAAATAAATAAAACAGAAACAAGTACATCATGTAGGTGCTGTGTTTAGTACAGTGTAAACAATAATACACTTTATATTGTAAGAAACAAAAGGGTTTTAAAATACTTTAATACAAAAATAATTTGTTGAAGGACTGTATGAGTCATTTATTCAATTTTCAAAAATCATTCTTGGAGCAATGCATTCTACATGGAAACGGGGTGCCCATAACAGCAAACTGAATCTAAAATAAAATATCATTTGTATTTTCTAGGGGAAACAAACAGGCATAGATAGGAATAACAAGCAGTTTGATTAGACCCTTGAGAGGTAGAGATATCATACCTCCATCATATTGCCAGTTACATGAGCTGCTTTGTTCTGCATCACAGCAAGAACAAAGCAATGTCGGATGAATGCGCTGCATGTTCTGTCTACTGTTGTTGCACTGTCTGTCTGTCTTATGTTGTGTCTCATGTTGTGTAGCACAAAGACATAATAAATGAGTGTGCATGAAAAAAAGGACAGCAAAATGGTTAGGATGCAGGGAGCAGAGGTGGTGAAGGTGGAGGACTTTATTTTGGAAGAGAGGTGAAGAAGAGAGTGCATGCAGGGTTGAGTGGGTGGAGTGATAAGAGTGAATGACTGAAGAATTATTACAGTGCACATGCCCATCCACACAAACTGCACTAAGAGAGGACAAGTCAATGACTTGATTAGTCCTCCCTGAACTGTCTCCACTTACGTAAACAAAGCTACGGTTGCAAATTAGTGGACAAGTCACTCACCGTTTACCTCTACTGCATCCTCTCCTGCAGTGATGACATCATCATAGTACTCTGACGGGGCCACTACACCAACATGAGAAGATACATTATAACAGTGTGAAACTAGTCTTTGTCATTGTGAATGTGAATATCATGATTTCTCTTTAAGAAACACTTACTGGTCATCAGTTTGGAGTTTAGTCCAATGGATGCAGCATCATCATAGTTATTTTCTGTGTCATCTTTTAGGATATAGAAATTAATGTCATTAAATTGGCATCAGCATCATCAGTGAGATGATTGAGAACATTGTCTTCAGGTCAAGTCATACCTGTTACAACATCTGAGCTCTGATCAGCAGTGATGACATCATCATAACTCTCTGCTACATCGTCTACACCAGAACACATAGAAAGTTACATTTTTTCATAATTATCTAAATTGAATTTCATATAATTTTTGTGTTTCATAAAAAAAGAATGTCAAGTTCCTCCTTCCTTTTTAAACTAAACTCAACAAACTAACATATGCACCAAGACATATTCATATTTTTCATGAATTCTGCGATGAGAGGATGTAACCAGAAGGAAGTCTAACTTTTCTTTCAACACATTAACTATGCTGTATATACTAATTTTCAGTGAAAGTAACGTTTTTATTCTGTGTATTTAATTTTCCATGTTGAAATGCAAAGATGTCCTCCTATGTCCACTTATTTATATGACCTGTAACATCTGGTCTTCCTGCTTTAATGGAAAAATTCCCAGCCCCTGCTTTAGTGAGTGCTATCACTGAGATGTTGGTAAAAAATCTAAGAAAAATCTAAGGGAAACAATGCACCTGCTACACTCTCAAGCATCTGTCCAGAAGGGAGAGCATCATCATAGTTCTCTGCTGTGCTCTCTTTTTCTGATTCACCTAAATAAAATAAAAACAGAATGTCTTAATGAATTGCATAATGATATATCCTTTCAGTATAAAAAATAAAATCAAAAGAAAATGAATTAATAAAGAAGCCCACTTGTTAGATGTCTGGTGGCGAAATCATCATAATAAAGTGCCTTTACTCCAGTCAGGGAGTTTACTAGAAAAGAAAAAAATATATATATTAGTTTTTTCAAGTTTGACAAAGAAACTAAAGTGTGTTAAGATTTAATGAGATGTTATTTATTCATTATTCTGGATCAAATCTGTAAATACAACAATTTAGTTATTTAAGTAGTATGACTCTTCAAAATGAAAAGGTTACTAGAAAATCACAAAGAAAACAAAGTGGATAGTGACTTTCAGCCTGAGCAGCAAAAAGTCAAATTAAATATTGTTGTTTAAACTTGTAAACCTGATTCAAATCAGGCAGGTTTATTGAGACCAGTTTTTGTATGTCTGTTGACACTGGTCCTTTTACCTGAGAGATGTTCCTCATCCACATTTTCATATCTTGAATATTGTGCTTCAGAGAGGACGATTGCTGTCAGAGGAGAACAGAACAGACATGAAGGAATGCTAAACCTCTCACAAGCCCGTGGTCACAGTGAAGGGAGTTGCTTACAGAAATAAAATTTTACTCACTTGGTTACTCAGTTATTCATTTAAGCAAATTATTATTCTTATACATTTATATGAAAATATACAAACTATTCTTTAAATTTGTCTGATTTAATTAAATCATTAAATGACTGTATAAGACCTCCACATAACTCCACCCTTTGAAAAAAAAGCATATAGTGTAAAATCAAATATAACATGTATATAGTGTAATTTACTCAATCTGTCATGAATCATACGTGATCATTCATTTACTCACTCAGTTACTCAGTCAGTTAATCAATGAGCCACAACTATTCATTCTCCTAAAAAACTTATATCTCATTTACTTACTCTCTTACCTCATCACACACAGAGACTCAATGAATCAGTTTTTAATTATTATAGTTATTAATATTATTTAATACAATCAGCTTCATGTACAACACTCCAGTAATCACTTGCCGCTTAGAGATAAGATCGTGGTTCCTCTATTGATGTGTCTGTGGTCGATCTCCTCATAGACCACCTCGGGCAGAGTCTTACACCTCCTATTTGAAAGCACTGTGAAGAACGCACAGAGAAACATGGAGCCACTTAAGTAGAAGAGAAGACTGTTAATGGACTGAAGGAGTGATAATATTTAGAGAATGTATAAAATTTGGATTGTAAATCATGTATGAATCTCCCCGCCTCTCCTGAGCACTCTGTTCTGATAAAACAGCACAATCAGAAACACTAAGGCCAGGAAGAGCACAATTCCAAGCACCAGGAGGGACACTGGATATATTGATAGAACATTTTCTAGAGGAGTTTGTGAAAGAGAGATAGTTTTTTTCACTGTCTGAAAAAAATGGAAATAAAGGAACAGATACTGTAAAAAACAAATGAAGAACAGAAGAACAAGTTAAAAAAGGATAGGGACCAAAAGTGTACCAGTGGTGGTGGTGGTGAATGTTGTGGGTACAGTAGTTGTGGTGGGAACAGATACGTCTGTAAAGATAGAAACAAAAAATATTGTTGATGCAGTCGAGTATAAAGTGTGATTTGACAATTGCAATTACAATATACATTATTAATCAAAATGTATTAGTCATGTAATTAGTTTTTTTTTTTTTTTTTTACAGCTTGACGCTACAACTGACTTTTTTTGACGTTTTTTTAATATCACATTTACATAAGTATTCAGAACTTTTGCAAGAACACTTGAGCTAGAACTTTGGCACAAGGGCTTCCTGTTTGTACACCTTGATTGGAATCCACCTGTGGTCAATTAAACTGATCGGAAACTGATATGGAAAGGCACACAGCTTATAGCGCTCAATATAGCGCTGCCTGCAGAGCTCAGAGACCTTGAACAGTTTGAGAGACTGGTCAGGTTTGAGGGAACGCTGAATGGAGCAAAGTTCAGTTATTATATCAATAAAAACCTGTTCCACATTACTCAGGACCTCAGCTTGGGCCGAAGGTTCACCTTCTAACATGACAATGACCAAAATCACACAGCAAAGGCAGAATAGTTTTGGGAGAACTTTCTGAATATCCCAGAGTGGCGCAACCAGAAGCCTGACTCAAGCCTTACTTTCATCTCTGGAGTGAAAATGAAAATGGCTGTCCACCGACAGTCCCCATCCAAGCTGACTGAGCTTGAAAGTATAGTATTGCAAAGAAGAATGACAGAAAACTCCCCAGTGGTGCAAAGATTTTTGCATCATACCCTAATAGATTTGAGGCTGTTATTGTTGCCAAGAGAACTAAGCAAAGGATCTGAATACTTATGTACATGTTATATATATTTTTAATAAATTTAGTAAAATGTCTAAAATTCCCTTTTCACTTTCTCATTATTGGGCACTGAGTATAGATTAATAAGAAAAATGTAACAAATGTAGTGGCAGACTGCAACATAAAAGTGAAAAAGGTGATGTGTTTTAGACTGTGTTTATTATATTTCTTCAGATCTTGTACTGTTGTCACACATATTAAACAGCAATTCTTTATGTGCAGCTCAGATTAACATTTAAAACTACTACAAGCTCCCTACCTGAGCAGGTAATCTGAGCCACCTCATTGCGATTATCACACTGGTTCTGTCCCCAGGGTGAAGATGGACAGTGCCACAGAGTGGAGTCATGTTTCCTACATTTCAGATCATCCAGCCAGTTAGGAGCTGATTCCACTCATGCTTTGCCCCATGACTCTTTGCCAGATCTTCCACAGTTCAGCTCCTGACAGATCAAACTCGTTGTTTCTTCATCCATCCCATTTACACACACGTTACCCCAGGTTCCATTGTAGAACACCTCCAGATTCCCCTCACAGCCTTCAGTGAGTCTGAACTCTTTAAACTCTATTTAAAGAAAGTATTTTGCTGAATTAAAACGTAATAATTAATAAAACATTGGGAAGCTCAGTGACACAGTGTACAGAATTCTATAAATCTGTTTTTTTAATCTTTCTTGCTCATACAAGCTTTTGATTTACCCGAGCATATGATTCCTACATCGTCCTTGTGTCCACATTCATCACTTCCACACTGATGAAATCTGCAGTTCCACAGAGACGTCTCATTCCCCTCACATTCCATCTCATTCAGCCATGCAGTTTCATTTCCAGGTCCAAACTGAGCTGGTACCAGTTCACTGAATGGCTCTCCACATTGCAGCTGTCTGCAGACCACCTGTGCATCTTTAATGTCCCACAAGTCATCACTCACAGTCCCCCATGAACCACTGTAGAAAACCTCCAGTCTTCCTACACAGTCTCCCCCAGAACCAACCAGCCTGATGGAGCTGTGAGCTAGGTTAAAGTTACCTACACACACAAACATGCACAACACAACTGACAAATACAGGTGTATTTGTATAACATTGTTCTGAGTGGTCTACTACATATTCAATAAAGTACATTTTTTGATCGAAATTGACATTTTTAAAGTTTTGTTTTTACATACCTGAGCAGATGAGTAGTACCTGTTCTTTATTGCAACATTTGACTAATTGTGCACTGCTGCAGTTTTGTAGCTGAACTTCACTTCCAAAACAGTTGTGACGCATCACACATGTGTGGATTTGTTCAGGACTAGATGAAGATGAGCTGGAGAATCCGATCACAGAGCCACAGCCCAGCTGTCTGCAGACCACGGAGGCCTCGGACACACTCCAGGAGTCCCGCAGAACTCTCCTCCAGTCCTGCTGGAAGTAAACCTCCACCTCCCCCTCACACTCCTTCCCTCCAGACAACCTCACTTGGCCATCATGAAATGCCAGGGAAGAGCCTAAAGAAGGAATAATGCATCAAAAGTCAATTTTTTCTAATGGCGTAGATTTTGTAGCTTTCCTGAATTGCATTATAATTTTATACAACAGCTCACCACTGCAGATGACTCCAGCATCCTGTTTATGAGAGCATGCAGTTCGACTCCATGATGAAACGGGACATTTTGACAGGTGTGTTTCGTTCCCCTGACAATCAAACACATCAGCCCAGATCTGACCACTCCCCTCTCCAAACCAGTCTGACCCCAACACAGACACAGCCATCCCACACTTCAGCTGACCACAGAGGACACTGGCAGCTCTCATATCCCAGCACACATCACACATTGTCCCCCAGTCAGTGAGGTACTGGAGCTCCACTCGACCAGAACAGGATGTTCACCGAACAGGATGTTCACAGAACAGGCCGTTCACCAGCCGAAACTTTGTGTGAGCTAAATGAACAATACATTTAGGAGATCAGTAGATGAAGGCTGATCACTGCTTATATAAAGCAGCACAAGCAGATGCAGCATTTTTTAAGTTCTACAGTTTTAATATTTTACTTTACCAGCACACACCAGCCCCACATCATTGTCATGAGAGCAGTTGTGTTTGAGTGAAGATGATGTTGGGCAGAAGTAAATCTGAGATTCACTTCCTCTACACTGAAGCTCCTCTGACCACACCTGACCCTCCCCTCTGCCAAAAGCAGCTGCTCCCAGAACCTCCACAGGAATCCCACAGCCCAGCTCTCGACACACAACCTCTGCATCCTGCTGGTCGAAGTCAGCATCACACACTGTGGACCAGGTCTCTCCATGAAGCACCTCCACTCTCCCAGAACACAAGCTAAATGCATTTACAAGTCTGGCTTTTCTGTGACCTGTATTGGGAATATTTTAAGGACATTAACATTGTGTATATTATTTATAACAGAAGAGGGTTTACTTTTAACTTAACACTTGCTTAAATATGTGCTTCCTAAGCCTTTACACTTAATGTATTGCAGGATGTTTTCACACAGATCACCCTACCCCAAATTTGAAAGTTTTTTGTTTTTTTTTTTCAAATAAGCAAACATTCACAACACAGTGATCATTCACATTTGATCACACTCTTATTCTGTCTTAAGATAGAGAATGGTGGAAGCAAAAATATGTAACTAAAGCTTTCATACAGAATTAGTGATACCACTGTCTTTATTGTATACTTAGTAAAATACATTTTGAGAGTGACTGATATAAACTGTCCAAGTTAATAACACTCAGAATAGTTGTGTAAAGAAACTTGATTATGGTAATCATGAAGATGTTAACTCATGAAGGTTTAATGATTACCTGAGCAGACAGCTCCAGAATCTTTATTATGACCACAGTCATGTTTATCCCGTTCTTCTGATCCACAGTTCTACTGCAGATGCTCTGATTCATTACAGCTCAGTACCCAAATCGGTCCTGATCCTGGTCCAAATTGTGCCTCACTTGATGCCTGTAGAGCCTCCCCACAGCCCAGCTCTCTGCACACCACTGCAGCTCTGCTCATATCCCAGCCATGACCACACACTGTTCCCCACTTTCCTCTAACAGAAATCTCCACCCTTCCTGCACAGCGACTACCACCATCCACCAACCTCACAATGGCTGAATAAGAGAGGGAGAGTGAAAATAACAGAGAGAGAGGGAGCAAGGTTAACAAAAAAACAAACAATGATGGTCTTGTTGATCACAGTGATCAAACAGTGATGTAGCATCTTTTATGATTATATTATTTAAATAAAAATTAAACATAAATTAATAATAATATTAATTGTAATGACTCAGAAAACTACAATGCATCACATTTTTTTACCTACATAATAGTTGAAAATCTTGGTCTATACATTTAGAAAATAATTACAATGCAAATCACAGATAAAACCTTAAAACAGCATTAAACATTCCATCCATTATCTGCCGCTTGTCCCAAACGGGGTCGCGGGGGGGTGCCGGCGTCCAACCCAGCACACACAGGGCGAGGACGGGGGATGCACCCTGGACAGGTCGCCAGCCCATCGCAGGGAAGCATTAAACATTTTTAATTAAAATTTGTTTTACCTGTCTTTTATTTACAGTAAATTAGAAACAGGGCTAGAACTGTATTCCAGGCTACAAGTATTGTGCTTACCAGCACACACCAGTCCCACATCATCATCATGGGAGCAGTTGTGTTTGAGTGAAAGTGATGATGGACAGAAGTGAATCTGAGATTCGTTTCCTCTACACTGAAGCTCCTCTGACCTCACCTGACCCTCCCCTCTGCCAAAAGCAGCTGCTCCCAGAACCTCCACAGGAATCCCACAGTCCAGCTCTCGACACACAACCTCTGCATCCTGCTGGTCAAAGTCAGCATCACACACTGTGGACCAGGATTTCCCATGAAGCAGCTCCACTCTCCCAGAACATCGAGAACCACCAACCAGCCTGACCTCTGAAAAATTATATAACATTATATAATCATAATATTATATTTATAACACTATTAATGAAATAACACTGTTTTGGTGGTATTAAGTGACATCATGTTTTGAAATGACAAATATTATTTGTTGAAATGTTTTGAAACATTTTCTTCCTCCAGACACAGACATAGAACAGAATATGTCCAGTTATACATTTTCTGAAATTATTACCTGTTTTAGTTTTCAGTTTTCTTACAGATTCATAGGATCATGAACAAAAAATCTGAATAACATTAAAAGACATAATATTAAACAAAAACAACACCTTTGTAAGCATTCATTAAACAGTCACCATAAAACAGTCGTGCTAGTCAAAATAAATGAAATCTGCACAAAATCTGACATACACTTTTTTTTAAGACCATTAAAGTAAATTCATGACCAAAGAAGGTCTTTTGCACTCTCTGATTGTCCATCATTGATCTCTGATTGTGAAAAGGATCTGTTTTGGTACTTTAGGCCTCACTTTATTAAACAGTACTAAACAGCATCATGAGGCCTAAACTAAATCAGGATAAACACTCATCCATCATTTATCCATCCATCATAAAACATTCTGACTAATACACCATTTTCTGTACTGTTTAATCTGTGTGTGTGTGTGTGTGTGTGTGTGTGTGTGTGTGTGTGTGTTTATTGTTTGTGTCCTTGTTTTGCTCTCATGATCGTTACATATGATGTGGATATGAATCAATAATTTGATAACTTGAAACTTGACTGACTGACTGACTGATCTCTGACTGTTAAAAGGCCCCGTTTTGGTACTTTAGGCTTCACTTTCTTAAACAGTACTAAACAGCATCATGAGGCCTAAACTGAATCAGGAAAAATAAAAACACAGGGTGAAGGACGGGGGACACACCCTGGACAGGTCGCCAGCCCATCGCAGGGAGGAGCGTGACGGGGACGGCACCTTGCTCAAGGGTACCTCAGGGCAACCTATTGGGAACCTATTGGGGTTCGAACCCCCGATCCTCCAATGATGAGGCCAACACCCTAACCACTAGGCCACCACTGCCCCTGCCTGAACAATAGTTAATTAAACAGGAAACACCGGTGTTATTTCAGAATCAGTATGTGTCTTATTTCTGTAAAGTCTGGTTAATATACAAAAGGTCAAATTGTACACCTGAAAACATTTATGATGAAGCTCTTGTGGTGCTCTATTTTGGTAAAAAAAAAAAAATGGACCTGATTTAACCCACAGACATCTAACACACTAAGTGATACTAAAAACACTAATGTCATGCTCCTTTAAAAAACAAGCCACTCGGTATGTGTGAACACTGAAATATGATCTGCTGAAGGATCAGTAAATATCATCAGCACAGGTTTCAACCTTTTCACTCTGACAGCCCAGAGTTCACAGCAGGAACTCCTTTTAAGTATACAGTGCTGGTAACTAGATGAAGAATATTTTGTGCAAGTCTATTGTAAACAATGAATTTAACAATTAAAAATGGAAAATATAAAGTGTAACTGTAAAACACCGTATCTTTGTGTGTATGGGGGAGACTGTGTGTAATATCAGACAGTGAGCAGTTTAGGTTCCGATCAACACAGCAAGAAGACAACTGTAGTTCAGCACTGATTCTTAAAACACTCTTTAATGAAAAGTGTAACAAACAGTATCTGAAGATTCTTAATGAGAGTCGGAGTGAGTGATCACTGTGATCAGGGGTCCAGAGATCTACTGCTCATCATTTAAAGAGGAAATAAAGGAGAATTTTTCAGATCTCTGTAGCAGTTTTCATTCATTGCAGACTTTCATCAAAGGAAACCCATTTGTCTACAAAATAAAATGATATATATATATATGACTTTACACCTGTCTCTAACATGTTCACTCTTGTGAGAAGTTCATACTTTCATTTCGTGTTGAGATGTTTGATAAACAGAACAAAAATAATGCTTAGACTCTGTAAAGTATAAATTGTGGAATAATTAAATCATCTGTTGTGTCTGAAGAGTAATTTCCTGAGGAACGACACTGGACGAGGTCTTTCAGTCACATGATGAAAGAAAAAAAGAAAGTGAAAGTGACAACCCTTGTCAATGATTCATCTCTTTCTGAGGTTTCTCCTCCACGTCATCATAATCTGTAAAATAAAACACTCAAAAACATCTTTTTCATATTGTAATTTTCCTACTTCCTATAGCTTCTAATACTGCTTTGAGCTTATAGACAATCTGACATAAGCTTTACATATAGGGAATGGTCAGTTATCACAAAAAGGTGATAAACTGTGGGTGTAATATATCAGTAATTTATTGGATGTTGATAAGTTGTTCAAGGTCTATTTGAACATTTCTATTGTGTGAACAAGTTCAGGTCCTGTAAGCGTGTAGATCACTAATTATTCTCAGTGTTACAGAAAGACCCTCCCAGCTATGAAGCATCTTTCAAACAGACACTTATTTAGTGACACAAAGTGCAGCTATCATACAAAACTCCATCAGCCGCTCACCTATTCCCCCTCCAGCATCTGGAACAGCAGTGATGGCCTCATCCATGTTCTCTGTTGTGTCCACTACAGGAGAGAAAATATTTAGAAACCTAAATCCATCCATCCATCTTTCCCTCATCTGAGCCTCTACTACTATCCCAAGTGAATGTGAATATTTTAGGACTGTGGGAAGAATAAAATGGAAGAAGCCCACACAGATACTGAAAGAAGATTCAAACTGCACACAAAGATTCAAGCTGGGAATCGAGCCACAGTGTCTCCCACAATAAGAAACAAATCTGACATTTTTACTGTAATAAAGCGTCCTAGAAAAATGATCACTCTACATTAAGAAACTCTTACTGTTCATCATGTTGGAGTTTGGTCCAGTAGTAACAGCATCATCATAGTTCTCTGCTGTGTCTTCTGATGAAATCCACAGAGTAACATCATTAAATCAGCATCAGTATCATCAGTGAGTGTGTTGATGTTTGAGATTACAGCGCTGTTACATTACAAGTCATACCTGTTACACCAGCTGAGCTCTGATCAGCAGTGATGACGTCATCATAACTCTCTGCTACGTCCTCTACACCAAAACACAGAGATATTTAAAGGATATAAAGTCAATGTTGAACATCAGCAGCTAAAAATCACATATATGTTCAGTGTTTCAGACATTATCACTGAACATTAGAGGTACTTTAAAAGTCTTTGTTGTTAATGTTAAAATTATGGAAATCCCATTATTGCTTTCCCAAAGCTATTACTTTTAATATTTGAACTATTAAATTATTTTATTTAAAATTAATGAATTAAACATTAATATGAATTAAGTACAAAAAGTGTTAATACATATTTTTATTATGTTCTGAATATTAATATTTGTAATTAATCCATTGATCTGACTCTCTTTTGCTCTTTTATAAACTAAAGTCAAAAACTGAAACACACCGGATACATTTTCACTGATCTGTCCAGCAGTGATGACATCATCATAGTGCTCTGCTGTTTCCTCTTTTTCTGATTCACCTCAATCACATCAAAACAGACTGTCTTTATAAACAGCACCGTCATATTTTACACTGTGTTTAATATCAAATGAAATCAGGAGATTCATTACTAAAACACACTTATCAGACCACTGGGGGCGACGTCTTCATAATATTCTGCTTTTACTCCAGTCAGAGACTTTTCTGGAGGAAGAATAAATAAAATACATTTACTTTCTTTAGTTGAACTTGGTTTTAACTGAACAATATCAGAATCTTATCAGAATATCAATATCAGAATCAGTGACAGACCTCGAATGTTTGAGTCCTGACCAATCACACACAGGCAAAGATGTTTTCCTGAATATACATTCTAAAATGTAAAAGAAAATTAACAAGTAAATATTATAAAATGGACTAAAATGGACCAAGGAGCAGAATTATTAATACAGCTGAGTAGAAGAAGTAAAACTATCATTATTTAATGATCATCTGGAAAGTTAAATTCATCAACATGTTACTTTAGTACACAGAACTGAGAAACAGGGTTTAGTTACTGGACAAGTCTACTGCCTATAAAGTTCACTGTGATGTTTCAGATGGTGTTTATTTACTCTGGACTTATGCTTTCTTGGTAAAATATGGCGAAAATAAATTCTGTCTACTGTTCTGTCTGTTCTGTCTGTTGTTGCACTGTCTGTTTGTCTCATGTCGTGTCTTACAACAGGGTCCTCGAGGAACATTCTTTTGTTTCGCTACGTACTGTGTATATGGTTGAAATCATAATAAAATCCTTCTTGACTTGAAATGTGGATGTATAATTTTCTGTATTCATTTTGTTTATTATTTTTGTAAGTAGTTTTAACCAGACTCTCTGATCGTACCTGAGAGATGTTCCTCATCCACATCCTCATATCCTGAATACTGTGCTTCAGAGAGGACACTTCCTGTTAGTGGAGAACAGAACAGTTATAAAACATTCAGAAATCAGGACCCTACAAATTTGTGGATATTTAATATCAAGACATATTGTTAGATCATCTAGTAGAGGGTAATATCAACACTTACACACACACACACACACACACACACACACACACACACACACGCACCATTTCAAAATTTCAAAATCTCTGCAGACCTTTTGTAACTACAGTGTGTGATAAAGAAGAAAAAACCTCTTCCAGATATTTCTGAACTGCTCGCCTTGAACTTCCTCTCCTTAAAGAAACAGGAAGACATCCATCGAAGCTTTTTCCAGTCTTGACTCCTCAGTGGTGGAATGAAGGAATGAACATCTTCTTGTGGTCAGAACTGCTGAATCTTGCTGTCTTCAAGCATCGTCTGAAGACTCTCCTGTTCAAGGATTACCTCAGAGACTAACATTTCCTAACTAGCCCAGAACTTTTTCTTAAAAAAAAAAAAACTAAGAACTTTGCACTAAAGTCCAATATTTGTCTAAGTTGGTGTAGATATTGTCTTCTCTTGTCTTGGTCAGTGGTGGGGCTTTATAGGTTTGTCACTTAGCTGGTAAATAGTTGATGGAGAGTTGCTGACTTACACCCTCATTACAGAGTGAAGAACAGATGAAGCACTGATGTACGCTGCTCTGATAAGAGCGTCTGCTAAATGATGTAAATGTAAACGTACAGATAACAGTAAAAATAACAGGAGATGTCACTAGAAAGCTATGACCTTGGAATGAATGTAGAGACACCTGTAAATGTTGTTGAAGGTTGATGTTGGAATATGGATCTGTAATGATCTGTTTCTGAAAGGTGCTGTTATGTTCTTCAGAAGGTCGACTTTTAGCACACATGCTCTGGTTCATTTACCTGAGAGATGTTCCTCATCCACATCCTCATATCCTGAATACTGAGCATCAGAGAAGAAACTTCCTGATAGAGGAGAGAACATTCAAGAAAGAAGTTCAGAATGTCAGTCCACTCTCCAGTCTTTGAATAATTGTGAACACCATACAGAGGAAAAATTAAAGGAAAAAGATGGAGAAAGAGATGCTTCCATATAACAACACTGTAGGGCAGAATCAGGCAAATCCAGCAGCATCCTTGAACATGTTGGTGTTGATTTTGGTTACAATGGCAGGAAGTGAAAATCTAAGAGGCTTTAATAGAGGGATCATTGATGAGGTAGATGAAATACAAAGATGTATTTAGGTCAGTGACAAAGAGATCAGTATAAAAAAATGGAAATTGTAGTAGAGAGTAAATTAATGCACGTGACAGTTAGTCGCTCATTTAATGTCATTTAATCATTCAGTCACACTTGATCAGTCACTCAGGAACCAGTTTAATCACTCACTCACACTTGACCTATCACTCAGACACACACAAAATGACACCTTAAATCTCTCTCTCTCTCTCTCTCTCTCTCTCTCTCTCTCTCTCTCTCTCTCTCTCTTTGTCTCTCACTGTTACACAAACACACACACACACACACACACACGCATGCACACACACACACACACACCCCAAAAACATGTATGCACACATGGCACATGCAAGCATGCACACACACACACACACACACACACACACTCACACACAGATGAACACCTGCAGCTTTGTGGTTTTCTCTTTATGTACAAATATGGAAGTG
>CM029392.1:11993601-12018086 GCA_017165825.1 Hepsetus odoe
ATAAGAATCTATCAGGAAGCTGCAGTTCAACTCAGTCATTCCTGTTAAACTAAAATATTTGTACATAAAGAGAAAACCACAAAGCTGCAGGTGTGAGTCTGTGTGTGTGTATGTGTGTGCGCGTGTGTGTGCTTGTTTGTATGTGTGCACGTTTGATGTGTTTGTGTGTGTGTCTGTGTGTGTGTGTGGTTGCATATGTTCCTATGGAACAGAGAGAGATAGAAAGGGAGGGGGGGTGTAATTTTGTGTGATTGACATGCATGTCAGGTGGATTGGATATGCTAAATTACCCCACATGACTGTGTGTGTGTGTGTGTGTGTGTGTGTGTGTGTGTGTGTGTGTGTGTGTGTGTGTGTGTGTGTGTGTGTGTGTGTGTGCGTGTGTGTGGTGAACATACAGGAGACTGAGATCAGAGAGAGGAAACACTCCAGTGTAATACAGCACTGAACCTGCACCTGCAGAGATCCACACACTGATAAACACACACACACACACACACACACACACACATATACACACACACACACACACACACACACACACACAAGAATGAATGAATGAATGGGCACTGTTGGTGACTCCAAAAGTAACCGAATGAGTGAATGAGTCACTGTGAATGAATCATCCTCACGAGTTATCGAGTTAGACAGAGTTAGTGAGCAGGCCACTAACCCAACATGACTGGTTTCCATGTTGGGTTCTGATCATTGATTAATGAGGTAAAGAGGACTAACAAACGGCTAAAATTGCTAATAAAGCACAAAGTGGACCTGCTGGGTAAGTGGAGCTGATAACACTGACACTGAGTGTGGACACGAAGCAAGTGCTTGATGGAGCGGCTCACTGGTGTGATCTGGTAGATCATATATAAGCATCTCAGTCCACAATACTTCCAGATCAGGCACAATCAGCAACAGCTGACTGTAAAACGTGCAGTCAGTCAGGCGGTCAGTCAGTCTGTTGTTGACATAGTTTCATTATTTCCTACACTGACTTTGTCAGTTACCTGAAAAACATCTGTACATATTGCACAAGCACCTCACAAGTATCACAAGCATTAATGTTCACCTTCTACTGCTTCTCTACTCTACTCTACTTCTCCATCTTTTTCCTTGAATTTTTCCTCTGTACGTTGTTGACAGTGACCCATAGACTTGTGAGTGGACTGACATTCTGAACATCTTTCTTGATTGCTCTCTCCTCTAACAGGAAGTGTCCTCTCTGACGCACAGTATTCAGGATATGAGGATGTTGATGAGGAGCATGTCTCAGGCAAGAAAACAAAGCTTTAAATCTAATTGATTACACTTACATATTTCACACATCAACCTTAAATGAGACCTTTTTTAATAAATCAAAATTAGCATGTAGTGCCTCATAGTGTATTTCTTCAGGTCAGTCCAGTGTGTGAGGGACAGGTCAGTCCAGTGTGTGATAATAATATAATTAATATTATTTTTTTCTTTACCTGCCTCCCCTGACCACATGTCTAGTTTTATAACTGTTCTGTTCTCCTCTAACAGGAAGTGTCCTCTCTGAAGCACAGTATTCAGGATAAGAGGATGTGGATGAGGAACATCTCTCAGGTACGATCAGAGAGTCTGGTTAAAACTACTTACAAAAATAATAAACAAATCTAATAGATAAGAACATTTTTAGAAATACACATTTATAATGGAGCGGGACAGGGAAGGCACCTTGCTCAAGGGTACCTCAGGACAACCTATTGGGAAGGGGTCCCGATCCTCCGATCATGCTGCCAACACCCTAACCACTAGGCCACCGCTGCCCCGCAGAATCTGATATTGTTCAGTTAAAACCAAGTTCAGTTAAAGTAAAAGTAAAATAAATGGATTTTATTTATTTTTCTTCCAGAAAAGTCTCTGACTGGAGTAAAAGCAGAATATTATGATGACGTCGCCCCCAGTGGTCTGATAAGTGTGTTTTAGTAATGAATCACCTGATTTCATTTGATATTAAACACAGTGTAAAATATGATGGTGCTGTTTATAAAGACAGTCTGTTTTGATGTGATTTAGGTGAATCAGAAAAAGAGGAAACAGCAGAGCACTATGATGATGTCATCACTGCTGGACAGATCAGTGAAAATGTATCCGGTGTGTTTCAGTTTTTGACTTTAGTTTAGAAAAGAGCAAAACAGGGTCAGATCAATGGATTAATTACAGACATTAACATTTGTACAATTCACATGCACATGAATTCCAAAATGTTGGTGATTTTCTCACTGGTGCACCATTTTGACATAATCTGGTCAGAAATGATTTGGTTAATGATTATTAATTAATATTAATATTTAAATATTTCATTTTTTTATTTTTTGTGAACGCAGTAATGGGATTTCCATCATTTTAACATTAACAACAAAGACATATAAATTACCTCTAATGTTCAGTGATAATGTCTGAAACACTGAACATATATCTGTGATATTTAACTGCTGATGTTCAACATTGACTTTATATCCTTTAAATATCTCTGTGTTTTGGTGTAGAGGACGTAGCGAGTTATGATGATGTCATCACTGCTGATCAGAGCTCAGCTGGTGTAACAGGTATGACTTGTAATGTAACAGCGCTGTAATCTCAAACACCAACACACTCACTGATGATACTGATGCTGCTTTAATGATGTTACTCTGTGGATTTCGACAGAAGACACATCAGAGAACTATGATGATGCTGTTACTGTTACTGGACCAAACTCCAACATGATGAACAGTAAGAGTTTCATAATGTAGAGAGATCATTTTTCCAGGAAGCTTCATTACAGTAAAAATGTCAGATTTGTTTCTTATTGTGGGAGACACTGTGGTTCGAAAACAGACAGAGGGATCGAGACTCTGAACTGACAATAAGCTTAGGATAACAGGCTGAGATGGATGGATGGATGGAGGGATGGATGGATGGATGGATGGATGGATGGATTGATGGATGGATGGATGTAGGTTTCTAAATTTTTTCTCTCCTGTAGTGGACACAACAGAGAACATGGATGAGGCCATCACTGCTGTTCCGGATGCAGGAGGGGAAAAAGGTGAGCGGCTGATGGAGTTTTGTTTCATAAAAAATGAAAGTGACAACCCTTGTCATTGCGAGGTCACAGCACAGCAAACAGTGAACCACGACGAAATTGGACCTCTGCATTTAACCCATGCAAACACCATGCAGCAGTGGGCAGCTGTTAAAAGTGCCTGGGGAGCAGTGACGGGGACGGTACCTTGCTCAAGAGTACCTCAGGACAACTTACCGGTGAGGGAATCAAACCCACAATCTCCCGATGTGGTGGCAACTCCCTCAGCACTAGGCCACCATTGCCCAAGCTGCACTTTGTGTCACTAAGTGTCTGTTTGAATGATGCTTCATAGCTGGGAGGGTCTGTCTGTAACACGGAGAATAATTAGTGAACTACACGCTTACAGGACCTGAACGTGTTCACACAATAGAAATGTTCAAATAAACCTCATGAGCAACTTAATAAAGTCTTATGTATTCATATATGTTTCATAGATTTCAATTCGCTCAGAGCAGTGTACTATCAAAAAGATGTGATATTTGAGGTAAATGTCTCATTTTACAGATCATGATGACGTGGAGGAGAAACCTCAGAATGAGATGAATCATGTGACTGAAATACCTCATCCAGTGTCATTCCTCAGGAAATTACTCTTCAGACACAACAAATGATTTTTTTATTCCACAATTTATATTTTACAGAGTCTAAACATTATTTTTGTTCTGTTTGTCAAACATCACGATATGAAAGTATTGACTGCTCACAAGTGTGAAAATGTTAGAGACAGGTGTAAAGTCATATATATCATTTTATTTTGTAGGTTTCCTTTGATGAAAGTCTGTAATGAATGAAAACTGCTACAGAGATCTGATAAATTCTCTTTTATTTCTTCGTTAAATTATGAGCAGTAGATCTCTGGACCCCTGATCACAGTGATCGGTCACTCCGACTCTCATGAAGAATCTACAGAAACTGTTTTCATTATTCTTTTCATTAAAGATTGTGCTGAACTACAGCTGTCTTCTTGCTTCGTTGATCAGAACTTAAACTGCTTACTGCCTGATATTACACACAGCCTAAGGATTTACTGATTATATAGATTATAAAAAGATGAAGAAACATGCAGCATAAATATACATAAAGTATAATGATGCAATTAATACACACAGGGTATAAAGAGACACAAAGTATAAAGAGACACAGAGAATATTGAGACACAGTGTAAAAACTGATATTTTTGCTGCATCTGAAGCCCCAAGATCAGTAGTGGAACAGATTGTTTATCACCAAACTGTTATAAAATGGAAAAGAGTGTTGTATTCATCTCACACATTCAATCTCAACTCCCGAACACAAGGAAAGTGTCAGTCAGTCATTAACTGCCGACTGTCCCAAGCGGGGTTTTGGGGGGGACCCAAGATAAATGGTGAGGGTTATTTCAGGAAAAGTATCCAGTGTAAAACCTTTGCCAAATCAATATGCAGACAACCAAACAGATTTCCATACTGGATTGGTTGAGGCCCGGATTAACAACAGCCACCAGTGCTGTTAGCCTACAGGGTGCTGGTGGAAATTGGCCTTCTTTTGGCCAAATGAGACGAAGAATGGGAAGAAGGCATGTATGGAGGGAGAAGGAGAGAAAGAAGTGGAGGAGAGAGAAAGTGTTGAAGCACTACTGGGTAGCGGGGAAACTATTGCAGAAGTGATCAGGCAGACAGCTAGAAAGGTACTTGGTGTGACATCTGGAAGGAAGAAGTAGGATAAGGAAACCTGGTGTTGAAACCCAAAAGTCCAGGAGTGTATACAGAAGAAGAGGAAAGTGAAGAAGAAGTGGGACAGTCAGAGAGATGAAGAAAGTACCCAGGTGCACAAGGAGATGAAGTTCAGGGTGAAAGAAGAAGAAAGCAGTGGCAAAGAATAAAGATAAGGTGTTTGGTGAATTGTATGAGATGTTGGACAGGAAGGAGGGAGAAAAGCACCTTTACTGATTAGCTAGACAGAGCTGGGAAAGATGTGCAGCAGGTCAGGAAGATGAAAGATAGAAATGGAATCATACTCACAGGTGAACAGAGCATTGTGAGCAGATGGATGGAGTAAGTGAAAGTGACTATCCTTGTCATTGTGAAATGCAGCACAGCATTTACATTTACGGCATTTAGCAGACGTTCTTATCCAGAGTGACTTCCACGTCATAATTACAGCGACAGTCTCCCTGGAGACACTCAGGGTCAAGGGTCTTGCTCAGGGACCCAGTGGTGGTAGTGCTAGAGGTGGGATTCAAACCTGGGACCTCTTGAGCCACAGGTCCATAGGCAAGTACCCTAGACTACCACTAGACTATTGCCACCCACAGCACAACAGCACAACACAACAAAACTCAACCTCTGCGTTTCACCCATACACACACATGCAGCAGAGGGCAGCTATTGAAAGCGCCTGGGGAGCAGTGACAGGGATGGTACCTTGCTCAGCGCAACCTACTGGTGAGGCAATCGAACCCACAATCTTCCGATCTGGGACCAACTCCCTAAACACCAGGCCAACTGAAACCTCGCCACGAGGCTCAGCCGACCCCTCCGCTTTGACGTATTGATGAATGAGAGAAATGAGAGAGAGAAGATTGGATGATGTCAGCATAGTGAACCAGGGTCATACTGGAACACATGATAAATAATAATGCATTTTATATATAAACAATGTGTTTTTACAGCTCAATAATTGAACTAAACTTTTCTTTTTTAATAATCAATATTTACTGGCAACACTTTAGCATCTTAAACATATTGAACACTTAAATGTAAGAGTAAATAGTAATTGGCAAAAACAAAAAAATGTATAATAATCATCATTTTCTATTCTATTTTTAGAAGCTAAATTGTGATGAGCACACAGTATACGTGTCCAAAATACTTTGGACATGTATACTGTCTTTCTTATGTCCCATTAATAACTCCTGTTTCATTCCAAACTTTCCCCTCATTATATAAACTGGAGAGCCTAAGCTTAATCTTGAGTAACGCGTATACCAGTTAGTCTATAAGAACATGTTAGTGTGAGTCAGCTTCAAGGTCTCTATTTTGTCTTTGAAGGATCAGTTTCTGATATATTAATGTAGTGGAAGATTTATGGAAGATTTGCTCATTTTAGTAGCTTTAATATTGTTTTATAACACTTTCAAAGTTCTTGAGTGTTTTTCTCTTATGCTTGAAACTCACCTTTCATCTCTGTTAAACGTATAGTCAGTAGACGAGACGTTTCACGTTTCCTGTTGAGGACGGATGTCATTCATTTTTAATGTTTAAAGAGGAAGAGAAGGGTTCTAGTTGTTGTGCCTCAGATTTTATAAGGAACATCAGGAGCCTGATCAGGAGCAAGAAACCTGAGCTTTGTTTTGTATTGAAAAAAAATGATGTTTCTTCCAGTTAATAAACATTTTTTTATATATATCTTTTTTTTTGGTGTGAGGCAGCAATTTAAAAAAATATTAGTTTTGTGGTTTTTTTTAAGAATGGGAACACACACATTTACGGCATTTATCAGACGCTCTTTTCCAGAGCGACTTTCATGTCCTAATTACAGGGACAGTCCTCCTGGAGACATTCGGGGTTAAGGGTCTTGCTCAGGGACCCAGTGGTGGTAGTGCTGGAGGTGGGATGTGAACGTGGGACTTGTTGATCCAGAGGACCGTAGGCAAGTACCCTACCACTAGACCACCCTGATGGTCTAGTATAGTTTGACCATCAGGGTGCCACACACACACACACACAGCTCTAGAGACACTCCTCTGCCATCCAGTGGTGACAAATACACTGAAGTGATTATTTCTTTTAGAGCTGAACTGCACTCATGGGTGATAAAGTGATTAAGACTTAAATATAAGAAAAAATCTTTTTATTAAGTTTCGTTAAAGAAAATGTTTTGTGAATATATTACTGCTGTTTGTGCAGTGAGTAAAGACACTTCTCTTTAATTTTTAATTCTCTTTAATTAATTTGATCAGTTTACTGAAGTGTGTGAAATTATTTAAATATGTTTGAACAGCACATTTCAACCCTCTGGAAAAGTGTCCATGAGCGAATGTGTGTTACTGTGACGGTGGCGGGGTGTAGGGAGGACGCCAATGCTGAGCCAGGAGTCCAAAACAAGAAACAAGGACTGCAGTCCTAACTAAAACAAGGGAACTGCAGCCTAAACCAAGAACACCAGATCACTAAATATCAAGAACCACCACAGAGTGTAGGCAGAGCCTAACAAATGAGCCGCGCTCTGTTCTGACTCATCGGGGCTTAAATAGTCAGCCCCAATGAAACACACCTGTGCCTTCATTAGCTCAGGTGTGTTCAGTCAGAACAGAGCGCCCTCTATCGTGCACAAAACACCTCATCCGTGACAGAACCCCCCCCAAAAGGCGCGGCTCCCGAAGTGCCAAACACAGCCGAACCTCTGGGGGGAGGCCAAGAACACCAAAACTTTACAAAGACAAAAGTCCCTTGTTGGGACGTACAGTCAGGTCCACAAAATACACGAAAAGGACCTCCGACCAGATATGTGAGGCAGCTGGTGGTGGTGAGGGGAATCCCAGCAGTTCAGTCCACCCTTTTGATTGATGTCTGAACCCGACCCTAGAGTCACTGGAGGAATCGCCTGATTCAGTGGAACGCATCACCTTGGCGGAACCTGAAAGAGAGCTAAACACAGATCTTAAAGGGTTCAAAGAGGAAGTCTTTTTCACATAGTCCAAACCCTGTCTCCAACCCTTGCCATCTTTGTTCTTCACATCTCTTATCACAGAATCCACAGTACAGAAGCTGTTGTTCACTTCCTTAAACTGAGACAGGTCATTGCTGATGTCCTTTGGCTCCTTCCTCTTCTCGGTTGTACTTCCCTGCTGCTTGGAGCTCAGTGAGGCAGCATCCCAGCTCCTGGTTCCACTACAAGAAGTTCCACTTGAACTCCTCCACGAACCACCTTGTTCCGAGTCTGCTGAACTCGGAGGGTGAACTAAAGGTAGGGAGTCATCATGCAGCTGTTCAACCTCTGGAATCTCTGCCGGCTTCTCCATCAGACCGTTCTTCAGCTGCTCCTCTCTGGCGTTAACCACCAGGGTCCCAGCATGCACTGGTGTCTGTGGAGGGAGTCGAGATTCGAAGATCGCCAATCTTGCTTCCATACCTCTAACCTGCTTCTCCAGCTCGCTGAGCTTACTGGCCTCACTTTGGGCTTCTCTCATTTCAGCCTGCAGAGCAACGTTGTGGTCCTGCACCCATCTCAGCTCTGGTCTGGTCTGATTCAGTTGTTCTTCCATAGCGGCTATTTTAGCTTCCAGCTTCTCCTGAATAGTTGGAGTCTCAACTTTCCTCGTTGTCTGGCATACAGTTAGGTCCCTCAGTTCCTCCGTTCTCTCCAGCCTTTCTCTTTGGACCGCCGTCACAGCGTGCAGCTTTATTCTAGAGACCTCTCTCTCCTCTCTGAATTTCGCGCTCTCTCCTTGAAGCTCACCTTTGTCTTGAGCCAGAGCTTTTCTTTCTGTTTCCATGGCTTTGATCTCACTTTGGCAACTGGACAAGAGTCCTTCGGTCCTCTCCAGCTGAGGAAGCAGATAGGTGATCCTTTCCTTGCGTTTCAACCCTTCATTTGTGACCGAGGCATTCACCTGTAGCATCGAGGCTTCTTTCGTCATCAGCTGCTGGTAGAGCTCTGTCAGCAACTCCTCCTGTTCAGTGATCTGAACATTCATGTAGCTGATTTGTTCATCTCTGAGGTGAGATTGGATTGTCTTTGCAGCTCTGATCCATTTGGCCAGATCCCTTGCCTGCTTTCCTCTGAATGACTTTTGCAAGCAAATTACAGCATGTCTGAACAGCTGATACCTCTGCTTTTGTTGATGCCCAAGCCTCCACCTTCTGAACAACACTTGCTGCCCAGCACTGCTTCTTGAAAACCAATCTTTGCTGGTGCATTCTTACTACAGCCTGAATCATTGTGGCAGCTTTGTGCATTGCAGCAGCATTCTTTCGAAGAGAAAAACCCCTAAAAGCTGCCTGGATGCATATCACTGACCTCCTCAATACCTGGAATCTCTCTTGCCCAAATTCACCCTTAGTGTAGGACCTAAAATGTCTTTGAATGATGGCTGACACCCTTATGGCCTGGTACTTTACTACCTCCCGGTGTCTTCTGAACACAGCCTGAATCAGGGAAGCTGCCTGATGTTGCAGGATCACCTCCCTTCTGACCCTCTGACCTCTGAAGCAGGCTTGCAGGAACATTGCAGCAGAGCGCACTTTCAAGAATTCCTCCCTCTGCTTTCTGGCATCAAGTGTGGAACGATACCTCAGCTGAATTGCAACAGCTGCATACTTGATGCATAAATATCGTGTCCAAGCACAGTGAGCCCTGTAAGCACATTGTATCACAGTTGCAGCCTGGTGCTTCTGTTTCAGAGTCTGTCTGGTCTTCATCCCTCGGAATGCGGCTTGCAGAACAGCAGCCATCTTTTCCTCCTTCAAAGACTTCATTTCTTGCTTCACCATCTTATTAGCTCGGTAATATCGCTGAACAGTCCTGGCTGCCCACAGTAGCTTCAGGTAGTACTTTCTGCTCAAATGCTTCCTCACCTGCGCCTGAATGGTTACTGCAGCCTCATGTTCAATTCGCCTCTGCACCCGAACTTTCATTCTAAACTTCCCACTAACCTGGAGCTGCTCCTTCTCTGCTTTCAGTGCAGCAGAGGGGTCAGTGATGCTGGGTTTGGGGGTCGACCTCCCCGGTTGCGCGATGCGGGTCTCTGCCGCCTTCCAGCTCTCTGTCAGGAACGACCTTCTTTGCCACTGCCTCGCCTCTTTTGTTGCGGGCGGCCTTCTTGGTCTTCCTTTCGCGTTGCGGCGCGCTGGGCGCCGTGCCTTCGCGTTGCGGCGCGCTGGGCGCCGTGCCTTCGTGTTGCGGCGCGCTGGGCGCCGTGCCTTCGCGTTGATCAAGGCAAGGCGCGTTTGCTACCAACCTCTTGTGATTCGCGCTGGCCGTGTTCCCGCCATCAGTTGCGCGCGGTGCTTTCTCCGCTGGCGGATCGCGGTTACTGGCGCGCGGCGCTTTCGGGGCTGAATCTCCGCGTTGAACCGCGGTTGACGTCGTGCTTCCGCGTTGATTCGCTTGCGACGCGGTTGGCGACGTGCTTTCGGGTTGAGCCGCTTGCGGTGCGGTTGGCGCCGTGCTTCCGCGTTGAGCCGCGTGCGGCGCGGTTGGCGCCGTGCTTCCGCGTTGCGTGACGCCAGCCATCAACGAAGCCCCGCCTTCCATGTCGCGTGCGGGGAAAAAACACGCGGTTCAGCCTGTCGAGGTAGCGCTGTGTGTTCCCGGCTAGAGCGACCAGCCTCTGTAGCAGGAAGTCGAACCAGTCCGCGCCTACCTCGGGACCTAGGCTGCTGACGAGCGGGATATCTGACGTCAGCCGCGTCAGACGTTTCTCGAGCTCCCTGGCTGTGGCCGCCGGCATCCGTCGTAACCAGTCCTCGCCCTCCAATTCCTTACGGAGGTCCACGGACTCAACGCACGCCGGCACCCTCGTCTCCCAGATTCCAATGAACTCTAACGTCCTCTTGAGCACGGCTGCATTCGTGCGCAGCACGCGCTCCTGCTCGCCCTCGTGGCTCGCGACGTCCAGGTACTGGCGGCTCATTCTGTAACGGTGGCGGGGTGTAGGGAGGACGCCAATGCTGAGCCAGGAGTTCGAAACGTAACTTTATTAACTATACTTCCAAAACAAGAAACAAGGACTGCAGTCCTAACTAAAACAAGGGAACTGCAGCCTAAACCAAGAACACCAGATCACTAAATATCAAGAACCACCACAGAGTGTAGGCAGAGCCTAACTAATGAGCCGCGCTCTGTTCTGACTCATCGGGGCTTAAATAGTCAGCCCCAATGAAACACACCTGTGCCTTCATTAGCTCAGGTGTGTTCAGTCAGAACAGAGCGCCCTCTATCGTGCACAAAACACCTCATCCGTGACAGTTACACAAATACATTTTTCTAGGTTGTGTATAGGTTACCTTGTAATATTCTCACAATGGAAAAAATCATTTTATATATTTAATAGATTTAAATATAATCATTTAAAAATATAATATTTTGCAGCGTGCCGACAATAAGAACAGTGTTCAGGCTCTTCACAATGGTAAAGTGTAGAGTTGAACAAAAGCGATCTGCATCATGTATTAAGATCAGAGCGTTTATTCTGTTGAATGAGAGCACGGTTCAGAGTGATCGGCTATATTAGTGTTCCATTAGTGTCGATGCAGGGAGCTCTTCACTCTATCAAACAGATCACACGTGTTTTAGTCTTTCAGAAAATCTGAAAATCAGAACTTGATCAAATCAAGTAATTATTTGTAGCCCGTGACACTTTATATTTACTAATGAAATAAAACAGCAGTGCTTTCACACACCTTCACACACAAACCTCCAAATTTAAGAACTGTTTTTTACTGCTTCTCTAAAAGAGCACAGAAGACATTAAAGCTCCTCAACCGATCAGTTCAGTGAATGAAAGTTTGTTTTTTTGCTTGGTTCATCAGAAGTGCATTCCCTGTGCAGCAGTTTGTGTGCTTCACACTGTTGTAGATGTGTATCTTCATTTACAAAAATAAAGAACAATTTTTATAGTTTATGTAACAGGTTGTCAGTCATCCTAGTATTTTATCACTGCTGGAACAAAAATGTATTTCTCCAGAACAGTGACTATTCAGAAATAGAAACCAATCACAGCGATGATATGAAGAATGTTTTTTTTTTAATTATTATTCTCAAGCAGTTTTAGGACTTTTTTCTATTGGTCCATTCACTGTATACATTTTATACAGTCTTAAGAGCCTTTCAAAGAGAGAGAAGAAAGAAAATGAAGATAGAAGATGTTCTGACACTGAGTTTAATTATATGAATGATAAACATTTCGTGAACATAATGAAATGTTTTTAAATGCACAGATTCTAAATCCAGACTTGCTGATGGTCCTCATCTGTGCGCCGGGAGAGTTGAGATTCCTCATATGGAAAGCTGGACCACAGTGTTAGACTCTGTCTTTGACCAGAAGGATGCAGAGGTTGTGTGTCGAGAGCAGGGCTGTGGTCCACCTGTAGAGAAACTACGAGCAGCTGCTTTTGGCAGAGGGGAGGGTCAGGTGTGGTCAGAGAAGCTTCAGTGTAGAGGAAACGAATCTCAGATTCACTTCTGCCCAACATCATCTTCACCCAAAGTGACCAACAATCATGACCACGATGTGGGGCTGATGTGTTCCAGTTAAGTATCAGATATTGCCCAAATACACCAGAATACAAATCAATGGGTGTCATACACTATATGTTTGTGAAACCTTCTCTTGTTCTTTCAGCTCACACACAGGTTCAGCTGGTGAATGGCTCTGACTCCTGTTCAGGTCGAGTGGAGCTCCAGTACCTCAGTGAGTGGGGCACAGTGTGTGATGTGAGCTGGGATATGAGAGCTGCCAGTGTCCTCTGTGCTCAGCTGAAGTGTGGGACGGCTGTGACTGTGTTGGAGTCAGACTGGTTTGGAGAGGGGAGTGGTCAGATCTGGGCTGATGTGTTTGATTGTCAGGGGAACGAAACACACCTTTAAAAATGTCCCATTTCATCATGGAGTCGAGCTGCATGCTCTCATAAACAGGATGTTGGAATCATCTGCAGTGGTGAGTAATAAACTATTGTTAGTAAACACACCCTCAAAATTAAGCATCTAATAATACTGATGTTTTTTCTTTTTGCAGGTTCCTCTCTGGCATTTCATGAGATGCTAATTCAGTTGTCTGGAGGGAAGGAGTGTGAGGGGGAGGTGGAGGTTTACTTCCAGCAAGACTGGAGGAGAGTTCTCCTGGACTCCTGGAGTGCTTCTGAGGCCTCTGTGGTCTGCAGACAGCTGGACTGTGGCTCTGTGATCAGCTTCTCCAGCTCTTCTCCATCCAGTCCTGAACATAATCACACATGTGTGACTGGTTTCAGCTGCTCTGGGAGTGAAGCTCATCTGGGGAACTGCAGCAGAGCACAAACAGTGAACTGCAGCTCCAGAGAACAGCTGTCAGTCACCTGCTCTGGTAAGTGCTGCAGTTAAAATAAATTAATGTTCCTGTTTTAATGTTAATTTTCAATTAAAGAAATAGCTTTAATCATCATAAGAGGGCCAGAGAGTTATGCACAGTTCTGTAATTTATATTTTAAAGTGAAGTAATTTATGTGTAAAAACGTGTTTACATTTAGGTAAATCTAACCCAGTCCACAGCTCCATCAGGCTGGTTGGTTCTGGTGGTGACTGTGCAGGAAGGCTGGAGGTTTTCTATAATGGTTCATGGGGAACAGTGAGTGATGACTTGTGGGACATTAAGGATGCAGCTGTGATCTGCAAACAGCTGCAGTGTGGAGAGTCCCTCAGGGGTCTGGTACCAGTTTGGTTTGGACCTGGAACTGGACCTGTATGGCTGAATGAGGTGGAGTGTGAGGGGAATGAGACGTCTCTGTGGAACTGCAAATATCAGCTGTGTATAGAAGGCGAATGTGGACACAAAGACGATGTTGGGGTCATCTGCTCAGGTACTGATTTTTTTTTTTGTATAATGTAGCATGTTTTCATTTTTATAATTTTCTTTTTTTCCTGGAATTTATGCCACGAATCAATTTCTTTATTATCAATAATTGTGCTTCTTAAAACACTGAAAATATATGTAGGTAAATCCTCTTTCTCCATGCAGAGTTTAAAGAGTTCAGACTCACTGAGGGCTGTGAGGGGAATCTGGAGGTGTTCTACAATGGAACCTGGGGTAACGTCTGTGTAAATGGAATGAATGAAGGAACAGCGAGTCTGATCTGTCAGGAGCTGAACTGTGGAAGATCTGGAAGTGAGAGAGGCGTCAAAGCACGAGTGGAATCAGCTCCTAACTGGCTGGATGATCTGAAATGTAGGAAATATGACTCCACTCTGTGGCACTGTCCATCTTCACCCTGGGGACAGAACCAGTGTAAAAATCACAATGAGGTGGCTCAGATTTCCTGCTCAGGTAAACCGTGGTTTTGAATATTCATGTAGACTGTGCAGAATGTTTCTGTTATTTTCTTTGTGTGTCAGCAAGACATCATCTATTGTAGTGATCATAAAACAAATTACACTGAAATAACAGTGCACTCTCTGTAGGCTTAAACAGCTCATTTTCCAAAATTAAGTGAATATTGAATGAACTAATTATCCTAATTTTTCGTCTATAGAGAAGGGAAATGATCGTGTTTTAAGGAGCCACTTGAAATGCTCTTCATCTTCCCGTCACAGGCAGTGCTCAAGTAAGTACACTTAAGAGCATCAATCCCAAAGTGTTTAATCAGTGTCTCTACATCACAGACATTTACAGGGTCTGAGCTGCTTTCTTAGACAGTAGTTTTATGTTTAGGAGATAAATGTAGTTTTTTCTGTGGGTGTGTGCGTGTGAGTGTGTGTGTGTGTGTGTGTGATGTAGAGCACATGCCTCTCAGGCGGAATGAAACAGAGGGACACTGTTCTGGGAGGCTGGAGGTGTATCATAACTCTGAATGGGGCACAGTCTGTGATGATCTGTGGGACATCAGGGATGCTCAGGTGGTCTGCAGACAGCTGGGCTGTGGACCAGCACTGAGTGCTAATGGCAGTGCTGCTTTTGGAGCTGGTGGAGGGACTGTCTGGCTGAGCAGAGTGAAATGTAAAGGGACTGAGATTCACCTGTGGAGGAACAGAGCAAATGTCAATCAGGACGCTGGAGTCACCTGTGCAGGTAAGAGGAGTGTTCTGAATTCTGATTTTCTGACTTTAATTAAAACTGTTTAAAGTCTCCATAATTAGCAAATTGCACTGAAATTTGAATCACTATTAATACACTTTCATATTGTATACTACCAGATTTGCTTTGGCAGTGCTTATTCCCAGTGAACTTTTAATTTCTGAGTGTTTGTTTTTTAGTTTTGTGGGAAATATAATACAATTTTTTGATCATTATTTACAGATATTACTTTGCCTTCTACTACTGCACTTGTAACAATGACCACAACTTCCACCATTACAGGTACTCTTCCTGCCTGTTAATTCATATTTATTGAGAACATTGTTCAGCGCTCTAACATGTTCATGTTCTGTTTTTGTTTACAGTCAGGAAAAGCACCATTATTAATGTACAATCTTCAGCTGTTCCAACACTGGTTCCACTCATCTACCCAGTGTCTCTCCTGGGACTGGGAACTGTGCTCTTCCTGGCCTTAGTGTTTCTGATTGTGCTGTTCTACCAGAACAGAGTGCTCAGGAGAGGTGGGGAGATACAGAGATCATCTACAATCCACCTTCTGTACATTCTCTAAACATCATTATTCTTTCAATCTATCATCTCTCTTCTCTTCTACTGCACTGCCTCCATGTTTCTCTCCGTCTCCCTCACAGTGCTCTCGAAGAGGAGGCGCAAGACTCCGGCTGAGGCGGTCTATGAGGAGATCGACCGCAGATATGTGACTAGAAGAGCCACAATATCATCTCATAGTAGTAAGATTTATAGACTCTTCATCATGAGGCTGAGTGTACACTCCTCATATTTAATGATATTTAATGAAACAAAATAAAAATATCTGAGGTGAATATTTTTCATGTGTCTTTCTCAGTGTAATATAATACGAGTATTATATAAGTGTTAAGTGTATATGAGATTAAATGTGCAGTTTGAGTAGCTCTGTATGTAGTGTAGTGTAATGTGGTTATTCTGCTGATAAGAATCTATCAGGAAGCTGCAGTTCAACTCAGTCATTCCTGTTAAACTTCCATATTTGTACAAAAAGAGAAAACCACAAAGCTGCAGGTGTTCGTCTATATGTGTGTATGTGTTTGCGTGTGTGTGCACATGTGTGTTTGTGTGCATGGTTGCAAGTAGCATGTGTGCATGCATGTTTTCCTGTGTGTGTGTGTGTGTGTGTGTGTGAGTAACAGAGAGAGAGAGAGAGAGAGAGAGAGAGAGAAAGAAAGAGAGAGAGAGAGAGAGAGAGAGAGAGAAAGAGAGAGAGAGATTTAAGGTGTCATTTTGTGTGTGTCTGAGTGATAGGTCAAGTGTGAGTGAGTGATTAAACTGGTTCCTGAGTGACTGATCAAGTGTGACTGAATGATTAAATGACATTAAATGAGCGACTAACTGTCACAAGCATTAATTTACTCTCTACTACAATTTCCATTTTTTTATACTGATCTCTTTCTGACTGGTCTAAACTCATCTTTGCCTCATCAATGATCCCTCTATTAAAGCCTCTTAGATCTTCTCTTGCGATTGTAACCAAAATCAACACCAACATGTTCAAGGATGCTGCTGGATTTGCCTGATTCTGTCCTACAGTATTTTTATATGAAAGCATCTCTTTCTCCATCTTTTTCCTTTAATTTTTCCTCTGTATGGTGTTCACAATGATTCAAAGACTGGAGAGTGGACTGACATTCTGAACTTCTTTCTTGAATGTTCTCTCCTCTAACAGGAAGTATCCTCTCTGATGCTCAGTATTCAGGATATGAGGATGTGGATGAGGAACATCTCTCAGGTAAATGAACCAGAGCATGTGTGTTAAACTCCAACCTTCTGAAGAACATAACAGCACCTTTCAGAAATAAATCTTTACAGATCCATATTCCAACATCAGCCTTCGACAAAGCAACTCTCCATCAAATATTTACCAGCTAAGTGACAAACTTATAAAGCCCCACCACTGGCCAAGACAAGAGAAGACAATATCTACACCAACTGAGACAAAATTGGAGCTTAAATGCCAAGTTGTTTTTTTTTTTTAAGAAATATTCTGAGCTAGTTAGGAAATGTTAGTCTCTGAGGTAATCCTTGAACAGGACAGCCTTCAGATGATGCTTGAAGACAGCAAGATTCAGCAGTTCTGACCACAAGAAGATGTTCATCCCTTCATTCCACCACTGAGGAGTCAGGACTGGAAAGAGTTTTGATTCTTCTTTTTCTTTGAGTGGAGGAGGTTCAAGGCGAGCCCCTCAGAAATATCTGGAAGAAGTTATTTCCTCAGTTATCTTCATCACACACCGTAGTTACAAATAATCTGCAGAGATTTAGAGTTCTGAAATGATTCTCACACTGAAGACTATGAATGGGATTTAATTCTTACATTTAATTTTATTGTAATCGAAAGTAATGACTTGGGTCCTGATTTCTGAATGTCTCATAATTGGTCTGTTCTCCTCTAACAGGAAGTGTGCTCTCTGAAACACACTATTCAGGATATGAGGATGTGGATGAGGAACATCTCTCAGCTAAGATCAGAGAGTCTGGTTAAAACTACTTACAAAAATAATAAACAAAATGATCAGATAGGAAAATTCATTATAAATCCACATTTCTTAATCTAAGTCCAGAGTAAATAAACACCATCTGAAACATCACAGTGAACTTTATAGGCAGTAGACTTGTCCAGTAACTAAACCCTGTTTCTCAGTTCTGTGTACTAAAGTAACATGTTGATGGATTTAACTTTTCAGATGATCATTAAATAAGGATAGTTTTACTTCTTCTACTCTGTATTGATGTATTAATAATTCTGCTCTTTGGTCCATTTTAGCCATAATATTTACTTTTTAATTTTCTTTTACATTTTAAAATGTGTCATGGGGGAAACATCTGTGCTGCTGTGTGATTGGTCAGGACTTGAAATTTTGTGGTCTGTCACTGATTCCAGAAAAACAAGTGAAGTTCAGACATTGTTCAGTTAAAACCAAGTTCAGTTAAAGAAAGTAAATGTATTTTATTTATTTTTCTTCCAGAAAAGTCTCTGACTGGGGAAAAAGCAGAATATTATGATGACGTCGCCCCCAGTGGTCTGATAAGTGTGTTTTAGTAATGAATCACCTGATTTCATTTGATATTAAACACAGTGTAAAATATGATGGTGCTGTTTATAAAGACAGTCTGTTTTGATGTGATTTAGGTGAATCAGAAAAAGAGGAAACAGCAGAGCACTATGATGATGTCATCACTGCTGGACAGATCAGTGAAAATGTATCCGGTGTGTTTCAGTTTTTGACTTTAGTTTAGAAAAGAACAAAACCGAGTCAGATCAATGGATTAATTACAGACATTAACATTCAGAACATAATAAAACTATGTAGAGCTGGTCCACTGTTCCGCGACCCGGACAGAAAACACACTGCTCTTCCTGAATCCGAGGTTCGACTATCCGATGGACCCTCCTTTCCAGGACGCCTGAATAGACTTCTTCCCGTGAGGCTGAGAAGTGTGATCCCTCGGTAGTTGGAACACACCCTCCGGTCCCCTTTCTTAAAGAGGGGGACCGCCACCCCGGTTTGCCATCCAGAGACACCGTCCCCGATGTCCATGCGATGTTGCAGAGGCGTGCCAGCCATGACAGTCCTACATCATCCAGAGCCTTGAGGAACACCGGGCAGATCTCATCCCCCCCCTGTGCTTTGTGAACTTGGAGAAGGCATTCAACCGTGTCCCTCTGGGAGTCCTGTGGGGGGTACTCCGGGAGTATGGGGTATCAGATTCCCTGTGAAGGGCTGTCCGGTCCCTGTACAACCGGTGTCGGAGCTTGGTCCGCATTGCCGGCAGTAAGTCGGACCTGTTCCCGCTGAGAGTTGGACTCCGCCAGGGCTGCCCTTTGTCACTGATCCTGTTCATAATTTTTATGAACAGGATTTCTAGGCACAGCCAGGGCGTTGAGGGGGTCCGGTTTGGTGGGCAGGATTCGGTCACTGCTGTTTGCAGATGACGTCCTGTTGGCCTCATCAGGAGGTGATCTTCAGCTCTCTCTGGATCGGTTCGCAACACTCGGCTGGGATGAGAATCAGCACCTCCGAATCTGAGGCCATGGTCCTCAGCCGGAAAAGGGTGGAGTGCCCTCTCAGGGTTGGGAGTGAGACCCTGCCCCAAGTAGAGGAGTTTAAGAATCTCGGGATCTTGTTCACGAGTGAGGGTAGAATTGAGCGGGAGATCGACAGGCAGATCGGGGCAGCGTCTGCAGTGATGCGGGCTCTGCGTCGGTCCGTCATGGTGAAGAAGGAGCTGTGCCAAAAGGCAAAGCTCTCAATTTACCGGTCGATCTACGTTCCCACCCTCACCTATGGTCACGAGCTGTGGATAGTGACCGAAAGAACGAGATCGCGAATACAAGCAGCTGAAATGAGCTTCCTCCGCAGCGTGTCTGGGCTCTCAATTAGGGATAGGGTGAGAAGTTCAGTCATCTGGGAGGGGCTCAGAGTAGAACCGCTGCTCCTCCGCATCGAGAGGAGCCAGATGAGGTGGCTCGGGCATCTGATTAGAATGCCCCCTGGACGCCTCCCTGGTGAGGTGTTCCAGGCACGTCCCACAAGAAAAAGACCCCAGGGAAGACCCAGGACAGGACTATGTCTCTCAGCTGGCCTGGGAACGCCTTGGGATCCGCCCGGAGGAGCTGGACGAAGTGGCTGGAGAGAGGGAAGTCTAAGCATCCCTGCTGCAGCTGCTGCCCCTGCGAACCGACCTCAGATAAGCGAGAGAAAATGGATGGATGGATGGACAAAACTATGTATTAACACTTTTTTTACTTTGAATTGCTTTATGGAGGTTTGGTTTTGTACAATTCACAAGAACATGAATTCCAGAATGTAGGTGATTTTCACATTGGTGCACCGTTATGATATAATCTGGTCAGAAATTATGTGGTTAAAGGACGATTAATTAATATTAATGTTTTATTATTTAATTTCTTGTATTTTATATGCATCTTAAATAATTTAATAGTTTAATAAATATTAAAAGTAATAACTTTGAGAAAGCAGTAATGGGATTTTCATCATTTTAACATTAACAACAAATACTTTTAAAGTACCTCTAATGTTCAGTGATAATGTCTGAAACACTGAACATATATCTGTGATTTTTAGCTGCTGATGTACAACATTGACTTTATATCCTTTAAATATCTCTGTGTTTTGGTGTAGAGGACGTAGCAGAGAGTTCTGATGATGTCATCACTGCTGATCAGAGCTCAGCTGGTGTAACAGGTATGACTTGTAATGTAACAGCGCTGAAATCTCAAACATCAACACACTCACTGATGATACTGATGCTGATTTAATGATGTTACTCTGTGGATTTCGACAGAAGACGCATCAGAGAACTATGATGATGCTGTTACTACTGGACCAAACTCCAACATGATGAACAGTAAGAGTTTCTTGATATAGAGTGATCATTTTTCCAGGAAGCTTCATTACAGTAAAAATGTCAGATTTGTTTCTTATTGTGGGGACACTGTGGTTCGATTCCCAGCTTGAACAACTTGAGTCCTTCCTACATGGAGTTTGCATGTTCTTTGATTTCTTCCTCTCAAAGTCCTAAAACAGACAGAGGGATCGAGACTCTGAACTGACAATAAGCTTAGGATAATAGGCTGAGATGACTGATGGATGGATGGATGGATGTATTTAGGTTTCTAAATATTTTCTCTCCTGTAGTGGACACAACAGAGAACATGGATTAGGCCATCACTACTGTTCCAGATGCAGGAGGGGAGAAAGGTGAGCTGCTGATGGAGTTTTGTATGATAGCTGCACTTTGTGTCACTGAATAAGTGTCTGTTTGAAAGATGCTTCATAGCTGGGAGGGTCTTTCTGTAACACTGGGAATAATTAGTGACTACACATTTACAGGACCTGAACGTGTTCACACAATAGAAATGTTCAAATAAACCTCATGAGCAACTTAATAAAGTCTTATGTATTTATATATGTTTCATAGATTTCACCCAGAGTTTATCATCTATACTGTTCCTAAATATAGTTAAAGCTGACGTCAGCTTTTCTACTTAGCTCAGAGCAGTATACTATCAAAAAGATGTGATATTTGAGGTAAATGTTTTATTTTACAGATTATGATGAGAGGAGAAACATCAGAAAGAGATGAATCATTTGACCAAAATATCTCATCCAGTGTCGTTCCTCAGGAAATTACTCTCCGGACACAACAAATGATTTTATTACTCCACAATATGTATACATTATAAACATTAATTTTGTTCTGTTTATCAAGCATCTCAACACGATATGAAAGTATGAACTGCTCACAAGAGTAAAAAAGTTAGAGACAGGTGTAAAGTCATATATTTATCATTTTATTTTGTAGACGAATAGGTTTCCTTTGATGAAAGTCTGTAATGAATGAAAACTGCTACAGAGATCTGACATTCTTCTTCTTTAAATGAGCAGTAGCTCTCTGGACCCCTGATCACAGTGATCGTTCACTCCGACTCTCGTTAAGAATCTACAGAAACTGATTTTTACATGTTTTTTCATTAAAAACTGTTTTAAGAGTCAGTGCTGAACTACAGCTGTTTTTTTGCTGATATTGAAAGTGACTGTTCTTATTTTGAGAACACACAGTGCAGCACAGCACACAGTGAAACACAACGAAATTGGACCTTTGCATTTAACCGATGCTCAAAAACACGCACAGCGCAGCAGGGGACAGCTATGAAAGCACCCTGGGAGCACTGACGGGGACGGTACCTTGCTAAAGGGTACCTCAGGGCAACCTTCTGGTAAGGGGTGAACCCACAATCTTCCGATCCTGTGGCCAACTCCCTAACCACTAAGCCACGGCTGCCACACAATCTGAAGATTTACTAATTATATAGGTTATAAAAAGGTTCTAAAAATATACATATTATACACACAAACTAAAGAAAAACACATAATACACACACAGCATAAATATACATAAAGCAATGATAGAAATAATGCACACAGAGTATAGAGACACACCGTTCTCCCATTACATGGTTATTGGATTTTTAATACAAAAATGATTTTTTGTAATTACTTTGTTTCACACGAGGGGCCCATGAGATCTTCCATAACATGTTTAAAACATGATTATGTAAATTTTTTGCTGCAAGGTTAAAGAATATTTTCTGAATGTACAAAATAAGCAAATCTGGTTAGAGTAGTGGTAGCACAATACAGTAGTACAGTCCTGTAGTGAAGAGTGTTATGATACACTCACTGCAGATTAACACATCCAGCCATTCTCTCTGCATGTTTGTTCTCCTATCTGCACCCAAGCCTTTCATTCAGTCTCTTCATGCAGTGTTTCATGGACCTCTTTGGTGCTGCAACTTCCACCATCTTCAGATCCAGTAGTGCTTCACTGTCAGCACAAGTGTGATCTGTTGATCTTCCCGCAGGCAGGAGGTGATGGAGATCTTTATCAGGGTGGAGGTGGAATGATGTACAGCTAAATGGGGATTGTTACATCAGGACCCCTCCCCAGAACGTGTTGAGAAGGTGGAGAGAGTACTTTGAGGGGCTGATGAATGAGGAGGAAGAGAGAGCGAGAGAAAAATATATGTGAGGATACTGAACGAGGAAGAGCAGTGAATAAGCAAGATGGCAGTAATGGGGAACCAGGAAGTGTAGCAAGTCATGCAGAGGCTTCATGCTTTTTTTGAGTGATGAAGGAAAAAGAGTGCCATGCAATGTATTTTAAATCTGTCACAATGTAGTGTTGTAAACTGGACGCCAACGCAGAGCCGAGCGCTTCGTACTGGACTTTGATAACGTGCGCAGAACTCAAAACTAAACAGAACAAACGTAACAAGTGTAAAACAAATAATCTCACAGTGCGCACACAGAATGACCAGCGCCCTGCTCCGATTCACTGGGGCTTACAACCCCAGCCCCAATGAGACACACCTGGCACCCAATGCACAATCAGAGCAGGGCGCCCTCTACTGGCGCAGGACCGTTACAGTACCCCATCTCAAAGGCGCCTACTCCCGGGGCGCCAGACCCTGCCTCCTTCGAAGCAGGAACCTCCAAAAGGAGAGGGGTTACGCAAACGTTCAACAAAGTCCCAACAAAGTCCCAACAAAGTCCAGACGAACGCTTCGCTCTCACCGCGGTCTTCCTGGCGGGTTCGGCTGCGGCCCCTGAAACCCCGCTCTCTCTCCAGCGGTCTGGATTGGACGCAGCCCCTCGAAACCCCGCCTCCTCTGGCGGACTTGGGTTCCTCAAGCCCCGCCTCCACCGCGGTCATGGCGGACGTCCCTGGAGTCCCACCTTGTGCTGACACGTGAGCCGGCATCGCAGCCCCACTTCCCCAGGGGCTACCGCGGGGGCCGGCTCCGCAGCCACACCCTCCTAGTTGCTGGAGCTGGAACAGGCACAGCGTCGGCCAATCCCGGGAGGGGAGGGGAGGGGAGCGGACGCCGCTCAACCCCTATCCCCCCAGCCTGCAGCACCTGGAAGGTCCGGTGGTCCTTCACGGACATCCCCACGGAGCTCTCGGCTCGCGACGTCCATTTGTGGCGGCTGGTCATTTCTGTCACGATGTGGTGTTGAGGGCTGGACGCCAACGCAGAGACGAGAGCCTCGTACTGGACTTTAATGACGGGCAACGTGCACAGAACTCTAACATAACATAACATAACATAACATAACATCTCACAGTGCGCACGCAGAATGATTAGGCTCACCTGGCACCCAATGCCCAATCAGAGCAGGGCGCCCTCTACTGGCGCAGGATCGTTACAAAATCACACATCATCAATAAATCCAGTCGTCCCATCTATTATCTAAGCTCATTATGGGTTGTTCCCTGCGATGGACTGGCGACCTGTCCAGGGTGTGTCCCCCGTCCTCGCCCTGTTTGCGCTGGGTTGGACACCAGCCCCCCCCCCCCCCCCGCGACCCCGTTAGGGACAAGCGGCAGAAAATGGATGGATTATGGGTTGTGCTGGTGCCTGTGCCAAGGCAAAGAAACACCCTGGACAGGTCACTTTTGCTTTTGTGTCTAATATATTTTTACTTTGGTAGTAGTTTTTAATTGTTGGACCTTTTTTTGTAATTTCTAATGACATCTTATTTTTAAGATATAATAAAATCTCATCCAGAGAGCTAACGTTATTTATATGTACATGTTAACCAATAATACATAACTGGAAGAATAGAGATGCCATATTAGAAGATTAGAAGTGACCTCAGCTGCCTAATGCAGTTTATAATACTTTACAGATTTGAGCTCAAATATAACAAATGAGCTAAATACTAATACTTGTCTGATTCTGATGAAATGACCAAGCACATTTATTCTGTGAGAGCTGAACTGCAGTTATACATTTAAATGGGGAGGCCATGGCGTAGTGGTTAGGGAATCAGCCCCAGGAGCCGACGGTTGCGAGTTTGAATCACAGACATGTATGTTGCGTGGAGGTACCCTTGAGCAAGGTACCATCCCCATCGGTGCTTCTCAGGCACTTTAAGTAGCTGCTGCACGGTGTGTATGGGTAAAAGGCTGAAGCTGCATTTTGTTGTGCTGTGTTTCACAATGACAAGTTGTCACTTTCACTTGGTGTTGTAAACGTGTTTAGAGAACAAAAGTGTGATCAAT
>CM029392.1:12018586-12028586 GCA_017165825.1 Hepsetus odoe
AGAGAGCTGCACTGTGGAAAGGCTGTGGGTGTCGCTCAGTTTGGTCCAGGATCAGGACCAATATTGATGGGATATGTGAACTGTCTTGGATCAGAGTCCACACTGAACAGCTGTAAATTTCCTTCAGAGTTTAGGGATTACTGCACTTCTCATGCTCTAGATATTGGAGTCACTTGTTCAGGTAAGCCGCCATCATTCCTGAAAACTCTGAGTCAGTGTGAATGTAGTTCACCATCTTCCAAACTGAAAGAGTGACTTCCCTTCTTCATCTGTTGACCTGCCTTTAGTTCGGTTACCGACAAGCTTGATGATGTCAGATGACGTTGTGGTGGTCAGTGGGGAACAGTGTGTGGTCGTAGCTGGGATACTGATGATGCTGCAGTGGTGTGTAGAGAGCTGCACTGTGGAAAGGCTGTGGGTGTCGCTCAGTTTGGTCCAGGATCAGGACCAATATTGATGGGATTTGTGAACTGTAGTGGATTAGAGTCCACACTGAACAGCTGTGATTTTCCTTCATGGTTTAGTTCTCTCTGCACTTCTCATGATCAAGATTATGGAGTCACTTGTTCAGGTAAGCCGCCATCATTCCTGAAAACTAACAGAAATCTCTGATGATTCTCTCTGTTTCTAAACAGGGTCACAGTCTTCAGTGAGGACACAGAGGTGTTCACTTCAGGTTCCTTATTGAAACGTGCTGCCTTTGTGTCAGGGTTAGAGTCAGGGTTAGAGTCAGAGTTAGAGTCAGGGTTAGAGTCAGAGTTAGAGTCAGAGTTAGAGTCAGGGTTAGGTTTAGGATTAGTCTGTAGATTTGATGAATTCTTGAAATACTCTGTGGCAGCACAGCTCTACAAGGTGGCAACCAGGTAACCAGACCTGATCATTTTTAGAGCTCAGAATGAAGTTTGAAGACAAATATTCACCTGAATTAAATAAAAAGTCATCAATTAAAAATCTCTGATTAGAGGATGTTCAGCTCATCAACAGACTTCAAAGAAAATTCAAATTCTTTCTCTCTCTCTCTCTCTCTCTCTCTCTCTCTCTCACACACACACACACACACACACACACACACACACACACCCTCTTAGTGCAGTGAGTAAAGACTCTCTTTAATTTGATCAGTTTAGTAAAGTGTGTATAAATGATGTAAATATGTTGTTTTTAGTCCTTTTTGAACATTTTATTTTCTAATAAAACCCTCTGGAAAAGTATCCATGATCTAATGTGTGTTACACAAATACATCTTTCTAGATTGTGTTTAGGTTACGTGAAAATAATCTCACAACTATTTCTCATGTAAAATTCATTTGATATATTTAATAGATTTAAATTCAATCACTTAAAATATAATATTTGCAGTGTGCTGACAATAAGAACAGTGTCCAGGCTTTTCACAATGGTAAAGTGTAGAGTTTAACAAAAGCGATCTGCATCATGTATTAAGATCAGAGCGTTTATTCTGTTGAATGAGAGCACGGTTCAGAGTGATCGGCTATATATTGTTCCATTAGTGTCGATGCAGGGAGCTCTTCACTCTATCAAACAGATCACGCGTGTTTTTAATGGTTCAGAAAATCTGAAAATCAGAATTTGAACAAATCAAGTAATTAGTTGTAGCCCGTGACACTTTATATTTACTAATGAAATAAAACAGCAGTGCTTTCACACACCTTCACACACAAACCTCCAGATTTAAGAACTGTTTTTTACTGCTTCTCTAAAAGAGCACAGAAGACATTAAAGTTCCTCAACCGATCAGTTCAGTGAATGAAACTTCAGTCTTCGTGAATAAAAATAGCAGAAATGTTTAGGAACCTTCATGTTTTTATTTCTTTAAACAGTTCTTTTAACTCTGACTTTGGATTTGAACAGAGAATCAAAACTGTTGTCACGTGTTTTTAATGTTCTTTGTTCACTTTTCATCTGCAGAGAATAACTGATGTTTCTACTTTTTTACTTGATTATTTGATTGTTATTTGTTAGTCAGTTATAAATGTTTATTTCATTTGACCTAAGAAGATGTTTTAATTTAGGATTTTTTATTTTTATTGCAACAGAAGGGCATTTCTTGTGCAGCAGTCTGTCTGTATCCCACTTTTTTAGATATAACATTTAAAAATATAAAGAAAAATATTTCGAGTTTATGTAACAGGTTTACTGTCATCCTAGCATTTCATCACTGTTGGAACAAAAACTTGTTTCTCCAAAATAGTAACTATTCAGAAAGGGAAATAATCACCTAATTTTAAGCGATGATATGTTTTCAAGCAGTTTTAGAACTTTTTCTATCCCAGATTCACTTCTGTCCAGCATCATCTTCACCCAAAGTGACCAACAATTATGACCACGATGTGGGGCTGATGTGTTCCAGTTAAGTATCAGATGTTGCCAAAATACACCAGAATACAAATCAATGGGTGTCATACAGCATATGTTTGTTAAACCTTTTCTTGTTCCTCAGGTCACACACAGGCTCGGCAGGTGAATGGCTCTGACTCCTGTTCTGGTAGAGTGGAGCTCCAGTACCTCAGTGACTGGGGCACAGTGTGTGATGTGAGCTGGGATATGAGAGCTGCTAGTGTCCTCTGTGGTCAGCTGAAGTGTGGGACGGCTGTGTCTGTGTTGGGGTCAGACTGGTTTGGAGAGGGGAGTGGTCACATCTGGGCTGATGTGTTTGATTGTCAGGGGAACGAAACACACCTGTCAAAATGTCCCGTTTCATCATGGAGTCGAGCTGCATGTTCTCATCAACAGGATGTTGGAGTCATCTGCAGTGGTGAGTAATAAACTATTGTTCGTAAACACACCCTCTAAATTAAACATCTAATTAAACTGATGTTTTTTTCTTTTTGCAGGTTCCTCTCATCTGGGAAACGGCAGCAGCGCACAAACAGTGAACTGCAGCTCCAGAGAACAGCTGTCAATCACCTGCTCTGGTAAGACCTACAGCAGATAAAATATAAGTCAGTCCATCTGCTGCTCTGGACATAAGCTTGTGTGACTGTGTGTGTGTGTGTGTGTGTGTGTGTGTCTGTGTGTGTGTGTGTGTGCGTGTGTGTGTGTGTGTGTGTGTGTGTGTGTGTGTGTGTGTGTGTGTGTGTGTGTGTGTAGGTAAGCTTAACCCAGCCCGAAGCTTCATCAGACTGGTTGGTTCTGGTGGAGACTGTGCAGGAAGGCTGGAGGTTTTCCACAGTGGTTCATGGGGGAAAGTGAGTGATGACTTGTGGGACATTAAGGATGCAGATGTGGTCTGCAGACAGCTGCAGTGTGGAGAGGCCCTCAGGGCTCTGGTACCAGTTCGGTTTGGGCCTGGAACTGGACCTGTATGGCTGAATGAGGTGGAGTGTGAGGGGAATGAGACGTCTCTATGGAACTGCAGTTTTCATCTGTGTGGAGAGGGTGAATGTGGACACAAGGACGATGTAGGAGTCGTGTGCTCAGGTACTTTCATATGAAGAACATTATTGTTTATATAACCAAACAAGTTTAAATTACAATTCATTAAAACATTGATCACTGTGTGTCTGAACATTTCACAAAACATAAAATAATATCATTTTTAGAATAAAAACTAAATATTCTTTCTCCAAAAAGAGTTTAAAGAGATCAGACTCACTGAGGGCTGTGAAGGGAAACTGGAGGTGTTCTACAATGGAACCTGGGGTAATGTGTGTGTAAATGGGATGGATGAAGAAACAGTGAGTCTGATCTGTCAGGAGCTGAACTGTGGAAGATCTGGCAGTGAGAGAGGCGCCAAAGCACGAGTGGAATCAGCTCCTAACTGGCTGGATGATCTGAAATGTAGGAAACATGACTCCACTCTGTGGCACTGTCCATCTTCCCCCTGGGGACAGAACCAGTGTGATAAAAACAGTGAGGTGGCTCAGATTACCTGCTCAGGTAGGCACTTTTTTCTATCACTGAGTGTAGGATGTTTCCGTCTTCTTTTCTGTGTGCTTGAAGTAACTGTGTAGAATAAAAAGATCTGACATTGCTGTGGAAGTCAGTGCTCTACAGGTTCAAAAAGAATTATGTTTTAAATTTCAGTTTTTCACAGAATTTCACAGAAGTGGGAAATGAACTTGTGTTACGAAGCCAGCAGAAATGTTCTTCATCTCCCCGTCACAGGCAGTGCTCAAGTAAATATATTCACAATCCTATAAATTAATATTTAATTAAAAACATTCACAAGTCTTCATTCATATTCTTCACAAAAAATATTAATAGCCTTTTAATCAGAATTTTTTCAGTAAAATTCAGTAAATATTTGCACTGCACTCTGGAACTGTGTGTCAGATCACGGCCTCTCTCTCCCTCTCTCTCTCTCTCTCTCTCTCTCTATCCCTCCCTCTCTATCCATCTCTCTCTTTGTGTATGTGTGTGTGTGTGTGCGTGTGTGTGTGTGTGTGTGTGTGTGTGTGTGTGTGTGTGTGATGTAGAGCACTTACCCCTCAGGTTAACGGGAGGGAAGGGAAGCTGCTCTGGGAAGCTGGAGGTGTATCATAATAAAACATGGAGATCAGTCTGTGATGATCTGTGGGACATCAGGGACGCTCGGGTGGTCTGCAGACAGCTGGGCTGTGGGTCGGCACTGAGTGCTGATAGGAGTGCTGCTGGTGGAGGGACTGTCTGGATGAACAGAGTGAAGTGTACAGGGAATGAGATTCACCTGTGGGACTGTCCTCATTCCCTGAAGAAACTCACTGACTGTCCCACAGGACAACACGCTGGAGTCACCTGTGCAGGTCAGAGGAGCCTGCTGTATTTTGGAGCTTCTGCAAGATGATTTATATACTTTTGTTAATGTGAACTATTGTCATATTCAATGTTTTAACACTAAATTATCCACTGTAGTGAGTTTGGGCTTAAATGTATTTTGCAGACAGACCTGTGCAAACTACTGCTGCACCCACAACAAACCCCACCTCCACCACCACAGGTAGTTTACTTTTTATTTCTCTCAGATAACTTTTCCTTAATGTTTCTGAAAACGCTGTGAAGAGCTCTATTCTGTACCATTTTTATTTCCAGAAGGTCTGAAAAAAAACACAACTACTCAACAAACTGTTCCAACACTGGTTCCGCTCATCTACCCAGTGTCTCTCCTGGGCCTGGGAACTGTGCTCTTCCTGGCCTTAGTGTTTCTGATTGTGCTGTTCTACCAGAACAGAGTGCTCAGGAGAGGTGGGGAGATACAGAGATCATCTACAATCCACCTTCTGTACATTCTCTAAACATCATTATTCTTTCAATCTATCATCTCTCTTCTCTTCTACTGAACTGCCTCCATGTTTCTCTCCATCTCCCTCACAGTGCTCTCTAAGAGGAGGCGTAAGACTCTGACTGAGGCAGTCTATGAGGAGATCGACCGCAGATATGTGACTAGAAGAACCACAATATCATCTCATAGGAGTAAGTGATGCGATTTAAACACTTACACATTTTGTAAGTACACTGTGCACCTTTAATGCTTACTTGTCCAGTAATGGGCACAAATTTATTTAAACAATTTAATTGATCTAAAGTTAAAATTCTTTGTGTAGTAATTATAATAATTTATCAGTGAAATGAGTTTGAATGTTATATGAGATGAAATGTGCAGTTTGAGTAGCTCTGTATGTAGTGTAGTGTAATGTGGTTATTCTGCTGATAAGAATCTATCAGGAAGCTGCAGTTCAACTCAGTCATTCCTGTTAAACTAAAATATTTGTACATAAAGAGAAAACCACAAAGCTGCAGGTGTGAGTCTGTGTGTGTGTACGTGTGTGCGCGTGTGTGTGCTTGTTTGTATGTGTGCTTAGGGTGTGTGTGTACACGTTTGATGTGTGTGTGTGTGTGTGTGTGGTTGCATATGTGCCTATGGAACAGAGAGAGAGAGAAAGGGGGGGGGGGTGTAATTTTGAGTGATTGACATGCATGTCAGGTGGATTGGATATGCTAAATTACCCCTAGGTATGACTGTGTGTGTGTGTGTGTGTGTGTCTGTGTGTGTGTGTGTGTGTGTGTGTGTGTGGTGAACATACAGGAGACTGATATCAGAGAGAGGAAACACTCCAGTGTAATACAGCACTGCACCTGCACCGGCAGAGATCCACACACTGATAAACACACACACACACACACACACAAGAATGAATGAAAGAATGAATGGGCACTGTTGGTGACTCCAAAAGTAACCGAATGAGTGAATAAGTCAATGTGAATGAATCATCCTCACGAGTAATCGAGTTAGACAGAGTTAGTGAGCAGGCCAGAAACCCAACATGACTGGTTTCCATGTTGGGTTCTGATCATTGATTAATGAGGTAAAGAGGACTAACAAACGGCTAAAATTGCTAATAAAGCACAAAGTGGACCTGCTGGGTAAGTGGAGCTGATAATACTGACACTGAGTGTGGACACAAAGCAAGTGCTTGATGGAGCGGCTCACTGGTGTGATCTGGTAGATCATATATAAGCATCTCAGTCCACAATACTTCCAGATCAGGCACAATCAGCAATAGCTGACTGTAAAACGTGCAGTCAGTCAGTCAGGCGGTCAGTCAGGCAGTCAGTCTGACATAGTTTCATTATTTCCTGCACTGACTTTGTCAGTTACCTAAAAAACATCTGTACATATTCCACGAGCACCTCACAAGTATCACAAGCATTAATGTTCACCTTCTACTGCTTCTCCATCTTTTTCCTTGAATTTTTCCTCTCTATGTTGTTGACAGTGACCCATAGACTTGTGAGTGGACGGACATTCTGAACATCTTTCTTGATTGTTCTCCTCTAACAGGAAGTGTCCTCTCTGACGCATAGTAGGATATGAGGATGTAGACGAGGAGCATCTCTCAGGCAAGAAAAAAAACCCAAAACTTTAAATCTAATTGATTACACCTACATATTTCACACATCAACCTTAAATAAGACCTTTTTTAATAAATCAAAATTAGCATGTAGTGCCTCATGGTGTATTTCTTCTTGTAACATTTGCTGTTTTTTTGTTATTATTATTGTTATTGTTATTGTTATAATTATTGTTGTTATTATCTGTCGATCAGAGATGTTTGGCACAGAGAGAGTGGGACAGGTCAGTCTAGTGTGGAAGGAAAGTTCAGTCCAGTGTGTGAGGAACAGGTCAGTCCAGTGTGTGAGGAACAGGTCAGTCCAGTGTGTGAGGGACAGGTCAGTCCAGTGTGTGAGGAACAGGTCAGTCCAGTGTGTGAGGAACAGGTCAGTCCAGTGTGTGATAATAATATAATTAATATTATTTTTTTCTTTACCTGCCTCCTCTGACCACATGTCCAGTTTCATGGCTGTTCTGTTCTCCTCTAACAGGAAGTGTCCTCTCTGAAGCACAGTATTCAGGATATGAGGATGTGGATGAGGAACATCTCTCAGGTAAGATCAGAGAGTCTGGTTAAAACTACTTACAAAAATAATAAACAAAATTAATAGATAAGAACATTTTTAGAAATACACATTTATAATGGAGCTGGACGGGGAAGGCACCTTGCTCAAGGGTACCTCAGGACAACCTATTGGGAAGGGGTCCAGATCCTCCGATCATGCTGCCAACACCCTAACCACTAGGCCACCGCTGCCCCGCAGATTCTGATATTGTTCAGTTAAAACCAAGTTCAATTAAAGAAAGTAAATGTATTTTATTTATTTTTCCTCCAGAAAAATCTCTGACTGGAGTAAAAGCAGAATATTATGATGACGTCGCCCCCAGTGGTCTGATAAGTGTGTTTTAGTAATGAATCACCTGATTTCATTTGATATTAAACACAGTGTAAAATATGATGGTGCTGTTTATAATGACAGTCTGTTTTGATGTGATTTAGGTGAATCAGAAAAAGGGGAAACAGCAGAGCACTATGATGATGTCATCACTGCTGGACAGATCAGTGAAAATGTATCCGGTGTGCTTCAGTTTTTGACTTTAGTTTAGAAAAGAGCAAAACAGGGTCAGATCAATGGATTAATTACAGACATTAACATTTGTACAATTCACATGAACATGAATTCCAAAATGTTGGTGATTTTCACATTGGTGCACCATTTTGACATAATCTGGTCAGAAATCATTTGGTTAATGATTATTAATTAATATTAATATGTAAATATTTCATTTTTTAAATTTTTTGTGAACGCAGTAATGGGATTTTCATCATTTTAACATTAACAACAAAGACATATAAAGTACCTCTAATGTTCAGTGATAATGTCTGAAACACTGAACATATAACTGTGATATTTAACTGCTGATGTTCAACATTGACTTTATATCCTTTAAATATCTCTGCGTTTTGGTGCAGAGGACGTAGCAGAGAGTTATGATGATGTCATCACTGCTGATCAGAGCTCAGCTGGTGTAACAGGTATGACTTGTAATGTAACAGTGCTGTAATCTCAAACATCAACACACTCACTGATGATGCTGATGCTGATTTAATGATGTTACTCTGTGGATTTCGACAGAAGACGCATCAGAGAACTATGATGATGCTGTTACTACTGGACCAAACTCCAACATGATGAACAGTAAGAGTTTCTTAATGTAGAGTGATCATTTTTCCAGGAAGCTTCATTGCAGTAAAAATGTCAGATTTGTTTCTTATTGTGGGAGACACTGTGGTTCGATTCCCAGCTTGAACAGCTTGAGTCCTTCCTACATGGAGTTTGCATGTTCTTCTCTGCTTTCTTCCTCTCAAAGTCCTAAAACAGACAGAGGGATAGAGCCCCTGAACTGACAATCAGCTTAGGATAACAACCTGAGATGATGGATGGATGGATGGTTAGAGGGATGTATGGATGGATTTAGGTTTCTAAATGTTTTCTCTCCTGTAGTGGACACAACAGAGAACATGGATGAGGCCATCACTGCTGTTCCGGATGCAGGAGGGGAAAAAGGTGAGCGGCTGATGGAGTTTTGTTTCATAAAAAATGAAAGTGACAACCCTTGTCATTGCGAGGTCACAGCACAGCACACAGTGAACCACGACGAAATTGGACCTCTGCATTTAACCCATGCAAACACCCTGCAATAGTGGGCAGCTGTTAAAAGTGCCTGGGGAGCAGTGACGGGGACGGTACCTTGCTCTAGAGTACCTCAGGACAACTTACCGGTGAGGGAATCAAACCCACAATCTTCCGATGTGGTGGCAACTCCCTCAGCACTAGGCCACCGTTGCCCAAGCTGCACTTTGTGTCACTAAATAAGTGTCTGTTTGACTGATGCTTCATTGCTGGGAGGGTCTGTCTGTAACACTGAGAATAATTAGTGAACTACACGCTTACAGGACCTGAACGTGTTCACACAATAGAAATGTTCAAATAAACCTCGTGAACAACTTAATAAAGTCTTATGTATTCATATATGTTTCATAGATTTCAATTAGCTCAAAGCAGTGTACTATCAAAAAGATGTGATATTTGAGGTAAATGTTTTATTTTACAGATTATGATGACGTGGAGGAGAAACCTCAGAACGAGATGAATCATGTGACTGAAATACCTCATCCAGTGTCATTCCTCAGGAAGTTACTCTTCAGACACAACAAATGATTTTTTTATTCCACAATGTATACTTTACAGAGTCTAAACATTTTGTTCTGTTTGTCAAACATCTCAACACGATATGAAAGTATTGACTGCTCACAAGTGTGAAAATGTTAGAGACAGGTGTAAAGTCATATATATCATTTTATTTTGTAGACAAATGGGTTTCCTTTGATGAAAGTCTGTAATGAATGAAAACTGCTACAGAGATCTGATAAATTCTTTTTTATTTCTTCTTTAAATGATGAGCAGTAGATCTCTGGACCCCTGATCACAGTGATCGGTCACTCCGACTCTCATGAAGAATCTACAGAAACTGTTAGTTACACTTTTCATTAAAGATTGTACTGAAATACAGCTGTCTTCTTGCTTCGTTGATCAGAACTTAAACCGCTTACTGCCTGATATTACACACAGCCTGAGGATTTACTGATTATATAGATTATAAAAA
>CM029392.1:12033586-12039424 GCA_017165825.1 Hepsetus odoe
TGGGGCTCACTATTTAAGCCCCGATGGGTCAGAATAGAGCGCGGCTCATTTGTTAGGCTCAGTCTACATGCAATGGTGGTTTTGTTATTTGGTGATCTGGGTAACTTGGTTTAGGCTGCAGCTCCTTGGGTTCAAGTTAGAACTGCAGTCCTTGGTTTTTGTTTTGTAAATATAGTTAATAAAGTTATGATCTGAACTCCTGGCTCCTGGCACACCCCGCCACCCTCACAGATGTTCAGCTCGTGGACAGAATTTACTGAAATCTCAAATTCATTCTCTCTCTCTCACACACACACACACACACACACACACACACACACACAAGCTGTTTGTGTAGTGAGTAAAGACACTTTTCTTTAATTTTTAATTCTCTTTAATTAATTTGATCAGTTTACTGAAGTGTGTGAAATTATTTAAATATGTTTGAACAGCACATTTCAACCCTCTGGAAAAGTGTCCATGAGCGAATGTGTGTTACACAAATACATTTTTCTAGGTTGTGTATAGGTTACCTTGTAATATTCTCACAATGGAAAACTTTCATATGAAAAAAAACATTTTATATATTTAAATATAATCACTTAAAAATATAATATTTGCAGTGTGCTGACAATAAGAACAGTGTTCAGGCTTTTCACAATGGTAAAGTGTAGAGTTCAACAAAAGCGATCTACATCATGTATTAAGATCAGAGCGTTTATTCTGTTGAATGAGAGCACGGTTCAGAGTGATCGGATATATTATTGTTCCATTAGTGTCGATGCAGGGAGCTCTTCACTCTATCAAACAGATCACGTGTGCTTTAAGTCGTTCACTTTATATTTACTAATGAAATAAAACAGCAGTGCTTTCACACACCTTCACACACAAACCTCCAGATTTAAGAACTGTTTTTTACTGCTTCTCTAAAAGAGCACAGAAGACATTAAAGCTCCTCAACCGATCAGTTCAGTGAATGAAACTTCAGTCTTCGTGAATAAAAACAGCAGAAATGTTTAGGAACCTTCATGTTTTTATTTCTTTAAACAGTTCTTTTAAGCCGAGCTTTGGATTTGAACAGAGAATCAAAACTGTTGTCTAGTTTGTTTTTTTGCTTGGTTCATCAGAAGTGCATTCCCTGTGCAGCAGTTTGTGTGCTTCACACTGTTGTAGATGTGTATCTTCATTTAAAAAAATAAAGAACAATTTTTATAGTTTATGTAACAGGTTGTCAATCATCCTAGTATTTTATCACTGCTGGAACAAAAATGTATTTCTCCAGAACAGTGACTATTCAGAAATAGAAACCAATCACAGCGATGATATGAAGAATGTTTTTTTTATTATTATTATTCTCAAGAAGTTTTAGAACTTTTTTCTATTGGTCCATTCACTGTATACATTTTATACAGTCTTAAGAGCCTTTCAAAGAGAGAGAAGAAAGAAAATGAATATAGAAGATGTTCTGACACTGAGCTTAATTATATGAATGATAAACATTTCGTGAACATAATGAAATGTTTTTAAATCCACAGATTCTAAATCCAGACTTGCTGATGGTCCTCATCTGTGCGCCGGGAGAGTTGAGATTCCTCATATGGAAAGCTGGACCACAGTGTTAGACTCTGTCTTTGACCAGAAGGATGCAGAGGTTGTGTGTCGAGAGCTGGGCTGTGGTCCTCCTGTAAAGAGACTACGAGCAGCTGCTTTTGGCAGAGGGGAGGGTCAGGTGTGGTCAGAGAAGCTTCAGTGTAGAGGAAACGAGTCTCAGATTCCCTTCTGCCCAACATCATCTTCACCCAAAGTGACCAACAATCATGACCATGATGTGGGGCTGATGTGTTCCAGTTAAGTATCAGATATTGCCAAAATACACCAGAATACAAATCAATAGCATATGTTCGTTAAACCTTCTCTTGTTTCTCAGGTCACACCCAGGCTCTGCTGGTGAACGGCTCTGACTCTTGTTCAGGTCGAGTGGAGCTCCAGTACCTCAGTGAGTGGGGCAGAGTGTGTGATGTGAGCTGGGATATGAGAGCTGCCAGTGTCCTCTGTGCTCAGCTGAAGTGTGGGACGGCTGTGACTGTGTTGGGGTCAGACTGGTTTGGAGAGGGGAGTGAGATTATCTGGGCTAATGTGTTTGATTGTCAGGGGAACGAAACACACCTTTCAAAATGTCCCATTTCATCATGGAGTCGAGCTGCTTGCTCCCATAAACAGGATGTTGGAATCATCTGCAGTGGTGAGTAATAAACTATTGTTAGTAAACACACCCTCAAAATTAAAGATCTAATAATACTGATGTTTTTTCTTTTTGCAGGTTCCTCTCTGGCATTTCATGAGATGCTAATTCAGTTGTCTGGAGGGAAGGAGTGTGAGGGGGAGGTGGAGGTTTACTTCCAGCAGGACTGGAGGAGAGTTCTCCTGGACTCCTGGAGTGCTTCTGAGGCCTCTGTGGTCTGCAGACAGCTGGACTGTGGCTCTGTGATCAGCTTCTCCAGCTCTTCTCCATCCAGTCCCAAGAACGATCAAACATGTGTGACTGGTTTCAACTGTTCTGGGAGTGAAGCTCATCTGGGGAACTGCAGCAGAGCATAAACAGTGAATTGCAGCTCCAGAGAACAGCTGTCAATCACCTGCTCTGGTAAGACCTACAGCAGATAAAATTAAGTGAGTAAGTAAGTCCTGTTGCTCTGGACATAGGCTTGTGTGTGTGTGTGTGTGTGTGTGTACGTGTGTGTATGTGTGTGTAGGTAACTTTTACCCAGTCCACAGCTCCATCAGGCTGGTTGGTTCTGGTGGAGACTGTGCAGGAAGGCTGGAGGTTTTCCACAGCGGTTCATGGGGGACAGTGAGTGATGACTTGTGGGACATTAAGGATGCAGATGTGGTCTGCAGACAGCTGCAGTGTGGAGAGTCCCTCAGGGCTCTGGTACCAGCTCAGTTTGGACCTGGAACTGGACCTGTATTGCTGAATGAGGTGGAGTGTGAGGGGAATGAGACGTCTCTGTGGAACTGCAGATTTCATCTGTGTGGAGAGGGTGAATGTGGACACAAGGACGATGTAGGAGTCATGTGCTCAGGTACATTCATATGAAGAATGAAGAATGTTTATTTAACCAAGCAAGTTGAAATTATAGTTCATTAAAACATTGATCACTGTTTCTCAACATTACATTAAACATAAATAATATATAATTTCTAGTATAAAAATAAATATTTTTCTCCCAAAAGAGTTTAAAGAGATCAGACTCACTGAGGGCTGTGAGGGGAATCTGGAGGTGTTCTACAATGGAACCTGGGGTAATGTGTGTGTAAATGGGATGGATGAAGAAACAGTGAGTCTGATCTGTCAGGAGCTGAACTGTGGAAGATCTGGAAGTGAGAGAGGCGTCAAAGCACGAGTGGAATCAGCTCCTAACTGGCTGGATGATCTGAAATGTAGGAAATATGACTCCACTCTGTGGCACTGTCCATCTTCACCCTGGGGACAGAACAAGTGTGATCATCGCAGTGAGCTGGCTCAGATTACCTGCTTGGGTAAACCGTGGTTTTGAATTTTCATGTAGACTTTGCAGAATGTTTCTGTTATTTGACTTGCAGAATGTTTCTGTTATTTTCTTTGTGTGTCAGCAAGACATCATCTATTGTAGTGATCATAAAACAAATTACACTGAAATAACACTGAACGCTCCTTAGGGTTAAACAGCTCATTTTCCAAAATTAAGTGAATATTGAACGAACTAATTATCCTCAGTTTTGGTGATTGTCTATAGAGAAGGGAAATGATCGTGTTTTAAGGAGCCACTTGAAATGCTCTTCATCTTCCCGTCACAGGCAGTGCTCAAGTGAGTACACTTAAGAGCATCAATCCCAAAGTGTTTAATCAGTGTCTCTACATCACAGACATTTACAGGGTCTGAGTTGCATTCTTAGACAGTAGTTTTATGTTTAGGAGATAAATGTAGTTTTTTCTGTGGGTGTGTGCATGTGCGTGCATGTGTGTGTGTGTGTGTGTGTAGAGCACATGCCTCTCAGGCTGAATGGAACAGAGGGACACTGTTCTGGGAGGTTGGAGGTGTATCATAACTCTGAGTGGGGCACTGTCTGTGATGATCTGTGGGACATCATGGATGCTCAGGTGGTCTGCAGACAGCTGGGCTGTGGACCAGCACTGAGTGCTAATGGCAGTGCTGCGTTTGGAGCTGGTGGAGGGACTGTCTGGCTGAGCAGAGTGAAATGTAAAGGGACTGAGATTCACCTGTGGGACTGTCCTCACTCCCTGAAAGAACAGAGCAAATGTTCCCACAGTCAGGATGCTGGAGTCACCTGTGCAGGTAAGAGGAGTGTTCTGAATGCTGAATTTCTGACTTTAATTAAAACTGTTTAAAGTCTCCATAATTAGCAAATTGCACTGAAATTTGAATCACTATTAATACACTTTCATATTGTATACTACCAGATTTGCTTTGGCAGTGCTTATTCCCAGTGAAGTTTTAATTTCTGAGTGTTTGTTTTTTAGTTTTGTTGGAAATATAATAAAATTTTTTGATCATTTTTTACAGATATTACTTTGCCTTCTACTACTACACTTGTCACAATGACCACAACTTCCGCCATTACAGGTACTTTTCCTGCCTGTTAATTCATATTTATTGAGAAGATTGTTCAGAGCTCTAACATGTTCATGTTCTGTTTTTACAGTTGTGAAAAACACCATCAATAATGTACAATCTTCAACTGTTCCAACACTGGTTCCACTCATCTACCCAGTGTCTCTCCTGAGTCTGGGAACTGTGCTCTTCCTGGCCTTAGTGTTTCTGACTGTGCTGTTCTACCAGAACAGAGTGCTCAGGAGAGGTGGGGAGATACAGAGATCATCTACAATCCACCTTCTGTACATTCGCAGTTCTGACCACAAGATGATGTTCATCCCTTCATTCCACCACTGAGGAGTCAGGACTGGAAAGAGTTTTGATTTTTCTTTTTCTTTGAGCGGAGGAGGTTCAAGGCGAGCCCCTCAGAAATATCTGGAAGAAGTTATTTCCTCAGTTATCTCCTCAGTTATCTTCATCACACACCGTAGTTACAAATAATCTGCAGAGATTTAGAGTTCTGAAATGATTCTCACACTGAAGACTATGAATGGGATTTAATTCTTACATTTAATTTTATTGTAATCGAAAGTAATGACTTGGGTCCTGATTTCTGAATGTCTCATAATTGTTCTGTTCTCCTCTAACAGGAAGTGTGCTCTCTGAAACACAGTATTCAGGATATGAGGATGTGGATGAGGAACATCTCTCAGGTAAGATCAGAGAGTCTGGTTACTTACTTACAAAAATAATAAAAACATCAGATAGGAAAATTAATTATAAACCCAGCTTTCTGAATCTAGGTTTATTTGACCATATTTTATCAAGAAAGCATACGTCCAGAGTAAATAAACACCATCTGAAACATCACAGTGAACTTTATAGGCAGTAGACTTGTCCAGTAACTAAACCCTGTTTCTCAGTTCCGTGTACTAAAGTAACATGTTGATGGATTTAACTTTCCAGATGATCATTAAATAATGATAGTTTTACTTCTTCTACTCAGCTGTATTAATAATTCTGCTCTTTAGTCCATTTTAACCATAATATTTACTTTTTAATTCTCTATTACATTTTAAAATGTGTCATGGGGGAAACTTCGTGCTGTGTGATTGGTCAGGACTTGAAATTTTGTGGTCTGTCACTGATTCCAGAAAAACAAGTGAAGTTCAGACATTGTTCAGTTAAAACCAAGTTCAGTTAAAGAAAGTAAATGCATTTTATTTATTTTTCTTCCAGAAAAGTCTCTGACTGGAGTAAAAGC
>CM029392.1:12039924-12114782 GCA_017165825.1 Hepsetus odoe
AGAGAGAGAGAGAGAGAGAGAGAGAGAGAGAGAGAGAGAGAGAGAGAGAGAGAGCCTCCAATCACACTCACTATGACCTTATTAGAAAGAGGAGAGGAAATCATCAAACATTTTCAGAGACAAATCAGAGGAGACTTTTTTCCTTATTCCATATTTATCGAAAGGGCATCAACACAACTCCACCCCTTCATATCTATGTGTGTGTGTGTGTGTGTGTGTGTGTGTGTGTGTGTGTGTGTTTGTGTGTGTGTGTGTGTGTGTGTGTGTGCGTGCTTGTGGTAAACATAGGAGACTGACAGGAAACATTCATCGCATTACTGCTGCACCTACAGAGATGCTCACATTGATAATAACACACACACACACACACACACACACACAAACACACACAAACACACACACACACACACACACCCACATTAGAATTCAAATAAATACAAAAAATAACAGTTTATTGTTTAGTTTAACATATCTTTTTGCACTAGAGTGTAACTAACTATAAACAAATGCAAAATATGAGAATGAATTAATCACATTTATTATACAATTACAATAATAACCAGTCTAAGCCTCAAAAACTGATTTATATAACAAAAGATTCGATTATAATTATAATTATAATTGATATTATAAAAAGGCTGCGATGGGCTGGCGACCTGTCCAGGGTCCAGGGACCTGTCCCCCTCGTCCTTCGCCCTGTGTGCGCTGGGTTGGACTCCAGCACCCCCCCATGACCCCGTTTGGGACAAGCAGCAGAACACGGGAATACGGCAAAGAAGGCTGCTCGCAAATTGGAGAGCGGGACATTGGCAACGAAGGCTGCCAGTGATATGGAAAGCAGGAAGCCGGTGGAAAATGCCAACCAAGAAGGCCCTTCGCAGCATGGAAGCGGCATCAAGGAGTCGACTCCCAAACCCAGCATCGTGGGGGAGGGGGGTTCTGTCACGGGTAAGATATGTTTTGGGCACAGTAGAGGGTGCTCTGCTATTTAAGCCCCAGTGAGTCAGAACAGAGCATGATTCATTCACAAGGCAAAGCCTCACATTTATGGTGATTTTTGGTCATTTTGGCAACTTGGTTTAGACTGCAGTTCCTCGTGTCTTGGTTTTGATTAGTACTTGGATCTTGCTTTTGGTTTTGATGAATAAAGGTATGTTCCTGACTCCTGGCTCTGCACTGACGTCCTTCCCCCGCCACCGATTCAATGCTTCAGATCCTTGTCCTGCATTCAGATTAATCATAGATATTGCTTGTTCTGAAAGGTCAAAAACTTCATGTGAAAGTGACAACCCTTGTCATTGTGAGGTCACAGCACAGCACACCACAACGAAATTGGACTTCTGCATTTAACCCATACACTCAAACACCGTGCAGCAGTGGGCAGCTATTGAATGCGCCCAGGGAGCAGTGATAGGGACGGTACCTTGCTCAAGGGTACCTCAGGGCAACCTAAATGGCCTCCAAATCTCCCAGCACCTTTTCAAGCTTGCAAACAGTTGCTGGAATTTTATTTGGTGATGAGAGAGATAATATAGATATGATATATCTGTTGTTTTAGTTTTATGTTTATAAAGATATAATATATTTCAGTAAAATACAACAGACTTCAGACAAGGAGCAGACTATTTTAAACTAGTCACAGAATGACCTGGGACACAGCAGACAAGTAGTTATGGTTTAATTAATGAAGACGCAGTCAAATGAGACCAAGAGCAAACCTTCAGTTCTGACATTAGTACATATACAATAGAAATCCCACACAAAATGAATGTCAGTGCACTAAAGGCAGATCTGATATTCTTTTAAACCAACAATTTAATTTTTTTGTGACTAAATACATTATTACAGGCTATAAAATATTCAGAAGCAGTCAGTTACTTATAAGTATTTCTTATCTATTTCTGTAAAATGACATAAACATAGAACTCTTTTAAATGTAGACTTGTATTTAAAGCTCTTCATTAACACCACATTTACACACAATCTGCTCACAGGATGAACACGCTCCCTGTACCCTATTAAATAATCATAATAATGACAGATTGTTTCAGCAAGCCTTGTCAAAAGGGCGTTCACTCGGTCATGTATCAAGTTATGTTTTTTTTGTCTTTTGTAGCACAGGAATATACGGGGAGCTTCTATCACTTATGTAATTCTGAACAAGTCTTTTGTGACTCTGTTCACACTGTAACTTGTTCCCTTGCTGCAAGACAATAAAATATCGATTCCCGGCTGAGGATCCTGGTGAGATCGACTCTCTACTGATTATTATAGGAGATTTCCCTAACAAAAAATAAATAAATAAATACATTAATTAATTGATTAATTGATTGATTAATTAAGCAATTAATTGATTAATTAATTAATTTAGAAAAAATAAAGAAGAAGAAGAAGAAGAAGAAGTATTATTATTGTTTGTATTGCGCCTTTTTTGAACCCAAGATTACTTTACATAGCAAAATGAATTTCATGAAATATTTGTTTTTGCTGCACTTTCTGGATCACTATATTATCCAACTTTCTCATCCTCTCAACCTTCTCTTCCTCTCTCAATCTTCTCTTCCTCTCTCAGCCTTCTTCTCTTTTTACATCATTTGTTGTGGGCTGCTGGTGTGTTAGTGTTTTCTGTATCCTGTTTAGTTATTTCTGTTAATGGTTTTTAGACTAGTTTTGTTTGTTTCATGATTTGTGTTTCTGTATTTAATAAAGTGTAGTTTATATCTTTACTCAGGCCTACACCTTGTCTCCGGCCCATGACTAAAATGACTTGTATTTGGGAATGAAACCCTCTTTTTATACTAACCGGGTCGGTAGTTTGGAGAAGTTCTTGAGTTTACTCTCAGGTCTCTCTCTTTGTGTTGGTGTCAGAATTTAAATCAGAAGTTTCTCAGCATGTGTTTCTGGTTCTTCACCCCCTCTCGAGTTTAACTTCCCAGAACAAGAGAGTTAAAAGAAAAGGATGTATTAACACAAGCACATGGTTAAAGTCCACTTTCCTTTCATACTGAGGGACTTATCTGAATGTCTTTACAGCCTATCAGTGTGTCTCTCCGGTCCACTTCATTTCCCACTCATTTAGAGATGTGGACGGTTTTCCGCCTGTTTTGGGGCTTCCCCAGTTTTGTTTTCGACCTGTTTTTTTTTTTTTTCTACTAATTAATAATTTAACTAAGAAACTGCATAATTCGGATTTGGCAGCTTCTGGACACTTTTAGTCTCTTGTGTTTCTGTGTTTGGGGTAGAGCTCACCCTTGCAGATCACTCATTTTAGAAATTTACACTTTGTGGAGTGACTTCCAAATCCTAGCTGGACAGTCTCCCTGGAATAATCTGGGGTTAAGGGTCTTTCTCAGGAACCATCAGTGGTTGCACTGGAGGTGTATCTGAACCTCTTGGTTGATAGCTAAGTGTCCTACCACCAGAAAAACAGGACAAAAAGTCACCTTAAGTTCATTAATGACTCTAAAAATACTCTCCTGAGAAGTGTGACAGTGTAAGAGTGACAGATTGCAGGTGTCAGGTGTCCAAAGATCTATTGCTGATTAGTTTATAGAGGAGATGGGGAAACAGAGTAATCTGTCAGAACACTGTAGCAGATTTCACACATTACACACTTACATCATGAGAAAGTAAAGATATAAAACTGAACTTGCAGTAGTGATTAAGGTTATGATGCAATCTTTTAATTTTCACAGTCATTATGGGTAACAAATAAGAAAAAACTAAATTTTTTGCAAAATACAATACAATTTGGTGCTTAAAATATTTTTTTAAATTTATTAACACTTTCAATATTAGCACAGTTTCAAATTTCACTCTTATGAGTGTTCATTCATGTCATAACTGAGATGTGAAATAAACAGAAAAACAATGTTTATGCTCTATAAAGTATAAACTTAGATAAACTCATTTGTTGCGTCTGAAGAAATTTGAATGTAATTTTCTGAGGAAAGACATTGGCTGTGGTCTCTCAGTCACATCATTCACCGCAGCCTGCTGTTCCACATCATCACGATCATCACCATCATCATCTGTAAAATTAGCACATTTATCTGAAATAACATCTTTTTATAGTACATTGTACTCCAACCATGTCCAAAAAACAAAAAAATGGTAGACAGTAAACAAATTTCTCATTTTTTTTCATACTTCAACTAATTACCTATATTAATTCAATGAGTTAACACCAAGAGGTGAGAAACTCTGGGTATATTGGGTTATATTCACAGGGTATATTTGGAAATGTCAGCATAACCAAACAAAAAAAAGGGAAATAAATCAATCTATAACAAATACATTTAAGTCTAAAATGTAAATTCTCCTTTAAAGGAACATATTAAAAACAAGAACAAAGGCATTTATCAAATGAAATTCAGATTCATCATCATAGTTTGATGCCTTGTCAAATTGTAGTAATAAACATCATTAAATCAGCATCAGTATCATCAGTGAGTGTGTTGGTGTTTGAGATTACAGTGCTGTTACATTACAAGTCATACCTGTTACACCAGCTGAGCTCTGATCAGCAGTGATGACATCATCATAACTCTCTGATACATCCTCTACAAAAAAACACAGATAAGATGCTGAAACATTGTAGATTACCTCCAACTAAATAGGTCAGTATTTGAGTATCTATAACTATTTCTGAAACTCTCAATTTGTTTCCATTTGTGTGTGTACAGGTAAGTTAAACCTTGTATATGTGTAGATATTCATTGGTATTCTACTAATGTATATGCATGCATATAAAAATAGATGCATGCTGCAATTTACCTGTTACTCTGTAATTGGTATATATGCTGGAAAATTATAATTATTAATTTTGCAATGTTTGTGCTGGAATTATTTCCCTGATTGTTTATTTATGCATACAAATCACAGAAATAGTCATTCATGAAACACCAGCAGCTCTATTTTTGTGTTTCTGTGTTTGGTGTTTTAGTAATATCTGAACATTAGCTGTACTTTATGAGCCTTAATTGTTAATGTAAGAACAGTGAAAGACCCATAGCTATTTTTATTAAGTTGTTTTCTTTTAATACTTAAAAAATGAATTGAATGAAATGAAAATGAAAAAATGAATAAAACATTTAAACTATGAATTAATCATTTATTATGTACATTTCAGACATTTCATCGGTGAGCCAGCATTTAGGCATCCATGTACTTGTGAAGTGTAGATATAAATGGTGCTTAAATTAAATCAACAAACAGTTCAAAGTGTAATGCCATTTTGTTTTCTTAATCTGTCTCTGTTTCTTTCTAAACCAAAACTGAAAAACTGAAACACACCGGCTATAATTTCAGGGATCTCTCCAGCAGTGATCACGTCATCATAGTTCTCTGCTGTGTCTTCATTTTCTGATTCACCTAAATCAAATACAAGAAGACTGTCTTTATAAATAGTACAGTTACACCTTAGATAGTTTTAATATGAAGATGAAATCAGATAATTAACCAATAAAGGACACACTTATATGAGGTCCTCATAGGTCAATGGCCTTACCAGTATGTACAGTAGCAGTAAATATACCTTTATAAATCGCACCAGCTCTTCCCCTCTCAGTGATCTGTCCAGCAGTGATGGCATCATCATAGATCTCTGCTGTGTCCTGTTTTCCTGATTCACCTAAATCCCATAAAACAGGACAATCATATAAAAATCATATAAACAGGATGATTCTATTTTACATAGTGTTTAATATAAAGGCAATATCAGATCATTAATTAATAAAATTACTCACTTATCAGACCACTAGTGGTGACATCATCGTAACATTCTACCTTTTCTCTAGCTATTGACTTTCCTGGAAAAAAAAGGGCTTAATTTCAGTTTAATTTCTTAATAAAACCCTCAGAGAGCCTTTAACTGAATAATGACTCATTTTCTTTTTGGGCTCTACAAGAGTGACCAAAAGGGAATATTTGAAATATGGAAACTTGGAATTATACATGTTGATTTATTAGGAATTTATTATGAAATATGAATTCTCATATTTTGAATTGTGTTTGTTATTTCTAATGAAAATCAACATTTATCATTGTGAACAAACCACAGCACTCAGTGAACCCCAACAAGATGCTTTCTCTGGATTTGACCCAAGTAGAGCAGGGGGTAAATTTCCTCCAGCATCCGGGGAGCAGTGTTGCGGTAACCTACTGGTCTGGGACTCCAAAACTGACACCCTTCCGATTACATGACCTAGCTCTTAAGCACTAAGCCACCACTGCATGGTTTATGTTAGTGGAATTGGAAGTTTAAACCAGATTCTCTGATCTTCTTACCTGAGAGATGTTCTTCCTCCACATCCTCATATCCCGAATACTGTGAATCAGAGAGGACACTTCCTGTTAGAGGAGAACAGAACAGATAGGAAACAGGTTTAGAATTCAGGACCACCAATGAATCTGTGGATAGTTAATTTGAGGAAATATTATCATTTCAGCCTTTGGAGGGCAGTCACACAAACGGAATAAACTGAATTAAACTAACACTCAGAAATCACACAAAGTACCATCACGACTACCTGAGAGATGTTCTTCATCCACGTCCTCAAATTCTGAATACTGTGCTTCAGAGAGGACACTTCCTGTTAGAGGAGTAGAAAAGCAAAGATGACAGGAGACAAATTACAGGAAATCTCTGTGTGGAGAAGGATTGGGAGATGCATTCACACAATTATATTTTATGTGATAATTAAGCAAATAGAAATCTAATCATATTATTTGATATTTTGGTTTTGATTTGAATCACAATGCCAAGATGGAAGAAAAAAAAGTGCAGCAGTTTCTCAGGTTCTTTCACAGCAACGTCTCACTATCTTTAGTCAGGATTTAATAAATACACAGGGTGGAGATGGAGTAATTATTTGAATGTCCCACAGTGCAGAAAAAAAGACTTCTTTATCATATGATACATTGAATGTTTCCTCAGAGTACATTTAATAAATTATGCTTTTTAAAGTGAAAGTGACTATTCTTCTCATCGTGAAACACAGTGCAACACAACGAAATTGAACTTCTGAATTTTAACCAATCACCAACACACATAAAGCTATTGAAAGCACCCAGGGAGCAGTGACGGGGATGGTACCTTGCTCAAGGGTACTTCAGGGAAACCTATTGGTCTGGGATTTAAACCCAAATCCTTCCAACCCCGGGGTCAACTCCCTTACCACTAGGCCACCGCTGCACATGTTAAGAAGACACATACTTAAATTTTCAATTCAGTTTCTATTTTCAGTTACCTTTAGATTTAAAAGCTGACCTACTGAATAACTTATTTGCTCTCTCACCGGCCTCACTAGTTCATTCATTCATTCATTCATTCATTTATTAATTCATGTGTTTACTCTCTGACCCAGTCATGCAAACAATCATTTATCAGTTTGCTAACTTTCTTATTTACTTGCATATCTTTCGTTCACTAATTAAATCATTCATCAATAGTCAGCTGAGTCTGAGGTTTGTTATGATTGTTATCACCTGGTCACTCACTTTCTCAGTCAGTCATGCAGTCACTTCTCTGATCATTTATTCTCTCTCTCTCTCTCTCTCTCTCTCTCTCTCTCTCTCTCTCTCACACACACACACACACAGACACACACACACACACACACACACACACACACACACACACACACACACACACACACACACACACAGAGAGAGAGAGAGAGAAAGAGAGAGAGAGAGAGATGAACACCTGCCACCTGTAGCTTTGTGGTTTTCTTTTATGTACAAAGATGGAAGTTTAACAGGAATTACTGAGTTTTGCTTCCTGACAGATTCTTATCAGCAGAAAAACCACATTACACTACACTACATACAGAGCTACTCACACTGCACATTTCACCTCATATACACTTAACACTTATTTACCTTACTCGTATTATTATTACACTGAGAGAGGCAGGGAGATTTATAAATCACAATCTATAAATCACTTACTTCTATGAGATGATATTGTGGTTCTTCTAGTAACATATCTGCGGTCGATCTCCTCATAGACCGCCTCAGCCGGAGTCTTATGCCTCCTCTTAGAGAGCACTGTGAGAGAAACAGACAGAAATGTCCATCAGTTCCATAGAAGAGAAGAGAGATGATAGACTGAAAGAATAATGATGTTTAGAGAATGTACAGAAGGTGGATTGTAGATGATCTCTGTATCTCCCCACCTCTCCTGAGCACTCTGTTCTGGTAGAACAGCACAATCAGAAACACTAAGGCCAAGAAGAGCACAGTTCCCAGTCCCAGGAGAGACACTGAATAGATGGGTGGAACAGCTGAAGATTGTGCATTAATGTTGGGGTTTTTCACTGTCTGGTCAACTGTAAACATAAACAGAACATAAACTGTGTAGAGCTCAAATTAATCCATGTAAAAATATCCCTAAATATGAAGTAAGAGGCAATAAGTACCTGAGGTGGTGGATGTTGTGATTGTTGTGACAGGCATAGTAGTAGAAGGCAAAGTAATGTCTCTGAATAAATAACCTACAAATGAAGTTGAATAACCAACACAGACAAAAAACATTCAAATCTGAAATGTTCACTGGAAACACTGGCAGCACTGCTGAAGTCAATTATAGTTAGTAAGTAATGCAACTTCAGGTTAATACGGGCCTCAACAAAGTTTTTGACGGAAACTTGATTATAAATATTGCTTTAAAAGAGTTTTGATCAAAGTCAGAAGTCCAGAATGAAGCAGTTTTCTTCTGACCTGCACAGGTGACTCCAGCGTCCTGTCTGTGGGAGCACTCAGTGTGGTTTTTAAGGGAGTGAGGACAGTCCCACAGGTGAATCTCATTCCCTCTACATTTCACTCTGTTCAGCCAAATAGCCCCTCCACCAGCTCCAAAGGCAGCACTGCCATTAGCACTCAGTGCTGATCCACAGCCCAGCTGTCTGCAGACCACCTGAGCATCCCTGATGTCCCACAGATCATCACAGACAGTGCCCCACTCAGAGTTATGATACACCTCCAACCTCCCAGAACAGCTGGTCTTTATTCCATTCAGTCGGAGAGGCATGTGATCTATAACGCACACACAGCAAAATATTTTGTTTCGTGTAGAAAACACTGATGAAAGGCCATTTATCTATATGTGAAGAAGCAGATAAATAGCTGAATTAATAGTTAAATTGAAAAAAATGATTCATTTATTTGGAAGAGTCCTTACTAAGGTGCTGTTGCTGATAGGAAGATGATGAGTATTTTAGATGACTTCGGTGCACAAGAGGATTTTCCTTATCTGTAAATTTACCAGAATATTTATATTTAGCATTTAGGAATACATCACCCTCCAGCATCCTACTGATATCTTTATTTATTATGACGGAACAGGATGATGAAAATTAACTTTCATCTTTATTTAATGTCATCTTTAATCAGCAAACAAAGAAAACATTCATTATAATAATTATTACATCATGTTTAAAAAAAACAAAACTATTGTCATAGCTACTGGCACCATCATAACCAATCAGCACAAAGTCAACCCTTAAAGAATACAGAACAAAAAATTAACATAAAAGTATTTTAGCAGGGTTTGGGTTTTTTTTTGGTGGGTTAGTGTTGGAAGGGAGTCATTCGAGGTGCTTTTCTCTGCAGCCATTTTTATTTCTGTACAAAGGCCAGTGGCATTACTTATGTTTGTATAGAAATTGTTCCTCTGAGCAAACCTTACAAATGGTTGCAGGTATGGAGGAGATGTCTTAAGGTGGAGTCACATCATATTTGGAGTCATGGTGACCCCAAAGTGCTTCATTTTTTACCTCAGTGTAACTAGAAATGTACAGCAAATGTACAGTTCAGATTTGGTGCCAAATAATAGTGAATTTTTTTAAATCTTACTTTTCAAACAATGGTGTCAGTAATTCTCGATGGCACTGTGAATATGTTGTTTTATTCTCCAAAGTAAAAATAATTACACATCTTACTCATGTCACTATACAAACTCACTGCAAGCTCCCTACCTGGGCAGGTAATATGAGCTGCCTCATTGCTGTTATCACAGTCGTTCTGTCCCCAGGAGGAAGATGGACAGTGCCACAGAGTGGAATCATATTTCCTGCATTTCAGATCATCCAGCCAGTTTGGAGCTGATTTCACTCTTGCTTTGGTAGAACTCTCACTCCCAGAGCATCCACAGTTCAGCTCCTGACAGATCAAATTTGCTGTTTCTGCACCCATCCCGTTTCCACACACGTTACCCCAGGTTCCATTGTAGAACACCTCCAGATTCCCCTCACAGCCCTCAGTGAGTCTGAACTCTTTATACTCTAGTGAATAAAAAAAAAAGACTCATATGTACATCTTAATAATTGACATTAATGTATGACATCTTGTGTTAAAATGATTGTTTGATGTGTTATAATTAGAAAAGTTTGCTTATACTAAAGCTGCTTAAACTTTCTTTTTTATGCATTTTAAAATGCAACGCATGATTCTTATTTTTACACTAGGAGCATGTGAATCCTGAGTCCCATGCCCAAAAGCTATTCTTTTCATATTTAACACATTTTACCTGAGCACACGACCCCTACATCGTCCTTGTGTGCACATTCACCCTCTTCACACGCCAAATATCTGCATTTCCACAGGGACATCTCATTCCCTTCACACTCCACCTCATTCAGCCATACAGGTCCAGTTCCAGATCCAAACTGAGCTGGTACCAGACCCCTGATGGAATCTCCACACTGCAGCTGTCTGCAGACCACATCTGCATCCTTAATGTCCCACAAGTCATCACTCACTGTCCCCCATGAACCGCTGTGGAAAACCTCCAGTCTTCCTGCACAGTCTCCACCAGAACCAACCAGTCTGATGGAACTGTTGATCGGGCTAAATTGACCTGCACGCACGCACGCACACACACACACACACACACACACACACACACACAGTTATATTTTAGGATTCTGCAACCTTTGCAGGTCCAGGAAAAATATTAAGCCACACTGTTACAAGTGTCTAGATGTAAATTACACATAAATCAGAATGAGGCCTACCTAGTGACGTTTAAACAGAAAGCTAAGCTAAATACATTGCTCAAAAAATTTAAAGGAACACTTTTTAATCAGAGTATAGTGTCAAGTCAGTTAAACTTGTGGAATGTTGATCTGGTCAGTTCAGTATCAGAGGAGGTTGTTAATCAGTGTCAGCTGTGTTGGTGTTGATGAAATTAACAACAGCTGCACTAAAGAGACAACAATGAGACGACCCCAAAAGCAGGAATGGTTATGCAGGTGAACACAGTCATATTTCCCCTCATTTTCTTTATATTTTTTTGACTGTTTTTCAGTAGTTTTGCATTTGACTAGGGTCAGTGTCACTACTGGTAGCATGAGGAGATACCTGGTCCCTACAGAGGTTGCACAGGCAGTCCAGCGCCACCAGGATGACACATCAATACGTGCCATTGCCAGAAGGTTTGCTGTGTCTCCCAGCACAGTCTCATGAGCATGGAGGACATTCCAGGAGACAGGCAGTTACTCTAGGAGAGCTGGACAGGGCCGTCTGAGATCCTTAACCCATCAGCAGAACCAGTATCTATCTGCTCCTTTGTGCAAGGAGGAACAGGATGAGTACTGCCAGAGTCCTACAACGTTGTCAGGCATGCATACAAGCACGTGGGGGGCATATAAATTATCGAGTACCATTATGAGTTGCTGCAATTACATTTCAGCAGATTGGACTAGCCTACCGCATCTGTTTTTCAGGTTAAATTTCTTGGTGACTTTGAATTAAGCCTACTGTAGGTGGACCATTTTCATTTTCTTCAGATGATGTGGCATCCTTTTGCTCCTAACACATTACCCTTTCCATATCAGTGTGGGTATCCAGCAGGATTTCTTTCCAGTTGATGTGTTTTCAAAGTGTTCGTTTAATTTTTTTGAGCAGTGTATAACTATATGTAGTCTGCGTTAACTGTTAACACAACATCCACGTTCATAAAACAGTGACCACTGGTGTGTAACTCAGATATTTAATTATTTATTGAGCAACTGCTTGCTGTTTATGTATTCAGCCCGCAAAGCTTTCTGATGTCAGTCTGCTGCCATTGCCATCCCCTTTGCTCAAAACAATCCCATCTAAAGCTTACTGACATATTAACTCCATTAGTGGAGCTCATGACTGCGTTAAGGGGGTACAGAGCCAATGGATGTTAAGAGGAGGAAACAGTGAGTTTCTTTGCTCTTTAGGTCAAATGGATACTGGAATTGCCTACCAACAAACAAATTTAGTGAAAGATTATTTTGTATTTCATTACTCAAATATCATTACAAATTAAAAGCAGAAAAACACACAAAATGCTAGTAGATAGTCATAAATAAAAGAATATTGATATCTAATGTGGTATAAACTCCGCAATGATGTACTAGTTCAATTTATGCCTAAACCTATCAAAACCCTTCAAGGGCAGCTAGGCCAAAAGAAGAAAACAGGCTAATACCTAGGCCACAATATCATAAAAGTGTAGAATTTCTTTCCCAGAACTGAATCATTTAAAACTAAACATATCATCTTAGTCAACTGTTCATGATATTTAACTGCCACTTCTTACCAGAACAAGTGATCAACAGCTGTTCTCTGGAGGTGCAGTTCACTGTTTGTGTGCCGTTGCACTTCCTCAGATGAGCTTCACTACCAGAACAGTTAAAGTCCATCACACATGTGTGATTATGTTCAGGACTTGATGGAGATGAGCTGGAGAAGCTGATCATAGAGCCACAGCCAAGCTGTCTGCAGACCACAGAGGCTTCAGACACACTCCAGGAGTCCAGCAGAACTCTCCTCCAGTGCTGCTGGAAGTAAACCTCCACCTCCCCCTCACACTCCTTCCCTCCAGACAACCGCACTCGCCCCTCATGAAATGCCAGAGAGGAATCTGAAGAGGAAAACTTAAGTTGAACTGAAAACTCCATGGGTGTATACAGTTATTTATTAACATTAATGTAAGCTAGAATTCACTTTTTTAAATCTTACTGCTGCAGATGACTCCAACATCCTGTTTATGAGAGCATGCAGCTCGACTCCATGATGAAATGGGACATTTTGACAGGTGTGTTTCGTTCCCCTGACAATCAAACACATCAGCCCAGATCTGACCACTCCCCTCTCCAAACCCGTCTGACCCCAACACCGACACAGCCGTCCCACACTTCAGCTGACCACAGAGGACACTGGCAGCTCTCATATCCCAGCTCACATCACATTCTGTGCCCCAGTCACTGAGGTACTGGAGCTCCACTCGACCCGAACAGGAGTCAGAGCCGTTCACCAACCGAGCCTGTGTGTGAGCTGTAAACAAAGCTGAATGCTTAGTAGTGATACAAGAGTAGCAATTTGCAGACTTGAAAATGAATAATAAGTTTGTTGTTTATATCATTTACACATAAACCATTTCCTAAAAAAAACGCTAAATTTTAAATGAGAGATTAAATACTGATACTTAACCAGTACATCTTAGTCCCACGTCATTGTCATGAGAACAGGTGTGTTGAAGTGTGTCATTGGATTTCTTGCCACAGGAGTAAATCGCAGATTCATTGCCTCTACACTGAAGTTCCTCTGACAAAACTTCACCCAGTCCTCTTCCAAAAGCAGCTGCTCCCAAAACCTCCACAGGAGTCCCACAGTCCAGCTCTCGACACACAACCTCTGCATCCTGCTGGTCAAATCCAGCATCACACACTGTGTTCCAGTCATTCCTATTAGTTACTTCTAGTCTTCCAGAGCACTTGTGAGGACCATCAGAAAGTCTGACTTTGTCACCTGTTCAAAAAATGCAGTAAGAAATTTCACAATCACTAGTTTTGTTTAAAATTGATGTTTAAGTGCATTTAATGCTACTGGTCCCCCAGACACTACTGACTGTAAAACCAGCTTTGCTGTTTATTTTATTATTTATATGGGTATTAAGATCATCACAACATACCTGAACAGATGACTCCAGTTCCTGTGTTACAAGAAACCCAAGACTTGCCTAAACAGCTCGTAAATGTGGACTCTGATCCACTGCACTTTGCATGCCACCATCCTTTTCCTGGACCTGGAGTAAAAAAAGCAATCCTTACAGCATTCATACAGCCCAGCTCTCGACACACCACTGCAGCATCTTTCATATCCCACTTATTACTACACACTCCTCCCCACTGTCCATCATGAAGAGCCTCCACTCTCCCAGCACAGCGACTGCCACCATCGACCAACCTCACACTGACTGAACAACAGAGAGAGAGAGAGAGAGAGAGAGAGAGATAGAAAGAGAGAGAGAGAGAGCGAGAGAGAGAGGGAGAGCATAAAACATGAGTTTTAGATGAAGTGCGTTTCACAAGCCGCAAAACCTCTAATCCTATGAAAGCCAGAGATTTTATTATTATATTAGTAAATAAATGCCTACTTCCTTATTTTGAAAAAGTGAAACACTGAAAATGGAAAGTGAGGTTTTATTGCAACACACTTTAAAACACTGAATGGTTTACATCAATTAAATAAATGTAAATGTTTTAGAAATGTTCTTACCAGCTGTGGAGAGAGTGACGGATGAGGACAGAAGAACGAGAATCACACAGCTGTCCATCTCACTCTGACCTGCACACACTCCACTCAACTCAGCAGAACAAACTTCACCTCCAACAAACTTGGAGGTGAACAAACTTCACCTCCAACACTCCCCCCAGAGAGACTGAAGAACAGAGAGAGAGAGAGAGAGAGAGAGAGAGAGAGAGAGAGAGAGAGAGAGAGAGAGCCTCCAATCACACTCACTATGACCTTATTAGAAAGAGGAGAGGAAATCATCAAACATTTTCAGAGACAAATCAGAGGAGACTTTTTTCCTTATTCCATATTTATCGAAAGGGCATCAACACAACTCCACCCCTTCATATCTATGTGTGTGTGTGTGTGTGTGTGTGTGTGTGTGTGTGTGTAAGTTGTGCCTTTATGGAGTCTGAGTAAATAGAGCCCAATTAGATCAGGGTGAGCAAGTGTCAGCTCCTCATGTGACAGCTCCTAGTCCTATCGATTGTAGTTCCTGGTCTCACCACCTCCATCAGCCTCATGCTCCTCTTCTGTGTCTCCTCATGTGCTGTCCCCAGTCCATCCATTATACCTGACCAGCCCTGTGTTTCATCCTGTGTCTGTTTCCCAGTCTTGTAACATGTCACTGTCCTGTCAAAGGCTTGAGTGTACGCCAGCAGGAGTTGTGCATAGGGGCGGGGCCTCTGTCATATTTTGCGTTACTCTGCTCTGACTGGGCACACCTGGTGCCTCGTTATGTTGCCAGGTGTGCCTCATTAGATCTACAATCATGTGCAAAAAATAGGACTTCAGTGAAAGCCTGTGTGTTTTTGTGATGTTCTTGGACATATATATTTAATTTAAATTTTAACAATTCTGTGCAATTTAAGTAATAGAACTAAACAATTAAAACTGAAGAATAAACTTTTCAAAATCTTCTGTAAAATGTAATTCTACAAAAATATGATTTCTGTTGAGGAATAAATTTAGACACCCCCACTTTTATTCCCAATAAAATGACTCAAAATCACTCAGGTGTAGCACATCAGGTACACATGATTAGAACATTGTTACTAAGCTTTTTGAAGGAGGTTTGCACTATTTAAACATAAAAATTAAACAAGACTTAAACATTTAGACTTGTGTGCTCCTGACTGTTGAGTGAACACCATGATGAGACCAAAAGAGCTGTCTGTGGCTTTCAGAAGAAGATTGTACCAGCTTATAAGTCTGGTAAGAGATTTTAGTAAATCTCAAAAGAATTTTTAATCAGCCATTCCACTGTCTGAAAAATATTTTCCTGATGGAGAGAGACTTCCAAAGCAACCCCCAACGCCCTTTGGGTCAGCCGTCCAGCAAGTTCACCCTGAGGAGCAGACCACAGATGCTCACTAAAGAAGTCTCCAAAACGTCATCATGGTACCAACGGCAGGAAGCTCTTGCTACTGGTAATTAACAGCAGAAAGTGTATGCCTCTACAATCAGAAAGAGACTGCTAACTTTAGCACATGGGAGGTGTACAAGGAGAGCCAACAGCTCTTTAAGAAAAAGATCAAGGCCAGCTGGAAGTTTGAAAGAGAGAATGTAGACAAAGACCAGGACTTCTGGAATAATGTTCTTTGGACAGATAAGTGTAAAATTTAATTATTTGGACACCAGACCAGAGGACATGTCTGGCATAAATCAAATAGAGCATTCCAGGAAAAGAACCTCATACCAATTGTGAAGCATGTAGGTGGAAGTGTCAGGGTTTGGAGATACTTTGCTGCAGCAAGACCTGAGCCAGTTCGCCCTCATAGAATCCACCATGAATTCTACTGTAAATCAGAGGGTGCTTGAGGAACATGCGAGACCATCCGTAAGAACGTTAAAGCTGAAGCGGAACTGGATCCTGCAACATGACAATGACCCAAAACATACCAGTAAATCCACCAAGGACTGGATGAAAATTAAGAAACTGAGAATCCTGGAGTGGCTGAGTCAATGCCCAGATCTTAATCCCATTGAGATGCCGTGGGGTGACTTGATGGGCTGTACATGCAAGAAACCTTTCAAACATCTCACAGCTTAAAGAATTCTGCATTGAGGAGTGGGCAAAACTTTCCTCAGACCGATGTCAGAGACTGGTGGATGCTACAAGAAGCGTCTCACTGCCGTTATTTCAGGCAAAAGGGGAAACACTAGCTCTTAGGAGGTAGGGTGTCCTAACTTTTTCCTCCATTAGAATACACATTTTTGATATCTTTTGTTTAATAAATAAATCACGGTTCATTTTTGTTTACCTGCAATTAAATCACTTTCTTTCCCAGAGATAAATAAAAAAAAAAAAAGACATTGGTATGTGAACATTTCTTAATAAAAGAACTCAATATAGTGTAGAAATTGTCCTACTTTTTCACATGACTGTAGTATATAGATTCCAGTGAGTCAGAGCAGAGCCGTCAATCATTGTTCATCCTTTGTGTGTCATATGATTTGGTGCTTGTCGTAAGTACTAGTTGCAGTATTTTTGGTTCATGCTTGTGTATTTCATGGTTATGTTCAATGAAACCCCATTCCATAATCCCAACTCCACAATTACATCCAGTCCACTCCACCAGATTGTGACACTGGCAATGATGATAAGATAACAAAAAGTGAACTTTTGTTGAAGTATCATCATCATCATCATCATCTCACACTGAAACAATGAGGAAAATCCAATCTTTGATTGAAATAAAACAAATACTTTGAGGAAAATTTTCCAACAAAAACATTTTCCACAGTTTTTCAGTTATATTGTTATAAGTTTTAATCCCCATTACATTAGTCCCCATGATAATGTAATATATGAATACATTGATAAAAATGTCTTTGTACCTGAGCAGACTAATTTCACATCCCGATAATGATTGCAGCTGTGTTTTCCCCATCCCAGTGATCCACAGCTTTTAAGTGACGACTCTGAGCCACTGCAGTCCACATGGCTCATCCAGATTTGTCCAGTTCCAGTAACAGTAGAAGCAAAAACAAGTGGTTTCCCCCACAGCTCAACTCTTCAAACCCTGCCATTGCTACTGGAGTCAAACCATCCGCACAAACTGTTCCCCACTGTTCTCTGTGAAGAATCTCCAGTCTTCCAGCACAGCGACTACCACCATCCACCAACCTCACGGTGTCTGGAGAAAAATTAATGGAGGAAAGATAGAGTCCAGTCCCATTTCTTATTTTTTGTTCCCTTACCATTTTCTGTCTCCTATTCTTTTCTTGGAAAAAAGTTCATCACAAAGCATGATGTTTGAAATCCTGATATTAAAGCAACAACTCTTAAATGTCACAAAACAAGTTTTACATGACAGTTCCAATTAGTAATCTTTAGCTTGATTAACAATTTCAGTTTCTCACATCAATCAGTCTATCAAGTCATTAAATTGGAAAGTACACTGCTTCATTATTAGGAGACATGCAATATTCTGTAGGCTGATATTAAAGGAACAGCCTCACTGCTGGACTTTATTAAAATTAACATTTTGGGCCAAAATCAGCAATCAATATATAAGCTACATTTTGTACACGTCATACAAAGTGGTTTTCATATGTTAAAAATGTGAACTATACTTTCATGCAACCAAAAACAAATAATTGACTAAATAAAAGTCTTTACCAGCACACATCAGTCCCATCATTGTCATGGGAGCAGTTGTGTTTGAGTGAAGGTGATGCTGGACAGAGGTGAATCTGAGACTCGTTTCCTCTACACTGAAGCTCCTCTGGCCACCACTGACCCTCCCCTCTGCCAGCTTAGCTGCTCCCCAGAACCTCCACAGGAATCCCCAGTCCAGCTCTCGACACACAACTACCATCCTGCTGGTCAAAGTCAGCATCACTGTGGACCAGGTCTCTCGTGAAGAACCTCCACTCTCCCAGAACAGTGAGTGCCACCAATCAGTCTGACTCCTGAAAGATTTTTATGAAAATATAAAAGTCTGTCAAGGATGTATATCACATGATCATGAAATTTACTGAAAGTCTTTACTGTTGTTCTAATGTAACTTCTAATCAACATGTTTGTTTTAGCTCTCTAGAAATCAAACAATATTGATCAAAACAGGTACAGGATGTTCCAGAGCAGTTCATAAAGACAGCTATTAAAAGCTACCTATCTGGCCTATTTTGCCAGAAGTGGCACTTCGGTGAGGTTGATCACTTCTGTGGCAAGCCTGAACCTGAGGAGCACAAGCCGATGCAACTTTAAAATGGCCAAGCAGCCAGTAATGACAAGGCAGCTTGACTATATATTCCTATTCATTCAATAGCATGCTATCATTATTGGTAGATTGTAAAAGTTTTGTGCTTCGTTTTCTTGACCCAACATTCTTCAACACTGTGAAGCTTACTTTCTTCAAGCATTCACAAAAATAGTCCAGTGTGAAAATGAGAATAGCTCAGCAGCAATAGAAGCTACTATAAACTACAGTAACTCACAAAACTGAGTACACCCCTCACATTTTTGTTAGTATTTTATCTTTTCAAGCTTTTGGCACGCTTTTATTTGCTGTATTACCTGGTTGCCATGCATATGACACCAACTGAACCAAATAAGAACATCTTGGTCTCATCAACCACAGAGGCGTGGTTCAGTAATCCATGACCGCAGTCTGTAATATTCAGCAAACTGTTTGCGGGCCTTCTTGTGCATCATCTTTAAAATAGGCTTCCTTCTGGGACGACAGCCATGCAGACCAATTGGATGCAGTGTGCGTATAGTCTGAGCACTGAATGGCTGACCCCCCACTTCAACCTCTGCAGCAATGCTGGCAGCACTCATATCTCTGGATATGACACACAGGCACTGACATCTACTCCAACTTCCAGCCAGTTGACCATGCCGAGGGCCTGTTCTGAGAGACCTGTACTATTTAACTGCTGTGGTCTTGGCCACTTGTGCATCCTCAGTTTCAGGGTGCCGACGATTTTCTTATAGCTGAAGCGTCTTTGCGTGAAAGCAACCGATCATTTTCAGATCCTCAGAGTTCTTTGCCCTGAGGTGCCATGTTGAACTTCCAGTCACCAGTATGAGAGAATGTGAGCGCAATAACACCAAACTGAACACACCTGCTCCCTATTCACACCTGAGACCTTGTAACACTAACAAGTCACATGACACCTCGGAGCAAAAATGGCTAATTGGGCATTTTTCAGTTAGGGGTGTATTCACTTTTGTTGGCAGTGATTTAGACATTAATGGCTGTGTGTTGCATGATTTTGAGGAGACAGCAAATTTACTTTACATTGTATCAAAGTGTCATATCTTCAATGTTTACCGATGAAAAGATATAATAAAATATTTACAAACATGTGAGGGGTGTACTCTGTAAGGGGTGTACTATACTTTATGTATGAAAATATGTTTATTCTGTGGTGACTAAGGTTTTATTTTTCTGATGTGCCAGAAAGATGAATTCACTAATAGTTAACAAACCACTCACAACAATGATTCAAAATTGCTGTCACAGACTGATGACTACCCCCACTATAAAGATGACTGGACTAGTTTTAAGGATGAAATAAAAAGGTTACACATCAAAAAGCAAAGGTTACAAATCAATATTTATATAGTTGTACGTGTTTGCAAGGTTAGAATGTAATTTACCCTGAACAGACGACTCCAGCATCTTGGTGATCACAGTTGTGTTTACCCCAATGTGGTGATCTACAGTGCTTTAGTGTCGATTCTGATCACTACAGTCCACATCACCCATCAGATTTTCCTGATCCTGGTCCAGTGGAGGCATCACTAAAGGCGTCTGGCCTCCTGACGCTCTCTACACACTGCAGCAGCATCTCTCCTTGCTCAGTTAGTATCACCTGTTCCACGCTGTCCTCTATGAAAGACCCTCCTCTTCCCTTTTAGCGACTACCACCATTCAATAACCTCACACTGTCTATAGAAAGGAAAGGAAGGTAGGTGGGTGGGTGGGAGGGGGCACCATAGATTACATACAATATTTTTTTAGCACAAAATGTGGCCAATTACAATATGCCTACACAGTCACATCATCATCATGAACAGTTCTTGTTGGTGAGAGGTGATGTTGGACAGAAGAAGAATCTGAGATTGATTTCCTCTACACTAAAGCTCCTCTGGCCACCTGGCCCTCCCCTCTGCCAAAAGCAGCCCTCCCAGAACCTCCTGGGATCCCACGGTCCAGCTCTACGACACACAGCCTCTCTGCATCCTGCCAGTCAAAGAGTCAACATCACACACTGTGGACCAGGTCTCCATGAAGCACCTCCTCTCCCAGACACTGAGAACCACCAACCAGCCTGACTCCTATAGTTTTATCAGATAAGAAAAGTGAAGAACTGTACAGATTAATAATTGATATATATATATATATATATATATATATATATATATATATATATATATATATATATATATAAAATCTTTGATCTTTTTAGAAAAACACTGGACATATTTCAAGTTTGAACTGTGTGAATATGTTTTGTATTGATTATATTGTGCATAGTTGTGCATATTGTGCATAGGATTTGAGGATTGTTTTTTTCTTTGTTTCACTGTTTGGACCAACATTAATATTTAGTGTGAGCATTTGATTGCTCATTAATATATTATGGATGATATTTATTTGACCCATCGAGAAGTTTTAAAAGGAGTAGACTGAAGATTTTAGGGCAGAACAACTTGCCTGAGCAGGTTACTCCAGCCTTATTAGTCTGGTCACAATCATGTACACACTCTAGGTGACATTTTTCCAGTGTAGATTCCAGTCCATTACAGTCCACATCATGCATCCAGATTGGTCTCAATCCTGCTCCAAATTCAGCCACTCAGTGCATCTACAGCTTCTCCACAATGACTCTCTACACTGCGGCATCTCTCCTTGTCAGTTATTTACACACACTGTTCCCCACCATGTCCTCTACTTAGGAGCCTCCACTCCCAGCACAGCGGCTAGTGCCATTCACAACCTTTCCACTGCCTGTTCGCGAGAGGAAAAAAATAAGCCCTGGGACAAATAAAGAATAAAACAATAACGTTGATTGCCAGAATAATGGAATACAAAATATGTTTTATCTTCAGTATTAAAAAATAAAATACTAAAAATTTAAAAATGCTAAAAAATAAAAATAATAAAAATGTTAAATTGACACAAGTGGTAAGGGATACAGCTAGAAAGGTGGGTATGACATCACAGAGTGAAAAAAGAATAAGGACACCTGACGATGGAATGATGAAGTCCAAGAGTGTATACAGAGGAAGAGGCTGGGGAAGAATAAGTGGGATAATCTGACAGGTCTAGAAAGAAGATTGAAGCACCAGCAAATAAGGCACAGGGGAAAATGTTGGCTAAGGTAAGTGTATATTGAACTGAATAAGAGTGTAGAGGAAAAAGACTTTCAGTGATGGGTTAGACAGAGGGTCGAACATGATTTATAGCAGGTCATGGTTATAAAGGAGAACAATGGAAATACACTCACTATCAAGCAGAGCATGTTGAGCAGATGGAACGAGTACTGTGAGAAACTGATAAATGAAGACAATTAGAGAAAGAAAATGTTGAATGAGGTGAAGAAAGTGTACCAGGAACTGTGATGCAATGGGAACCTTGGCGTAATGACCTCTTTGCAGAGGATCATGTGTGAAACCTCTGTTAGTCCTAGCAAGTGTAGGAAACAGCTTGAAGAGACCCAGGGGTGGTGGAGCTATGCTATTTAGAAGAGAGGAATAAAAGTAGGATTACGACAGAGTAGATGGCTGTAAATGAAAGTGAGAAGCAGAATCTTTGGGATGCAGGGAGTTGGGGTGGCAAAGGTAGAGGTTCATGAGTTCAGCAGTTCAGAGTTACTTGATTTATGAAGCGCAGAAGACAGAAGGCCAAGCTGGAGGTGGCAGAGTTAAAGATATTTAAGTCTTACAATGGGAGTAATGAAAATGTACAGGATAAGGAATGAGTATATTCGCTACACCTTAAAATACCCTCTGAGCCCATCCCCACCCCAAATTTATCTTGGAGTTCTCATAGCAGCCAGTTTGGTAGAATGTGGAAATCCATACAGGTGAATTTGTAGTAGCTAGAAGCAATACATTTGTAGTGTGATTGTACATGTTTCTTCGGGAACTTATGTAGCACTCGTGTACTTTGCTTTGGATAAGTGCTTTGCCAAGTTTGGAATGGGAGTGACGTGGATGGATAGGATAAGGGATGATTAAAGATTACAGATTATTTCATTAGAAGGCTACAATTATAATACAGAGGCAAGTATTTGAAAGAGTATTTTATCAGCCATAACAGTGAGGAGAATGATTAGAGAAGCTACAAAATTACAAATGGCCATTGGACTCACTGGAGCACTGGAGCCGTTTTGGATTTCACTAACTTGCTAGTTGGTAATATGATTGCAGGATTCTTTACTAAGGTCATAATGTTATGAAGACTGTGCAGATCAGAATACAGAGCTTTAATTATAAAAATGTCTAATTGAATTTTTGAAAATATAAGTCATGTCATACACAGAGCTTTCACGTTTAATTTCTTCAGCATTTTTAATTATTATAATTACTTGATTTTACCTATAAAGAACAATTTTGATGAAGGTCATTTTTTGTCCCTTGTCTCAAGAATGAGTGACACATAGTTATGCAGAAGGAGGAATAATTACATTTGCCCCCTACACACATTTAAAACATGAGACCAGTCGGGGCGATACAAGAGTAATGTCTCTCTTACTGTACACACCAGTCCCACATCATCATCATGGGAGCAGTTGTGTTTGAGTGAAGAGGTGATGTTGGACAGAAGTAGATCTGGGGTCGTTTCTCTACACTGAAGCTCCTCTGACCACACCTGGCCCTCCCCTCTGCCAAAGCAGCTGCTCCCAGAACCTCCACAGAGATCACAGTCAGCTCGACACACAACCTCACCGTCTGCTGGTCAAGTCAGCATCACACACCACGGACCAGGGTCTCTCCATGAAGCAGTTCTACTCTCCCAGAACACTGAGAAACACTAATCATCCTGACTCCTGAAATATTTTTTGTGAGGGAAATTAGTTCGAAATGAGAATTGCTCACTCATTACAAATTTTACTAATTAGTTACTAACAAACTAATTTTAATAGCTTATTACAATGAATACTCATTCTAGCTTTTTTTTGGTGAAAAAACTTTTCATTTATAAAAGATATATGATGTTTACCACTAGTTGAAATACAGTAGTTACTTCATTAGGCAGTCTTTAGTTTAATGCCATTTTTTCATATAACAATAATAAAAAATTATAAATATATAACAACACACCTGAACAGATGACTCCAGCATCTTTAGAGTGACTGCAGTCATGTTTACCCCATCCTGGTGATATACAGTTTCTTTGGTAGCAAACTCTGAGTCAGTACAATTACATCATCCATCCAGATTAGTCCCTGATCCTGGTCGAAATTCAGCATCACTCAATTATCTACAGCCTCCCCTGACCCAGCTCTCTACACACACACCACTGAAGCAGCTTTCATATCCCAGTCATCGCCACATACTGTCCCCCACTGTCCTCTATGTAGAACCTCCACTCTCCCAGCACAGCGACTGCCACCATTTACCACCATAACACTGCCTGTTCAAGGGAAAGAAAGAAAGAAAGAAAGAAAGAAAGAAAGAAAGAAAGGAAGTGTGTGTAATTCATTTTGAGAGAGAGACAGAGAGAGAGTTGGAAGGTGGAATTTAATAAAGAATCATCTCTTCATTTTAACTTCAGAATGCTTCAAAAAAAAAAAATTATTGATGTGAGAAAATAAAATTAAAGTAAATAAAGCATTGAAAATAGAATTGCTGCTCACCAGCACACACCAGTCCCACATCATTGTCATGGGAGCAGCTATGTTTGAGTGAAGGTGATGTTGGACAGAAGTGAATCTGAGATTCGTTTCCTCTACACTGAAGCTCCTCATTACCTGACCTCCCCTCTGCCAAGCAGCCACTCCCAGAACCTCCACAGGAATCCCACAGTCAGCTCTCGACACACAACCTCACCATCCACTGCTGGTCAAGTCAGCATCACACACTGTGGACCAAGGTCTCTCCATGAAGCACCTCCACTCTCCCAGAACAGCGAGAACCACCAACGAGTCTGACTCCTGAAAATAAAAAACAGAGTATGAAATGTTCTGATATAACGTATGATTATCTATTATAAAATTGGCTAAAACCATACATGGCCACCACAATCCTTTTTTAAAGATATAGTTATTTTATTTAATTAATAAAGTCTGCAATTTGTACGTTAAGTGGCTTGGCAAACTCATGAACTTTCTCGTCTCTGAACAAGTGCAACAAAAAAGGTCTATTGTTTTATGCCTAAGGCAGAATCTGCATTATTCTTCCTTAATCCAAGGTTTGACAGCTGGCTGGGGTTTTCATTTCAAACCTTTGAATAGACCTTTCTAGACCTTTCTTTCAGAAAGTGTAATGTCAGAATATCTAAGCACACTCTCTAGTCTCAATTTTTTAAAAAAGGGAAAAGTACCAACATCTGTCACTCCAAAGGTATAGTCACTTGCCACACTGAATGGATTTCAGCAATAACAGCCTAACAATGCCCAAAGCCTTCAGCACTACAGTATGTAACTCAGCTAAGCCCAGCACCTTTCCTCCTTTATTCTTGTCATTGTGAAACAGCACAGCACTCAGTGAAAGTACCATCGTCTCCTCTGCATTTCTCAAACTAACACATGCAGCAGGGGGCAGCTATTTAAAGTGCCAGGAGAGCAGTGATGTGGGATGACGCCTTGGTCAAGGGTACCTCAGGGCATCCTACTAGTCTGGGATTCGTCCCAGGTCCTCCCTGTGACCTCTGGCAGGAGATAAAGCAATGACACCAGTTCTGCCTACTCCACAGTGGCATGTCTGTCCAGGTTTAGAGCTCCTCAAAGTACTCCTGAAGGTGTGAAGCTCTTGCTCATGTCATCATCCTTGTATCCCAAACAAATGTCTGTAAGTCTCAAGACACGACTACAAAGTGCATCATTGACCACTGGCCTAAGGAGCTATAGTATCAAACTGTAACCAACATGAACACTAAAGTCTTCAAAAGATCCCCTAAGCACTAGACTACCCACTGCCCCTAGAAAGCTGGGTGAACTGAACTGCTGTTTGGCATGAATGCTGTCATGACAGTCAAAGCTTTGCAAATTGCAGCAAGGCGTACTTTCCTCAACTGGGACTACACCAATGCAGTGGTACTCAGTTGGGCTAAAATTAGTTCAGAATATCAGTGCTTTTCAGACTGAACAGGCTGGTAAGTAAGGAGGCTGGCAGTCATGGCCTGCTGCTGAAGTCTCAGTTCCAGATACAACAGCACATGTTCATAGTTTTTGTATAAAAACTATTAGTCCATAGTTCAAAGTTAATAGTTAGAGTCTTGACAGGTCAGAGCAGTTTTATCAGCTTGAGGTGGACCTACATAACATTAAGCAGGTAGTTGTAAAGTTGTGACATTTGTTTGTTTTTTGTATGATGTGCAAGTAAACAAAATTTAATGTAAATAATTTACCTCAAACTGTATAGAAAAATCACTTTCAAAATGTTAAAATCAACTAGCCATACTTGGAATGCTGTAAGCAAAAGTTCAAATTCTAAAACTAATATACAAACAATCAGAATTTAACAGAAACTCACAAAGGTACAATGATTAATATAATTAAGGACAAAATATTACTTTTGATATTACGATAAATATTACTGCAGTTTACCTGAACAGATAATTCCAGCACTTTCCGTTTGTTCACAGAAACGATAATTCACATTTGTTTTAATTCCTCCACATTGGTGCAATGTTGACTCTGATCAGTGCACCTGCTATGTAACTAATGTTTCTCACAGTCCTGTTCTGGTGACATCACTCAGTAAATCTACTGCCTCCCCACAACCCAGCTCTTCTGCACACCACTGCCTTGGCTTTCATATCAGAAATCATCACACTGGCTACACTGTCCTCTATATAGAACCTCCACTCTCCCAGCTGTGACTTCTTCCATTCACCAACCTCAAATACTGTCCAAAGAAAGATAGAAGAGAGAGAGAGAGAGAGAGGCAGAGAGGCAGAGAGCATGAAATCTGAAAATGATTGAAAGTGTAAGACTGTTTAAATATTTAAATTATTTTGCCCTTGAAATGCTTTTAAAACCATAAAATATCGAAATACTCTACTAAATTCTACTGTTTTAAGATTATTATGTTTTTGTAGTACTTATTTAATAACAATTCCTACCAGCTGTGGAGAGAGTGATGGATGAGGACAGAAGAATGAGAATCACACAGCTGTCATCTCACTCCTGACCTGCACACCTCCACTCCAACTCAGCCAGACAAACTTCACCTCAACACTCCCCCAGAGACTGAAAGAACAGAGAGAGAGAGAGAGAGAGAGAGAGAGAGAGAGAGAGAGAGAGAGAGAGAGAGACAATCACACTCACTATGACCTTATTAGAAAGAGGAGAGGAAATCATCAAACATTTTCAGCAACAAATCAGAAGAGACTTTTATTCTTTCTCCATATTTATCAAAGAGCGTCAGTGCTGATCCACAACTCCCACCTCTGTGCTATTAAAAGTATGCGTGTGTGTGTAGTGAACATGCAGAGACTGAGTTCAGAGAGGAGAAACCTCCAGTGTGCAGTAAAACTGCCTGCAGAGAGATCCACACACTGATAAACACACACACACACACACAAACACACGTGCACAAATGTTCAGATTTATAGTTTCGCAACATTCACCGTCCTTCTACATTTTCACCCAACTCCCAAATCCCCCAACCACTAACACACACACACACACACACACACACACACACACACACACACACACACACACACACACACACACACACACACACACACACACACACACACACACACACACACACACACACACACACACCTGCTGATGCTTCCTGTGCCCCTAAACTAAACCTTTAAAGGAGTAACAGGTGTTTTATAGATCGTAATCAGCAGAATGACTACCAGCACATTCAAATTACTGCATTAATGTTCGTGTTACATGATGAACTGATCTTCTGATTCTCGTGTACAGAAATCATTTTAGATTTTCAATTAAATTTAAATATGAACTAACACTAATGAAAATACATATTAAGTAACAGTGAATTCTCATGCATATTCATGACCCCTCTGGTTACTCAAGGATGGGACCATAATGAATGACATTAAACTCATATGAATATATTTAAATCACAGAAAACAACAAACATGTAAGAATATCTTACTTTTTTGAAATCATATTAACACATTAATTCCCGATAACTCATTAGCGAAACCTTTCACTGCCTTTATATTCATACTTGGGTACTACATTTAGGGCTGTAAATAATGACACTTGGATCTCCTGTATTTATTTATTTTTAATCTAAAGGATTGCAATATTAAACATTATGCAAAATGATTCCTGATCTTCTCTGATCCTAAGAATAGTTGGGCAAGGAACTTGAAAGAGGGCCAGATGCTTTAACATCAGCTTACCACTATCCTGAGCAACGGTCCCCCAATCAGGGGCTAGAAGAGCTGCTACATCAAGTTCCACCACCAGAGGAAGACAAAAGAGACATCTCAGTAATGAGATACCAATAACTCATAATCTTTCTGTCATCTATCTATCTATCTATCTATCTATCTATCTATCTATCTATCTATCTATCTATCTATCTATCGATCTATCTATCTATTCAATGCTTAACCTTTTAAATCCATTTGGCTGTGTGCAGTGTTGACTGATAAATTTCTAAAATCTTTTTTTTTTTTTATTAATCTCTCAGGTTCTTTTTGCTCAACATCAGCAAAAGATTGATTCTTTAGTTTACTTAAAGATCATGCAGAAAGAGCATGACAAAATATATCATTCATTATACATATTAAAGGTGTAAATTGATTAAACAAGTTATTTTTGTTGTAAGGTGTATTTCTAGCATTTTTTTTTTTTTTTTCTGGAACCAAACACTACTGTAACAGAACTAACACCCAGTAGACATAATTTAAATGTATTTAGTCGCTTTTGTAGAAAAGAGGAAATAAGTAATTGTGAGTGAAAAGTGAATGAGTGCTTATGAGACCTGCACAAGAGAAACGTTAGGTGTTTGATCTCCACAGGGAGGTGACAAGATGGCTCTGTATACTCACTAGTTAAGTAACTGCTTGTTACTGGGTGCAGCCTTGGGAGGACATGCACCCCACCAGTTTGGGAGCTAATACCTTAGACAGTGCTGTCAGCACAAGGTTTTATTATTACACTTACTCTATGAAACACTGCTATTGGTATGGGAGGAGACTTTCTCAGGATGGGGTTGACATTAGACTGCTGTATGCAAGCATGGGATGCGCCACAGAGGCATCACCCCTCCCTCCACTGGGACGCTCACACCATAACCTGGTCCATCTGGTTCCCTCATACATACCTCTAGTATGCAATCAACCCCCTTCTACAAAGTATGTGAGAGGATGGTCTGATGAGACATGTCACTCAGGGACTGCTTCAAAACCACAGACTGGGAGCGCTATGCAGCCCACATGGAGAGGACATTGACAGTTTAACAGTCTGCATAACCGACTAGATGCTAGTGAAGGATTGTAGCTTTTACTCATTTATTTCTGTTATTTTATTCATATATATTCCTCTGTCCTTCTTTCTTCTCCCCACAATAATTCCTCCTTGGCCCTATTCCTGTAGTTCGATCATTCCTCTCTGTACACGGCAGACTTCAAATATAACATGAACAGCTGTCACCTGCAAAAGTTCTCGGGACTGACAGCTATTATTAGTCATGTGAGGAGGAATGAGCAGAGAATACAGAGAGGTCATCAGTAAACCGTCAGATCGTGTGAACAAAACCATCTGTGTATTAGCTGCCAGCAAGGCAGAGAGGCTGTTGATTCAACTAAGAAGTCACCCCCATTACGCAGTGAACATCCAGGGTTTGTGCTTTGGAGTCAGTGGAGTACAAATATGGGTCAATCATCAACAATAAACTGGACTGGTCACACAAACACTAAACTCTCTGTACAAAAAGGGCCTCAGTCGTTTTCATCTGCTAAGGCAGCTGAGGTCCTTTGGGGTAAACAGAAATCTTATGACGTCCTTTTATGACACTGTGGTGGCGTCTGCGTTTTTTTTTTTTTGCTGTGGTCTGCTGGTGTGGAAGAGAATCGCAAGAGGGACAAGAGGAAACTACTGAGACTGGACAAGAGGGCCCGAAGCTCTGTCTGAGACTGCCCATCAGATCCGCTCCCGGGCAGGTAGGGGAGGAAGATGTTATCAGCTACTTTATCCATCATGGACAGCACCTCTCACCTGCGGCAGGGCTGTGCGGAGCGCTGGGCAGCTCGTTCAACCAGTGAACTCTTACACCCGCGGTGTAAGAAGGGCCTTCCGCGGGTCAATTTGAACTCTTACCTATCTTACCTGCAGCCATTAGACTCCACAACAAAACATAGCATTACATATTTAATATTAGCCATTTATTATTATTATTATTATTATTATGGTGATGATGATGATGATGATGATGATGATTATTATTATTATAATTATTATTTTTATTATTGTTTATTTGTTATTATTTTATTATTATAGTGATGATGATAGTGATGATGATGATGATGATTATTATTACTAATTATTATTATTATTTTATATTATTATTATTATTACATTTACATCTACATTTATTTATAATTTATTTATAACTTATTTATTATTATTTACTGTTATTATTATTATTATTAGTGTGTTATTATTGTGTGTATTATTATATTCTCACTGTGTATATGGTTATCTTTCCTTATCTTTCCTGTCTTTCTGTCTTGATATTCTTTATTTCTTTGTTAAATTTTCTTGCCATGTAAATATGTATATGTATATATAGCTCATGTGTAGCTGTGCATATGGATGTCCTCATTCTTTATATTTTTTCTTTTTATATTTTTTCTATATTCTTTCTGTCTTTCTTGATAAAGAGCCCTGTAACACCCGAATTTCCCATTTGTGGGATAATAAAAGATTATTCTATTCTATATTCTATTCTATATTTCACATTGCCCTGAATGATTTGACAAATATGAAAATGGCCTTCACATAAATCAGCTTTCAACTCAAGATTTTGAACAGATGACATCTCCACTACAACCATCAAAACACCAGCTAAGGGATTTTTATTTATTTATTTATTTATTTGGAAGAAAGATGTCCCTTCTTTACAGTACAGTTCCAGGGACTCAATATACAATCCTCCCACTACTGAATCTCACCATATTACACTGCCATCATACATATCCCTGAACTCTCCTCGCCTTCTCTGTAACACCCAGACCTCCTCATACAAAACCACAACTCCTCTCTAGGCACCCTGTCATATGCTTTCTCCAAGTCCACAAAGGCACAATGCAACTCCTTCCGACCTTCTCTGTACTTCTCCATCAACACCCTCAGAGCAAACATTGCATCTGTAGTGCTCTTTATCGGCATAGAAACCCTTACTGCTGTTCACTGATCCTCACCTCTTTTCTTAAACTTCCTAGCTTCCTGCTCTTTCCATAATGTCATGCACTGTGGCTGAGTCAGTTTTATCCCTCTATAGTACTACAGCTCTGTGCATCACCCTTATTCTTGAAAATCGGTACAAGTACACTTTGTCTCCACTCACTTTCCAAGATTGTATTAAACAATCTCGTCAGAAACTCAACTGCCATCTCCCCTAAACACCTCCAGGCTTCCACTGGTAAGTCATCCAACAGACTTTTTTCTATTCTTCATCCTCTTCATCTGCTGCCCCCTTACTTCCATCTTGTTTATTTACTGCACTTCCTGTTCCTCTCCTCCACACCATCAATCTTCTCTCTCTCTAATTTCTTCATTCCATGGCCCCCCTCAAAGTATACCTTCCATCTGCTCTGTTCACGTTCTTCCACGCTCTGTTCACCTGTGAGTACGTTTCCATTTCTATCTTTAATCGCCCTGACCTGCTACACATCTTTCCCAGATCTGTCTCTCTATCTAGCCAATCGGTAAAGGTCATTTTCTCCTCTTTACTGTCCAACCTCTCATACAATTCACCAAACACATATCTTTGGCCTTCACCACTGCTTTCTTCACCCTGTGGTTCATCTCCTTGTACACCTGTCTAATTTCTTTATCTCTTTGACTGTCCCATGTCCTTCTGGACTTCTTGGTTCCTCCACCAGCTGTATTCTCTTTCTTCCTTCCAAGATGTCACACCAAATACATTTCTAGCAATCTGCCCTCCTTCTGCAGTAGTTTTCCCAGCAATCTGGTAGCTGTTCAACACTCCCAGTGCCGTGTGCTCCTGCTAGATTCTACCTTACCCAATCCTCCTCCTTCAGCTTCCCACTCTCATGATCCTCGACTCTGCACCCTCCGCACCATCTTGCCAGCCTCCAATGTCATCCTACAGACCACCATCCTATGCTGCAACATCTCCTGTCACTGCTTACCAGGTCTAATCTCTTTCAGACTCTTTTCCTCCTGCAAGAATATAATATACTGTGTTCATCTTCCTCCAGCACTACGTCACTGTACTCGTCCCTCTTTAAATGGTATTAACACAACCATTTCCATCCTTGCACCAAAATCTACAACCATCTGACCCCTTCGGCATTCCTCTCCTTACACCATACTACCCATCACCTCCTCATCACTCTATTTCCCTTCACCAACATGATATTAAAATCTGCACCAATCATCACTGCTCTCTCCTTTGGTGCACTCTATCACTTCATCTAACTCACTTCAGAATTTTCTTTCTCTTCACCTCACAACCAGCTTGTGGAGCATAAGCATAACAGCAATCATTATCACACCTTCAACTTCCAGCTTCAAACTCATCACCCTCCCTGACACCCTCTTCGCCTCAGACATTCTTCACATATTCTTCCTTCAGGATAACACCTACTCCATTCCTCCTTCGATCCACACCATGGTAGAACAGTTTTAAACCCTCCTCCAATACACCTGGCCTTACTACCCTTCCATCTAGTCTCTTGCACACAAAATGTCTAACCTTCTCTCCATCATATCAGCTAATTCTCACCACCTTTTGATCATGCTGCCAAAATTCAAAGTTCCTACCCTCAAGCCACTCTCTCTTTCTCTCCTCCTCCCTCTGGACATGCCTTTACCTCCTCTCGTCTTCTTCTTCTCTTCTTCTTTGGCCAGCAGTAGCCCAATTTCCACCTGCACCTGTAGGCCTAACAGCACTGGTGGCAGTCGTTTATTAACCCTGGCCTCGACCGATCCGGTATGGAAGTCTGTTTCGTTATCCGCATATTGATTTGGCAAGTTTTACACAGGATGCCCTTCCTGGCGCCAGCCCTCCCATTGCCCGGGCTTGGGACCGGCGTGAAAAATACGCTAGCATGTGCATCCACTTAATTAGCTAGGTTGAATAGCACTTTAGTCTGTTGGCAGGAAATGTGTTTTCTAAGCTACATTGTCAAAGGTAGAGATGTTATCTTATTCTTGAGTCACTAGGTATTGGCTCTTACCTTAAGCTATCAACAGTACCAAGAATAAAAGCAGTTCAGATGAACATGCTTTCAAGGTTCTCCCTCCTATTTCAATGCAAATCTTTATGAACATTTTTGTTTGTTCGTGTTTTAAATGGACTGTTTGGTTTTGGGATTTATTTGGAACCAAAAGGTTCCCAGTTAGATAAACAGTCTACAGAGACCCTGGGCATTGGGTAGACTTATTCCAAATGTACAGTTCTGTAGCTGCAAATATTAGAGCCTTGATTTTAAAGTTTAGAAAAACAGTTCCACAGCTTGGCAGATAATGGAGGCCAAACCAGTACAGGTGTGCTTTATACCTCTCTTCACTCTTGCACTTCTCCTTTATTTTCAACATGTGACTGTGTAGTGTCTCAAATTCTGTAAAAGTGATTTCGGAGCCATTTCTGTCAGCATGTCTTCTATGATGACTCCTTTAGTTGGCATGTTTTCTCCACTTTCTGCATGGACAGTGCTTGGATACAGGAAATGTAATTCTGGTGTTTTGCCGGTGCACTTGCTGGTGTGTCACCTTCTTTACCTTCCCCCCCCTGTGGGAGGACACAAGACTGAGACACTGAGGTCAGAGGCTGGCAGACGCACAGGACTTATTCTAAAACTGGTGATAAACTAAAGTTGACAGGAGGGACAGACTGCCGGGCTGATCAAATAAGTTCAAATCAACCTCTCAACATAAAAGGAAAAGGAACTATAAACACAAATGTCTTTTGTGTGTTTTCTTTCCTCCTTGTGTTCTTAGAGGGAGTAGCGCCATTAAAACACAACCAAAGGTCTTTAGCGCTGATGTCAACAGAGAACAAACTTCACCTCCAACACTCCCCCCAGAGAGACTGAAGAACAGAGAGAGAGAGAGAGAGAGAGAGAGAGGAACTCAAGGAGCTCTAACGGTACCACCAATGTCGTTGGTTTTATTAAGGAGAATAACACCTGAGCGCTGTCTCAGTTAACATGACTCACTCCCTGGTTGTCTGGCTCCCCCTAGCGGCCGGACGGAAGTTCTTAAAAAAGTTAAGCAATCAAAAAGGAAAACAACACCATGAAAGATTCAAAAACAGCAAATGCCTTGAATGAAACATCTCAGGTCAATTACAAGTGTTTTAACTAATCATTTTCAGGTTAAAGATTCATGCAATGAACTTGTTCAGCCAGTTTAGTCAGTCATTGGTTGATCTCTTTTATTTACCCAAAATGACGAATAATCAGCTGCTTAATGTAGCAGACTACTACTAACTACTAAAGCTATCAGAAGTAAGCAAATGAAAACAAGCAATTCAAATAAACCTGTGAGCTGCAAAGTGTGAAGAAAGCCAGCAAAAGAAGATCAAAGGTGATTTGGTTGACTCTTCATTTAAAAAAACAAAACCATTTCCTGAGCAGAATCACTTGATGGAGCTTCATAGACATGTGATCTAACTTTCATTCTGAGGCTTCTCTCTCAAAAGATAGTCTGAAAAAGAATGACCGGTATTCCTTCATGGATTCTTAAATGACAAAAGTATTTATCATTTTTAAGCAACAAGCACTTTTAGTCTCCTGCTCATTCCCACTGTAAATGTTCAGTGAGCAAAGAACAAGAATAGAAATTCTAATAAATTAAAACTTAGGGACTAACAATGCATGGTAAATGTGCCATTCCAGACATTCATAAATATAAACAAGTTCATTATCAACTTCATAAATAGTATCTCACCTCTCCAGGACTGAGGACATCATCGTAGGGCTCTGGTGTGAACACTATAATAATACATGTAGACAGTTTGTCACGAGAAACACATCCAAAATTATCGCTGTGTTGAAATCTAGAGCTCACAATAAAACAAACCTTCTATGGAGTGCGGGTTCTGCCCAGAAGGAAGGGGCATCATCGTAGATCTCCACTTTGTCCACTCTGTTAAAAAATAAATATCAGCATTAGTATCATCTGGTGCAGCAAACTCAAGGTGTCACCATTAATGAGGTTGTTTTTTTGTATTAACATTTACAGTAAAATAGTTGTAAACTGCCCCTATTATTAACTGCATATTAGCATTTTGTCTAATATTGTCACATGACATAACATTCCGTGTCACAATGTCTGAGATGTTTTCCAGGTACTATGGTAGAAATAAAATGGTGAATGGTTGGTGGTAGCTGCCAGCAACAGTCTAGATCTTACAAATCTTAGAAATAACTACCATACAGAGAGGTTAAAGTAGCTTCCACTTCATCCACATCATTAACTTTTTTAAAATTACAGTTATCAGTTATCCTATGTTTTTAATATACATTTGCCTTTGAAGTGCAAGCTGCTTTGCTGCCCGCGTGATCCAATTGAATTTACAATAAAACAAGTGGAAAAAACCACCCTTCTCCTTTACGTTCATATGCATCTTCTTGGGAAACAACATCATCATAGTTCTCTGATGTGGACGTTCATTTCCTACTTCATCTAAATGAAGAGCAGATTTAAGTTTAGTCATCATTTTCATCCCATTTCTTTTAATGAGGTGGGCAGTATAGAGCTCTCACCTCTCAGATTGCTTATAGGGTAGCATCATCATAATATTCAGCACTTTTCTTTATTTACAGCATTTGCTGGAGAAAATAAAATAAGCATTTTATTATTGATACTCACTACCAGTTCCTTATCAGTATAAACACTCAAGTACTCCAAAACAATCTGTAGGTACGGTCTTGTAAAGCTTCCATATGATGTTCACCAGTAACTATAATGGGAAATAAGTGGTTGCTAATAGCCAAGAACAGTCTGAAGCTCAATATACAACACCATGTGGAAGCAGCAAGTAGCTTCTCTGCACCATATATTTTTTCTAAAATGGAGATTCTACAGTGTTCTAATAATAATAATAATAATATAACAACAACAATAATAATAGCCAAAATAATAATAATTCAGGACAGAATATACTTTTAACTAGCGTCAGTGTATTTCCTCAGGAAAACATTGCCATAGTTCACTGATATCGTTTTACTTTAAACCACCTAAATAGAACCAAGAGCTATTTAATTTAATTATAATTTCATGATGTCTTAATATAATGGACAAATGAACGCACACACCTCTCAGGCCACTTGTAGCGGTGGCATCATCATAACTAGTATTTTTCTCATCCATAGATTTTGCTGAAGGAGAAAGAAGAAAGTTATTTTTCCATCACTGACTGGCTCTCACTTCCCATTTAGTTATGCAATCTCACCATATCTTCACATACAGAAAGACTCTACAAAGTCTTAATGTTTTGTGCTGAAACAGAATGCAGAATAAGCCAAATTGCTGCATTGTTCAGTTGCTGCAACAAACTGTGTTATTTCTGTCTGAACATCATTTCTCACCTCATCATCTTCACCTCACCTTAATTTGCAGTGAGACTCTCAGCATCATTTGGAAACTTAGGAGTTCTCTGTTCCTACAATCATTTTGATTGATTGACATTTCACTTGACATGATCATATTATAATTTTAACATACTCAGAAAAGATCCCCAAATAGACTGTTCATCAAAAAATGATGAATAGCTATCAGAGATCATGTCTACTATTACACCATTAGTAGGTACTGACCTCACCAAATGGGATTTGATCTTTCTGAAACACAAAATCTTAATCTTTCTGTCTGTAAAGCACCAAACAAACTTGACTTTATCACTTTATAACTGTGTTTTGCTCTAATGTGGTGGCGAAGTGCGGAAGGGTGTAAAGTGGAGACCAGGAGTTGGAGCCTGTTTTATTGTCTGAGTTACAAAAGCACGACACAAGGGCTGCAGTTCAAAGCAGAACCTGGGAACAGGAGAACTGCAGCCTAAACCAAGTTACACAAATCCCAAATATCTGAATCTGAATCTGAATCTGAATCTGAATCTGAATCTGAATCTGAATCTGAATCTGAATCTAGATCTAAATCTGAATCTGAATCTGAATCTGAATCTGAATCTGAATCCCAGATCACCCGTTCCGTGTAAGATTAGCCTAACCAATGAGCCGCGCTCTGTTCTGACTCATCGGGGCTCAAATAGTCAGCCCCAATGATACAAACTTGGAGGTGAACAAACTTCACCTCCAACACTCCCCCCAGAGAGACTGAAGAACAGAGAGAGAGAGAGAGAGAGAGAGAGAGAGAGAGAGAGAGAGAGAGAGAGAGAGAGCCTCCAATCACACTCACTATGACCTTATTAGAAGAGGAGAGGAAATCATCAAACATTTTCAGTGACAAATCAGAGGAGACTTTTTTTCTTTCTCCATATTTATCGAAAGAGCGTCAGCGCTGATCAACACAACTCCACCTCCATCTCTATAGGTGTGTGTGTGTGTGTGTGTGTGTGTGTGTGTGTAGGTGTGTGTGTGTGTGTGTAATATAGCACAGGCTACACCTGCAAAGTACTGATAAACACACACGCACGATTAGATTATAGACATAATTACTTGCATAATTGCACTCAAAATCTTGAAAACAGGAACAGCTGATAACTTCAGTTGTAGTACAGCGGTGTTTGTTGTGTTTGTTGTAGGGCAGAGGTGGCCTAGTGGATATGGAGCTGGCCCTACAATCAGCGGGTCATAGGTTCGAGTCCCATACAAGTAGGTTTCCCCAAGGTACCCTTGAGCCAGGTACCATCCCCGTCACTGCTCCCCTGGCTCTTTCAAAGCTGCCCCCTGCTGCACGCGTGTGAGTGTGTTGGTAAAATGCAGAAGTGTAATTTCGTTGTGGTTCAGTGTGTGCTATTTCACAATGACAAGAAAAGTCACTTTCACTACAGAGAACACAGAACAAGGTTCGTAACAAATGGAACTATTAAACAGGACAAAGCAATACTTCAGTTACATATTTTTGAGCATAATTCATTTCTCAATTAATTTAAAATCAATAATTATTTTTTAATCAAATATTTTACACACTACAGGTGACTACAGGTGAGTTTTTACTATAACACTGGTCGCGGCAGTACCATCCTTCTCCGCTAGATGGCGATTCTGCAAATCGGAGCTGAAAGATGGAAAGTGTTTTATTGTCCTGAATAAAAATACCAGTTCACAATAACGCGTGTTTTACGAGTTTATGAAGACAGACTAACGAACTAATCAGTAAATAATAACAGTAATGTTGAGGTTCTTCATATACAGTGGATCAGCTCACATCCAGCCATCTATGTACCTGTTTATCTATCTGTCTGTCTGTCTTTCTGTCTGTCCGTCTGTCTGTCCATCTGTCCGTCTGTCTGTCTGTGTGCAGAAAACCCAGCGTTAGGAACGCGATTCTGAGCAATTAACACAATGACTTTTGTTTTCTTTTAACTACGGTATTTTGGAGCTATGCTACTCTTAATAATAATTATTACAATATTTTTACCTGAACTTGAATAAACTTTGGTTCAGACTGTAATGTGTCACTGTGTATTAAATAAGAACAACATAGATTAGGTTAAAGCTGATTATGAGACTGTTATTTCTGGGTTTTTTTTTTTTTTTTTTTATTGTACGAATATTAAGAGAAAAAAGAAATTGGTGTAAAATTGTATAATCATGAATCAAAGTTTTTAATACAAATACAATGTGAAGTAAAAAAAAACAAACACAAAAGAATAAAACAGAAATGTCCTTGGACTCCTTTAAAGATGAAGATCTTTGGGATGAATAAGGGTGGCGGTGGTCTAGTGGTGGGGTACTTGCCTCTGGATCAAGAGGTCCCAGGTTGGAATCCCACCACTGGGTCCCTGAGCAAGACCCTTAACCCCGAGTGTCTCCAGGGGGACTGTCCCTGTAATTAGGACATGGAAGTCGCTCTGGATAAGAGCGTCTGCTAAATGCCACAAATGTAAATGAATACATTTTTCTGATTTTAAATTTGTTTCATTCAATCCCTATCTAAAATGATTTTAATGATTTTAAATGATCCAGAAGTATTTCTGAAAACCAAGAAAATGAGCAAACAGTAACTGTGAAGGAAAAGTGATTAACAGCTCCCACCTAGTGTTTGTCTGACGCCACCCACTGAATGAGCAGACACTCAAAATGAGAACTAAATGAACAAAATGACTTTCCCTTCATTCATAGTCTGGTTTTAAAACAGAAACAGGAGCAGCTTCTACTGCAGGAGTATGGATCCAGTGTCAGTGGACGAGAAGGTGCGACAGTGGACGCATGAGCTGAGGAAGGCCTTAAAAGAGGCAAAGAAGGAGAAAAACAGAAAGCTGAAGTGGCAGAAGGAGGAGGAGAAAGAGCAGTGGAAGACCAAGAAGAAAGAGAAGAAAGAAAACCTGAAGAAACTGAAGCAGGAGCTGCAAGAGCTTCAGCTGATTTTCAGTGAGGTTAAACAATTGATTTAAAAAGAGCAGAAAGAAATAAAGAAACAAACAGGAAAAGGGGAAAAAAGGAGAAAGAGAGAAAGACTACAGAGTTTGAAAAATCCAAGAAAGCAGAAAAAGAAGAATAAAAAAGAGAAAGAGAAGGAAAACGAAGAGCTTTCCAAAGAAGAAGAAGAAACAGAGATAAAGGAGAAGACTTTAGTTTACTCATTTAAATGTTCAGCACACAAATAAGTCCACACAAGCTCAATAATAATCTTCACTTAAATGTAGAACCTAATTTTATATAAATTCAAAGTTCAAATGGATCACAACACTCTCACTTTTACATTTATCAGCAAGTATAAGCCTTTACAGTGTATGTAGTAGCTTTCATTTTCATCACATTGACAGTGGTGGCTCAGGGGTTAGATACTTGTCCTCATGAGCAATTAGATGGTTCGATTACAGGAAAAGACTCATCGTTGGCTTATGGTGTCAATGTGAGATCGCTAACATACTATATACAGGGGTGCCAATAATTCTTGCCTATTTATAAACACCAATAAGTATTAAAGACTTTCTTATATAACATAAGTAAAGCTAGAATGAACAAAATGTTTGAAAAAGTGTGAATTATAATCATTTGTTATGCCTGAAGAGATTTAAATGTAACTTCCTGAAAAGAGACACTGGGTGTGGTCTCTCAGTCTTCTCTTTCTGTGGCTCCTCCTCCACGTCTTCATAGTCTGGAATATTAAAATATATATTTTATAGAACACTGTAACAAAACATTGTTAAAACATAGTTCTAGAGAACAGAGTTTAATCTGCAAGAAATTATTTCACTTGAAATGTTTTAATAAGAGAGTAAATCTGATGATGGACTCCCAACGTTTCACTCAGAGGGAAATCAGTTCTAGCGGTCGACATGAGTCATTAATTGAATGTTGGAGAATGTTGTTCTGTCATTCTCACGTCTTACAGGCTGAAGCAACAAATTCTGCTGATGAATTATTACAATTATTACACAACTCTATCAACACAAACTGCTCTGAGAGCGGACAACTAAATGACTTAGATCAGTCTTCTCTAAACTGTCTCCACTTACATAAATGAAGCTACTGTTGTGTAATAGTGAAAACAAGACCAGCCGCTCACCGTTTACCTCTGCTGCATCCTCTCCAGCAGTGATGACATTGTTATAGTTGTCTGGTGGAGCCACTGATCCAACACAGGCAGATTCATTACACAGAGATTTTACACTGTTGAAATTACAGTTCCATGTTATAAGTCTACATTAAAAATCACTTACTGGTCTTCAAGTTGGAGTCTGGTCCTGTGGTACCAGCATCACCAAAGTTCTCTGATGGATCCACTAGACCAACATGAGAAGAAAAATTATAACAATAAAAAACAAACCTCTGCGATTGGTAATGTAATGAAAATGGTTATTTCTCTATATTGAAAATCTTACTGGTCATTATGTTGGAGTTTAGTCCAGTGGAAACAGCATCATCATAGTTCTCTGCCACATCTCCTGCTCCCAGAACAACAGAATTATCAACCAAACATGTTAAAATTATTCATAACTCTGAATAAGTGAAATAAGTTCCCTAATCATACACACATACAAGTTGCTACTCACCTTTTACATTCTGTCCAGTAGTAATGACGTCATCATAGTCTGGTGGGTCCACTTTAAACAACGTAAGATAAATTATATCAATAAAAAAACTGACATTTTTCTGTGTTGAAGATTCAGTGTAAATTATTTGTTGACAAGAAACTCTTACTGGTCATCATGTTGGAGTTTGGTCCAGTAGTAACAGCATCATCATAGTTCTCTGCTGTGTCTTCTGTGAAATCCACAGAGTAACATCATTAAATCAGCATCAGTATCATCAGTGAGTGTGTTGATGTTTGAGATTACAGTGCTGTTACATTACAAGTCATACCTGTTACACCAGCTGAGCTCTGATCAGCAGTGATGACATCATCATAACTCTCTGCTACGTCCTCTACACCAAAACACAGAAATATTTAAAGGATATCATTACTGTGATTGATTTCTATGATAGTCAAGTACTGAACCCATGAACTGAATTGTTTATTTTAAATTCAGTCATTTATATGACCTGCAGTGAGCTCTCTCAGTCTCCCTCCCTCTCTCTCTCTTTTTTATTTAACTCTTGTTCTCTCTCATTTATAGGTAACCTTCGTTCACTTTAAATGACAGGATGTGAAAGTATATCCATTCATTTTCTGCCACTTGTCCCAAACGGGGTCGCAGGGGAGTGCTGGAGTCCAACCCAGCGCACACAGGGCGAGGACGGGGGACGCACCCTGGACAGGTCACCAGCCCATCGCAGGGAGGAGCGTGACGGGGACGGCACCTTGCTCAAGGGTACCTCAGGGCAGCCTATTGGGAAGGGGTTCAAACCCCCGATCCTCCAATCACGTGGCCAACACCCTAACCACTAGGCCACCGCTGCACTTACATGAAAGTATATTAAACTATATATATGCCAGATGAATCAAATGACTGTAAATGACATTAAATTGCAAGACAACTGCACTTAATGAAAATAAGTTTGTAGAGTGTATAACCATGAAAATTTACATGAAACTACTCCAGGCTTTTGATGACAGCACATTTACACAAATGGTTTTAACACCAAGCCTTAAAAAACTAATAGAAACACTACACCTGCTGTACTCTCAGACATCTGTCCAGGAGGGATTGCGTCATCATAGTGCTCTGCAGTGTCCTCTTTTTCTGATTTACCTAAATCAAATAAAAGCAGGCAAATTCTTATCAGCAGCACAATTATATATGTTTAATATATAGGTAAAATCGGGTGATTATTTAATAAAACACCCACTTATCAGACCTCCGGTGGTGACGTCATCATAATATTCTGCCTTTGCTCCAGTCAGAGGATTTGCTGAAAAAGAACAAAATGTGTCACTGTATAAAATTTGACAAAAAAATAACCTAAAGCTTGTAAAGATTATCCAAGGTAGTATTTATTGATTATTTATTGGTTTCATCGAATCAGAGGTAAAAACCACAGTCACTTTTTAAGACTTTTTTTTTAACTCTGAAACAGCATAAAGCAGCAAAAGTTACTAGAAAATCTCAGAAACCACATCCTGGACAAGGACAAGGAGTGCAATATATTTAAACGTCAATTATATTTGTAATATTTGAAAAAAATTATTCTTACCTGAGAGAAGTTCCTCATCTACGTCTTCATATCCTGACTGCTGTTCAGAGCGGATGCTTCCTGTATCCAGAAAAGTCATGAAGCATATTCAGAATGCTGGACCACCCACAAAGCTACCATATCCAATTTTGAACAGATTTTTTTTAATCTGAATTTTTGAAATCTGACTGTGTTTAAGATACATTTGTAGGTGTTGTTTCCATTTGGAAATTATTCTAATCAGACCTCTGGACAAGAGAGTCGGTTTAATTTGTCAGGTAAGTTTTTATGGGGCTCTGGAAGTTGGTCCTTTACCTGACAGGAGCTCCTCATCCACGTCCTCGTATGCTGAATACTGTGCTTCAGAGAGGATATTTCCTGTTACAGAAGAGAACAGACATGAAATCATGCAGAAACTTCCTCAAGCCTGTGCTCACAGTGAACTGGGTTTCTTAAGGAAATAATAGTTATCTGTACCGAATAATGACTGTAAAAGAACGCCTAACTGGAGTGTCACTTTCTGAGTTCATGAATGCACATGGGCTGATGAATTGCTGAACCTGTTCTGATCTCCCTCTTGTTAACTTGGTCACTCTCTCAGGCTCTCAGCAAACAGAATCATTCATTTGGCAACACAGTAACTTCTCAGTCAGTCAGTCTGTCTGTCACACACTCACTCCCTAACTCATTCCCTTTTATGCAACCAATCAGACATGTGTCACTTTCTAACTTATCTTCTCAATCCCTCACTTGATCTCTCAATCACTTATTCATTTAGCTACTAAATCATTTTTTTGTTAAAATTTGCAGTCTTTAGCTAACTTGGTGAATCACTTTAATTGTTTCAAGCATTTTCTCATTCAGTAATTCAGCTTTTCTGTCAGTCACTTCTTCACACTCTTTCTATCTTCTTCACTTCACTTGCTTAATTAAATGAAGTAAACTACCTAAACAAGTCATCATGCAGTTTAGTGTGTTTTCTATGGTTTAAATGAGCATCTCTTTAATTCAATCAGCCTCATGTACAACACGTACGTCTCTGAGATGAGGCTTTTTCAGTGACGATTCTGCGGTCGATCTCCTCATAGACTGCCTCAGTCTGAGTCTTACGTCTCCTCTTAGAGAGCACTGTGAGGGAGACAGAAACATGGAGCCAGATCAGAAGAAGAGAAGACAGATGACAGACTGAAGGAGTGATGATGTTTAAAGAATCTATAGAATTTGGATTGTAAATGATGCATGAATCTCCCCACCTCTCCTGAGCACTCTGTTCTGATAAAACAGCACAATCAGAAATACTAACGCCAAGAAGAGCACAATTCCCAGAGTAAGGAGTGACACTGGATAGATGGGTGGAACAGTTGCTGCAAGGGTTTGTGGGGTTGTTCTCTCCACTGTCTGAGCAACTAAAAATGTAAGAAATAGAAACTTTGTATAGCTCCAAGCTATCTAATCAGAAAAAAAAAAGAAGGACAAAAAGAGTACCAGTGGTGGTGGAGGTGATGAATGTTGTGAGTATAGTGGTAATAGGGGTTCCAGGTATGTCTGTAAAAACAGAAACAAATACTTAAATAACCATGACTAAAAAAAAAACATCACTAAAGCTAGTATGTTATCATTATAAAACATTTTACAATAAATACTTACAGTCCAAATGCTGAATGTGACAAACTAATGTTGGCCAGTATTGACAGAGGTCAAAAACATTACAAAATAAAGTTTGTGAAAAGTTTGTGAAAACCCTAAAATCAACTTAAATAAGTTCCTCTGACCTGCACAGGTGACTCCAGCGTCCTGCCTGTGGGAGCAGTCAGTGTCTTTATTCAGGGAGTGAGGACAGTCCCACAGGTGAATCTCATTCCCTCTACATTTCACTTTAGTCATCCAGACAATCCCTCTACCAGCACCAAAGGCAGCACTGCCATTAGCACTCAGTGCTGGTCCACAGCCCAGCTGCCTGCAGACCACCTGAGCATCCCTGATGTCCCACAGATCATCACAGACAGTACCCCACACAGTTTTATGATACACCTCCAGCCTTCCTGAGCAGCTTCCCTCTGAGCCTTTTAACCTGAAGAATATGTGTTCTGCATCGCACAGATATGATACAATACTCATAAAACATAAAATCACAAATCACATTAAAGGCAGAGGAGAGAAAGTTCAAAATAAATAATTATTGTTTGTATAATTAAGCCGAATTACACAAGATTATTATTTATTTTTTTTATCATGCTATAGTTGAAATTGAAATGATATATGTTTAAGTTTTTCTTACTTGAACGCTGTCTGGGACTGACAGATGACGAGCATTTCAGTTGGCTTGACGACGCACTATGTTTTCCCCTTTCTGTGAATATGGTAACATAAAAAATAATCTGTTACACATAAAATACTTCTTAAAAAAAGCTTTTTTTATATATATATATCCTCAAGGACATGATCTGCTGGCACATGTAAAAACAACAAGAACATTCTATCTTTTCAAGTCACAGTAACATATGAAAGCACTAGAAACTCCTTACCTGAGCAGGTAATCTGAGCCACCTCACTGCGATGATCACACTTGTTCTGTCCCCAGGGTGAAGATGGACAGTGCCACAGAGTGGAGTCATGTTTCCTACATTTCAGATCATCCAGCCAGTTTGGAGCTGATTCCACTCGTGCTTTGACACCCCTCTCACTGCCAGATCTTCCACAGTTTAGCTCCTGACAGATCAAACTCACTGTGTCTACATCCATCCTATTTACACACACGTTACCCCAGGTTCCATTGTAGAACACCTCCAGATTCCCCTCACAGCCCTCAGTGAGTCTGATCTCCTTATACTCTGTTGGAACAATGTGCTTTCTAAAGTTAAATCTTACATTTTAAATACTTTTTTGGAAATATTTTACTTGTATTTTACAAAACTGTAATTTAAACTTGCTTGCTTTACAAATCTTAAACTCTTTATTATATTTTTACCTGAGCACACAATTCCTACATCGTCCTTGTGTCCACATTCATCCTTTTCACACAGATGAAATCTGCAGTTCCACAGAGACGTCTCATTCCCCTCACACTCCACCTCGTTCAGCTGTACAGGTCCAGTTCCAGGTCCAAACCAGGCTGGTACCGGGGCTCTGAGGGCCTTTCCACACTGCAGCTGTCTGCAGACCACATCTGCATCCTTAATGTTCCACAAGTCATCACTTACTGTCCCCCATGAACCGCTGTGGAAAACCTCCAGCCTTCCTGCACAGTCTCCACCAGAACCAACCAGCCTGATGGAACTGTGGGCTGGGTTAAACTTACCTACACACACACACACAATTGCAATTGTTTTCCCTGTAGAATGAAGAAAGTAACTGTTCTGCAAGACTATTCTGACAGATATTAGTCAGATTTCTGACTTTGATATTAATTTGCTTTAATTCCTACCAGAGCAAATTACCGACAACTGTTCTCTGGAGCTGCAGTTCACTGTTTGTACACTGTTACAGTCGCTAAGATGAGCTTCACTCCCAGAGCAGTTAAAACGTGTCACACATGTGTGATTGTGTTCAGGACTGGATGGAGAGGAGCTGGAGAAGCTGATCACAGAGCCACAGTCCAGCTGTCTGCAGACCACAGAGGCCTCAGACACACTCCAGGAGTCCAGTAGAACTCTCCTCCAGTCCTGCTGGAAGTAAACCTTCACCTCCCCCTCACACTCCTTCCCTCCAGACAACTGTGCTCGCCCCTCATGGACTGCAAAAGAGGACCCTATGGAGAAATGTAATACTTTAATTAATATATTACTTATATTAATATATTAATATATTACTCAAATAGATATTGCACAATTTACCACTGGGCCTCACCGCTGCAGATGACTCCAACATCCTGTTTATGAGAGCATGCAGCTCGACTCCATGATGAAATGGGACATTTTGACAGGTGTGTTTCGTTCCCCTGACAATCAAACACATCAGCCCAGATCTGACCACTCCCCTCTCCAAACCCGTCTGACCCAAGCACAGACACAGCCGTCCCACACTTCAGCTGAGCACAGAGGACACTGGCAGCTCTCATATCCCAGCTCACATCACACACTGTGCCCCAATCACTGAGGTACTGGAGCTCCACTCGACCTGAACAGGAGTCTGAGCTGTTCACCAACCGAGCCTGTGTGTGAGCTGAATGAATATGACATTACAGGGATCAGTGTAGATAAAGACTGAACACTGTTTACATAATGTGACAAGTAGAGCAAGTCTCCTAAAACTTTTCAGTGTCAATTAAGAACAGTTTTAATATTTATACTTTACCTGAACACACCAGTCCCACATCGTTGTGATGGGAACAGCTATGTTTGAGTGAAGGTGATGTTGGACAGAAGTGAATCTGTGATTCGATGCCTCCACACTGAAGCTCCTCTGACCACACCTGACCCTCCCCTCTGCCAAAAGCAGCTGCTCCCAGAACCTCCACAGGAATCCCACAGCCCAGCTCTCGACACACAACCTCTGCATCCTGCTGGTCAAAGTCAGCATCACACACTGTGGACCAGGTCTCTCCATGAAGAACCTCCACTCTCCCAGAACAGTGAGAACCACCAACAAGTCTGACTCCTCCTATATTATTAGTATGATATGGCAGAAATAATGCATCAAATATTTATATTATAAAATATAAAAAATATATATTATCATGAGAGTGTATGGATCAGAACATGATGTAGGATTGAGAGCAAAATGTAAATTTGAATCTGATTGATATATATATACCATCAATCAGATTGATTACATCAGAGCATGTTTATAAATTCATTGCAGGTGCAGTGCAATTAATTTATGTATGTATTTATTTCTATTTTGTTGTTTTTATGTTATTTAATTTATTTTATTCAACTTTTTCAACCCAGTTATAAACCCATGAAAACAGTGTTGTTGTTTGTGTAGTGAAACGTGAGGATCGCAGTATGATTTTTCATATATTTTATTGTCATGATTGCAAGGGAAAATAAAGGCACAAATGTGTGGCTCGCTTCAGGATGCTTTAATCTGTTTGAAGAAAAACAATAGTCTCAGGAACTAGGTGACACACACGCCGGTGAAAAGGCAACGCTGGGTGGGACTGGCAGATCTTAAATGCTTGGCTAACCAGGTGTGGGTGATTAGATGTGATGGGTGAGGGTGAGTTGAACGCTCCGGCTCAGAATTCCGAGGATCGGGACCTTGGACATGACCTGGATTCGGTGGCAGATGTGACAATTATCTACACATTCATGAAGAAACATATCTCACAAATTCTTCTGTGACAGAATGCTTTACATTTCATACTGGGCCAAAATAAAATTATTATCCTGACCAGGGCTGTGGGTGGTGCTGGAGCAGGTCGCCACTCTTACAGGGTGAAAGGCAGAGAAATACCCTGGACAGATCACCAGTCCATTACAGGACAAACACACTCACTCAAACAAGCTCTCTAGTCCCCCTGACAGGACTGTTTATGGACTGCTTGAGGAAGCTCACAAGATACAAACGACAACATGCAAACTCCACACAGGAAGGGTACACTACCCACTGCACCAGCGTAAGACCAAATTATGATAATTTTTCTGGAAATCAGTGAGATGAGTCTTCTTAGTTCTGTACGCCAACACTAAATGTAACTTTTGCTGGAATCTCACTTTTAATACAGTAGATCAACATATTCTTTAGGAGACCTAAAGCCCTTTGCTGTATGGTGTTCTACAAGGACTGTTATTTAGCTGCATTCACTTTTTGTTATATTATTTTGTAAAGTTTTACTTTTGGAACAACAAATGATTCTCAAAGTGTAGTAGGAAAAGTAGTATCACTTTCTAGTCTGGTTAGCCTAGTATAATAATATTATTGTTATTATTATTATTATTAGTAGTAGTAGTAGTAGTAGTAGTAGTAGTAGTAGAAGTAGCAGTAGTAGTAGTAGTAGTAGTAATAATAATAACATGCTGAACTAAAGATGCCTGATGAATATGCATTAGTAATGGTTTCTAAAGTTTTGGTGTATAAAGACTAAAGGCTGCTTTGTGAGTCTTTTTATTCTTTATTCTAGGAACTTTTAATAAAGTCACATTTGCAGATCTTTAGAGTCAATTAGAGTCTTAATATGCCTTATTTTGTACATTTTAATTTTTCTTTTAATTTTTTTTTTTATCCAGTGAACAGTCTATTACAGTAGTCTAGTCATGTGCAAAACAAAGAGGATTTTAAGTGGATTTTTATCATTTCACCCTTTGGATATGTTTAACTGTGTGTAAGTGGCATTACTCTGCATTTACAGAATTTCAGTCTGACAGGCAAATTAATGCTGTTGTGAAATCATCTTAACTTCACTTTAGAGTTTAAAGCAATGTTTAATGTTATAACAGAGATATTAGTGAATATTACCTGAACAGATGACCCCAGCATCTTCATCATGATGGCAATAATTTATACCCCACCCGGGTGATCTGCAGTGCTTCAGTGCAGTCTCTGTCCCATTGCAGTCCACATCATCCATCCAGATTGGTCCTGTACCCGATTCTGTTTGAGTATTGTGAGAATCTACAGCCTCCCCACAGCCGAGCTCTCTACACACCACTGCAGCATCTCTCATATCCCAGTCATTGTCACACACTGTTCCCCACTGTCCTCTATGAAGAACCTCCACTCTCCCAGCACAGCGATTTCTACCATTCAGTAGTCTTACACTACCTGTATAAGAGAGAGGGGGGTGGTGAAATTTGTCTATGAATACATATGTAAAGAAATATATGTGTGTGTGTGTGTGTGTGTGTGTGTGTGTGTGTGTGTGTGTGTGTGTGTGTGTGTGGGTGTGTGTGTGTGTGTGCGTGTGTGTGTGTGTGTGTGTGTGTGTGTGTGTGTGTGAGTGTGCATGTGTATGCGTGTGTGCATGCCTGTGTGTGTGTGTCTTTATTTTGACTACACTAAACAGTGCTTACCAGCACACACCAGTCCCACATCATCATGGGAGCAGTTGTTTTTGAGTGAAGGTGATGTTGGACAGAAGTGAATCTGAGATTCGTTGCCTCTACACTGAAGCTCCTCTGACCACACCTGACCCTCCCCTCTGCCAAAAGCAGCTGCTCCCAGTACCTTCACAAGTTTCCCACAGTCCAGCTCTCGACACACAACCTCTGCATCCTGCTGGTCAAAGTCAGCATGACACACTGTGAACCAGGTGTCTCCATGAAGAACCTCCACTCTCCCAGAACAGTGAGAACCACCAAAAAGCCTCACTCCTCCTATATTATTAGTATGAGAGGGCAAAAATCATGCATTAGATATTTATGGTTGACAAGAAAGGGTTAATACTATTTGATATTGCTTTTCCTCAACAGTTTAAAAGCACATTGTACACGTTAAAAAATTCGTTTAGCAATCTTCCAAAAAAAGGTTCATTTAAATTTTATTTTTTAAGCGTTCAATAACTGTAAGTGCAGAAGTATTGAACAGTTTTTTTAGAGAAAAATAGATATTAGTTAATAATACCTGAACAAGTGACTCCAGCATCTTTACTATGACCACAGTTATCTATACCCCATCCAAGTGAACTACAGTGTTTCAGTGTAGACTCTGATCCACTACAGTTCACTTCATCCATCCATATTGGTCCTGATCCTGGTCCTAAGTGTAGAGGATGAATATCTACAGCCTCCCCACAGCCCAGCTCCCTACACACCACTGCAGCATCTCTCATATTCCAGCCATTGGAACACACAGTTCCCCACTGTCCTCCATGCAGAACCTCCACTCTCCCTGTACAGCGACTTGCACCATTCATAAGCTTCACACTTACTTCACATGAAGAGGAGGAAAGATAGAGATATGTCAGATGTCACATGTAGCTCAATAGATTTTTTAAGATTAACTTGTAAAAAATACCTCTTACCAGCACACACCAGTCCCACGTCATTGTCATGGGAGCAGTCGTGTTTGAGTGAAGGTGATGTTGGACAGAAGTGAATCTGAGATTCATCTCCTCCACACTGAAGCTCCTCTGACCACACCTGACCCTCCCCTCTGCCAAAAGCAGCTGCTCCCAGAACCTCCACAGGAATCCCACAGCCCAGCTCTCGACACACAACCTCTGCATCCTGCTGGTCAAAGTCAGCATCACACACTGTGGACCAGGTCTCTCCATGAAGCACCTCCACTCTCCCAGAACAGCGAGAACCACCAACCAGCCTGACTCCTAAATTTATTTTTGACAGATTATTTAATATCATCATGAACATTTGTAATAAAAAAGGTTATTTAATATAAAATTATTAACAGTGAAACAGTGAGCACTGAGGTTTATGTGTCTGATTCCTTAGAACTACCTGGAATTTGAAATGTTGAAGTAAGTAAGCATTCTGGAGAAATACATATAAATAGTGCATGCCTCCTGCTATAAGGCTTGAAAAGCCAGGAAAAAAAATGCCAGTATGCTAAAGTACATTATGGTCTGTTTTCATGTTAAACACATCATAGTTAAAATTACCTGAACAAACAACTCCAGCATCTTCATCATGATAGCAGTCATGTTCACTGCATCTTGATGAGGAGCATTTATTTAGTGTTGACTCTGAGCCATTACATTGGGCTTCCTCTATCCAGATTGGTCCTGATCCTGGTCCAAAATGAGCATCACTCAGTGCATCTACAGGTTCCCCACAGCCCAGCTCTCTGCACACCACTGCAGCATCTCTCATATCCCAGTTATTACCACACACTGTCCCCCACTGTCCTCTATGAAGAACCTCCACTCTCCCAGCACAGCGACTGGTACCATTCATCAACCTCACACTGTCTGTCCAAAAAAACAAGGGAAAAAAGAAAGAGATAAAGGATGTACTTCAAACACTTTTACTTAATTCCGATACGTTCTGAAATCAATGTTTTATTGATGTCACAAAAATCCTTGTCTATGCACATATCTGACTATTCTGCCTTCCACATGTCAGCCCCATTTCACATCCAGCTCTGAATACAGAGTGTCTCAGAATGAACTGCTTACTGAATGAAACATATTACAAAAAATGCACTCAGAACAGAGTACATATAAAATATATCACTTAAAAAGTGTCAAGGCAGAAGAGAGAAGATAGTAAAAACATTTGTATCACTATTTTTTGTAATGCACTCACAATAAAAAATAAAAAATGACTTGTAATAACATTTCAAGTAACATGATTCACACTGAATGCTATGAATGCTTTATCTGTCTAATGTAAATTGAAGATTTGTTCTGATAGCATTAATATATAAGAAAAAAAGAAAGGGGTTGAAATGGTATACTTTTTTGATTATTTAACAACAAAGAATTCTTACCAGCTGTGGAGAGAGTGATGGATGAGGACAGAAGAATGAGAATCACACAGCAGTCCATCTCCCTCTGACCTGCACACGCTCCACTCAACTCAGCAGAACAAACTTCACCTCCAACACTCCCCCAGAGAGACTGAAGAACAGAGAGAGAGAGACAGAGAGAGAGAGAGAGAGAGAGAAAGAGAGAGAGAGAGAGAGAGGCTCCAATCACACTCATTATGACCTTATTAGAAAGAGGAGAGGAAATCATCAAATATTGTCAGCGACAAATCAGAAGTGACTTTTTTTTCTTTCTCCATATTTATCAAAAGTGCGTCAGCGCTGATCAACACAACTCCACCTCCATCTCTATAGGTGTGTGTGTGTGTGTGTGTGTGTGTGTGTGTATGTGTGTGTGTGTGTGTGTGTGTGTGTGTGTGTGGTGAACATACAGGAGACTGAGTTCAGAGAGAGGAAACACTCCAGTGTAATACAGCATTAAAGCTGCACCTGCAGAGATCCACACACTGATAAACACACACTGCTAAAGTCACACACAAGCGCTCTGAGTTACGATACAGATAGAAGTGAATCTCACTGTTTTCATCAAACAAACAGAATTACAAAATTATAATTATTCAGAGATTTTTTCTTTGTTTCTTTGATCTGGCCCGACGAACAGTTTTCATGATTTTGTGATTTTTCAATGATTTTGTTCACAGAGAACACGTGAAAATAATATCCATCCATCCATCCATCCATTTTCTGCCGCATGTCCCAAACGGGGTCGCGGGGGAGTGCTGGTGTCCAACCCAGCGCACACAGGGCGAGGACGGGGGACGCACCCTGGACAGGTCGCCAGGTGAAAATAATAACGACTGAAAAATACAGACCATCTGTATTCTAGACAACTGATTTTCCATCATAATTTAATGTTATTTTTCACAATATTTAACTTTTATACACTTCAGAGCAGCTCTTATGGATATTTTTATCAAAGCAGTTTATTTTTGGACCACTAGTAGGCAGCAGATTATTAAATCAATAAATTCTGGCAATTTGAACTAAAAGATGTGAAGTGTGTCTCCACTCAACTGACCAACTGTCACGGTCTGTCGTGCCTGTGGTTCCGGCCGGGCACAACAGATGGCGCTCTGTTCTGACTGAGCACACCTGGGCTTGTTCAGACACAGGTGTTCTTCTTTGGGGCTGCTATTTAAGCCCCAGTGAGTCAGAACAGAGCGCGGTTCATTAAGAAGGCTCTGCCTTACAGTTAATGGTGGCACGTTTAGTTATATGTTTTGTTTTGAGTTTAATAAAGTCTTTGTTTTCACTACTGGCTCTGCGTTGGCGTCCTTCACACTGCCCGCCACCGTTACACCAACTGAAACCACTGTTGATGTTTTAAGTTTTCAGATTTCTTACAGATTTATAGTATCGTGAACAAAATAAATAATTCATAACATTAAAAATCATAAAATTAAACTAAAGCAATAGCTTAGAATAAGTACTCATTTTCACTTTGCCATCAGTGGTGTAACTGCATGATAACACTGAAATGTAGATGAGTGCACTGTGAAAATATAATAATCTATTGTTATTTTTATCATTAATCTTTGATTATCTATCAACCAAAAGCTGTCATTTAGGAAGATGTTTATTGTTTATTGCAAAGGTCAAAAGGTCAATCTGCAGGCAACCTGACACAAACTTTTCTTTTGAGACCTTTAAAGTAAATTCATGACCAATGAAGGCCTTTGTTCACTCTAATTGTCCATCATTGATCTCTGACTGTGAAAAGGCCCCGTTTTGGTACTTTAGGCCTCACTTTATTAAACAGTAATAAACAGCATCATGAGGCCTAAACTGAATCAGGTTAATCACGCGCCGCACGTATGCATGTGAGAGAGAGATCTATTTGTCGTGTCAAAACACATGACCTAATTAAAATAAATGAAACACTTTAACACTGTCAAAGAGGCAGTGGTGGCCTAGTGGTTGGGGAGTTGGCCCCAGGATAAGACGGTAATGGGTTCAAATCCCAGACCAGTAGGTTGACCTGATGTAACCTTGAAGAAGATACTGTTCCTGTCACTGTTCCCCAGGTGCTTTCAGGAGCTGCCCCCTGCTTCACTTGTTTGTGTGTATGGGTTAAATGCAGAGGTGTAACTTTGTTGTGCTGTGTACTGACAATGACAAGATTAGTCACTTTCACTTCACTTAAAGCTCAACCGTTAATTGCACAAAGGTGAAAAGGTCAATCTGAACAAAATCTGACATGTTCCTTGTTTTAAGACCCCTTAAAGTAAATTCATGACCAATGAAGGTCTTTGTTCACTCTGATTGTCCATCATTGATTTCTGACTGTGAAAAGGCCGTTTTGGCACTTTAGGCCTCACTTTATTAAACAGTACTAAACAGCATCATGAGGCCTAAACTAAATCAGGATAAACACTAATCCATCGTCTTATTGATGACAAACCTGTACTCTATACTAATATTAGACTAATACAGCTTTTGCGGATGTAGTTAAAACAAATGAGACACTTATTTTAGGCGATATCTGTTACATGTACAGCATAAGGTCTCTTAAAGAGTTAAGATTAATTTATTTCACTCTGAAACCAAACTTGATGAGGTGCTGAGTGACAGATTGAGCTCTACAGAACATCAGTTCATTAAATATGAAACACTGGTGTTATTTCAGAATCAGAATCTGCTTATTTGACTTATTTCTTCAAAGTCAGATTAATAAACATAAGGTCAGAAGGTCAATTTGAAAAACTGAAAACGTCTATGCTGAAGCTCTTAATGTGGAGGTATTTTGCTGAGCTTTGCCTCCATATCATTCATGTTCTGTCTCCAACCAAAACTCCTTCTGGCCTCTCTTGATCTTTTCTGACCTCTTTGGCCTCAGAGTTGGCCTAGCTTTAAAGTGAAAGTGACTATTTGTAATTGTGAAACGCAGCACACAGTGGAACACAACCAAATTATGAAAAAATATATATAAAAAACCAACGAGTCACAACATGTTTGAATCAGCAATTTGTAACATGTGGCTGTTCTTATTATTATTGTCATTGGTAGTAGTAGTGGTACAACTTGTCTTATTTAAGGTTGCAGGGGTGCTGGAGTTTATGCCAGTGCTCTGAGTGCAAAGGACAGATAAACCTGCACAGTTCATCAGTTGCTCCTAGGGTGTAGTTTTTGTTTTTTGTCTATCACACCTCTGTTGGTGCAGAGTACTCTAATCAATCAGTCAGTCATTTTCTGCCACTTGTCTCCAGCACTCCCCGCTGGGTCGCAGGGGAGTGCTGGAGTCCATCCCAGCTCACACAGGGCAGGAAGTACAGGTCACCAGCCCATCGCAGGGAGGAGTGTGACAGGGACGGCACCTTGCTCAAGGGTACCTCAGGGCAACCTATTGGGAAGGGGTTCGAACCCCAATCCTCCGATCATGCAGCCAACGCCCTAACCACTAGGCCACCGTTGCCCCGAGTACTATAAATCTGGAGTAAAAGAAGTAAAGGAAAAAATGAAAGATGATGAGGTCAACACACACTGTAAAATCTGACCTGGTTTAACCCACAAACTAAAAACCTTCCTGTAGAGCAGTGGTTCCCAGACTTTCTCTGCAGCGACCCCCTTTTCTAGATAGGAACATTATTGAGCCCCACATTCAAACGACACAGGTTCAGATTCAAACTTTATTTTAAATACAACTCCATTTTCTAATTGAGTGAAACAAATGTAATTAAAAATGGTGCAATTTCACCACTGTGGGAGAAATAAAAAGCATACTGAAGTTATGAACAAGAATAAACAACTGTCTCTACAAAAATGCCTGGGAATGTTTAATGTTTAGACTCTGTTAAGTATAAATTGTGGAATAATAAAATCATTTGTTGTGTCTGGAGAGTAATTTCCTGAGGAACGACACTTGATGAGGTATTTTGGTCACATGATTCATCTCTTTCTGAGGTTTCTCCTCCACGTCATCATAATCTGTAAAATAAAAACACTTACCTCAACAACATATTTTGATAGTACACTGCTTTGAGCTAATTAGAAAAGCTGACGTCAGCTTTAACTAGATTTAGGAAGAGTATAGGTGATAAACTCTGGGTGAAATCTATGAAACATATATAAATACATAAGACTTTATTAAGTTGTTCACAAGGTCTATTTGAACATTTCTATTGTGTGAACAAGTTCAGGTCCTGTAAGCGTGTAGAACACTAATTATTCTCAGTGTTACAGAAAGACCCTCCCAGCTATGAAGCATCTTTCAAACAGACACTTATTTAGTGACACAAAGTGCAGCTATCATACAAAACTCCATCAGTCGTTCACCTTTTTCCCCTCCTGCATCTGGAACAGCAGTGATGGCCTCATCCATGTTCTCTGTTGTGTCCACTAAATGTATTTAGAAACCTAAATCCATCCATCCATACATCTATCCATCCATCCATCCATCCACCCATCAGTCATCTCAGCCTGTTACCCTGAACTTATTGTCAGTTCAGAGTCTCGATCCCTCTGTCTATTTTAGGACTTTGAGAGGAAGAAATCAGAGAAGAACATGCAAACTCCATGTAGGAAGGACTCCCAAGTGTATCTTTACACTTTTACTGTAATGAAGCTTCCTGGAAAAACTATCACTCTACATTATGAACATCAGCAGCTAAAAACCATTTATGTTCAGTGTTTCAGACATTATCACTGAACAACAAAGTTACTTTATAAGTCTTTGTTGTTAATGATGAATGATGAAAATACCATTACTGCTTTCCCAGGCTTATTACTTTTAATATTTTAGATGACTATTACATTATTTTAGAAACATAAAATGCAAAAAATGACTTCATTCAACATTAATACTAATTAATCATTCATTTACCAAATAATTTCTGATCAGATTTTGTCAAAATGGTGCACCAATGTGAAAATCGCAACATTTTGGAATCCATGTTCTTGTGAATTGTACAAAATCAAACCTCCCTAAACAATTCAAAGTACAAAAAGTGTTAATACGTAGTTTTATTATGTTCTGAATGTTAATGTCTGTAATTAATCCATTGATCTGACTCTGTTTTGCTCTTTTCTAAACTAAAGTCAAAAACTGAAACACACCGGATACATTTTCACTGATCTGTCCAGCAGTCATGACATCATCATAGTGCTCTGCTGTTTCCTCTTTTTCTGGTTCACCTCAATCACATCAAAACAGACTGTCTTTATAAACAGCAGCATCATATTTTACACTGTGTTTAATATCAAATGAAATCAGGTGATTCATTACTAAAACACACTTATCAGACCACTGGGGGCGACGTCATCATAATATTCTGCTTTTACTCCAGTCAGAGACTTTTCTGGAAGAAAAATAAATCAAATACATTTACTTTCTTTAATTGAACTTGAATTTAACTGAACAATGTCTGAAGCGTTCTTGTTTTTTTGGAATCAGTGACAGACCTCGAAAGTTCGAGTCCTGACCAATCACACAGCAGTACAGATGTTTTCCACAAAACACATTTAAAAATGTAAAAGAAAATTAAAAAGTAAATGTTATAATATTATAAAATATTATAGCTACAGCTGTATTAATACAGCTGAGTAGAAGTAAAATTATTATTATTTAATGATCATCTGGAAAGTTAAATTTAATTTTCTTATGTATTCATTTTGTTTATTATTTTTGTAAGTAGTTTTAACCAGACTCTCTGATCTTACCTGAGAGATGTTCCTCATCTACATCCTCATATCCTGAATACTGTGCTTCAGAGACTTCCTGTTAGAGGAGAACAGAACACAGAGGAAACACATTTACAGATCAGAGACATCCTGAGAAATATGATAAGATCGGCCAGTAGAGGGCACTCTCACACACAGCAATAAAACACAAGCACACATGCAGGATTTGTTAATACAGTATTACAATGGTTACAGTGGCAGGAGAAAAATCTAATCACCCTATGAGGATGATTCATTCACATTGACTCATTTTGTCACTTGTTGGATCACACATGTGCCCATCCATTCATTCATTCATTCGTTCATTCATTCATTCGATCGTTCTTTCATTCATTCATTCATTCATTCATTCATTCACACATTTCAATCGTTTATATTCAATAGTTGTGTAAGAGTCTATCCCAGCATACACAGGGCAGAAAAACACCCTGTGCAAATCAGTGGTCCATCAGAGGGCAGGTACACATACACAGAGGATGCATTTCATTATGTTTCTGTGCTGTGTGTTCACAATGACAAATTCATGAAAGATCAGGACCTCACAAGACCACCAGTGAAGATGTAGTCTCAGACTAAATCACTCACTTGGCCACACAACTCACTTTCTTGGTCACTCAATCATTCAGTCAATTATTTGGTCAGTCATTCAGTGACCAGATCAATCACTCACTCACACCTGTCTTGTGACACAAAATAGCAAAATGGCACCTTTAATCCCCTCTCTCTCTCTCTCTCTCTCTCTCTCTAACACACACATACACACACACACATCAAGTGCACACATGCAAGCACGCCTACACTCGCATGCACACACACACTTCAACCCCATGCACACTCACACACACACACACACGCACACACACACACACACACACACTTATGCAAGCATACATACATTCACACCTGCAGCTTTGTGGTTTTCTCTTTATGTACAAATATGGAAGTGTAACAGGAATGACTGAGTTGAACTGCAGCTTCCTGATAGATTCTTATCAGCAGAATAACCACATTACACTACACTACATACAGAGCTACTCACACTGCACATTTCATCTCATATAACCCTAACACACATTTCACTGATTTCCTCTTATAATTACTACATGAAAAAAGACACACTAAATAAATTATTCGATTCAGATATTAGCATATTGTTTCATCAAATCAGAAGAATTAAATACAGGGCAAGTAAACATACATGGAAGTATGTATTATTTTATCAAATATGTAAGTATTTAAATGCATTAATTTTAATACACTCTGCCTCATGAAGAACAGTCTCTAAATCACTTACCTGAGTGTGGTTCTTCTAGTCACAAATCTGCGGTCGATCTCCTCATAGACTGCCTCAGTCTTACACCTCCTCTTAGAGAGCACTGTGAGGGAGATGGAAAGAAAAACATTTCCAGAAAGCCAGTTCAACAGAAGAAAAGACAGAAGACAGACTGAAGGACTATTAATTTTTAGATAATGTACAGGAAGTGAATTGTAGACTATCTCTACATTTCCTCCAGCTTTCCTGAGGTAAAACAGCACAACCAGAAACACTAAGGCCACTCAGCCAGACAGTCGCTCCACCAGCTCCAAAAGCAGCACTGCCATTAGCACTCAGTGCTGGTCCGCAGCCCAGCTGTCTGCAGACCACCTGAGCGTCCCTGAGATCATCACAGATCCCACAGATCAGCACAGACAGACAGAGTTATGATACACCTCCAACCTCCCAGAATAGTGTCCATTACTGCTCTGTGGTAATGTTCTATACTGTTCCATTCAGCCTGAGAGGCATGTGCTCTACATCACACACACACACACACACAAATACAATATTTTGTTTGGTGTAGAAAACACTGAAGAATAGGTCATTAATCTATATATGAAGAAGCAGATAACTAGCTGTGATTTGTAATTGTTACTGGTAATCATTATTGAGAATAATTCTTTTTATTTGGAAGAGTCCATAGTTAGGCACGGTTACTGATAGGAAGATGATGAGTATTTTAGATGACTTTGGAGCAAAAGAGGAATTTTCCTTATCTGCACATTTACCAGAATATTTATATTTAGCTTTTAGCGATATAGAATTTTCCAGCATCCTTTTATACACACATTTTATTACACCCAGATGCGAAGTTTATAATTCTGTGTGAAAGAACGAGGAGAACTATAATTCAACTAGGATTAAGACTACAGCTAATACTGAAAATATTTATTCAATTTAAAGTTCAGTGTCCAAACGGCACACTGCTGCTGATGGGGAGATGGGAGAAGAGCACTTTAGTTGGCTTCGCTGAACAAAATGTTTGTTTCTGTGGATCACTGTGTGCTGTGCCCAGTGATGAATGGTCACCTCCACTAATTGTGGAAGAATGTGGATAACTGGACCCAGAGAGCATGTACTATATTAATAGTAGGACACAACCTTGCGTTTCTTTATTTGTAGAGACTGACATTTTACCATTTACATTTTCAAACTCAGTCAAGATGGTACAGACCATCTTCTGCATCTTCATCTTCTTCAGTCTGTTTCTTGCTTAAAACAAGCCAGATTAGATAAAGTGGTGGAGCTTTACGCTCCTTTTATGGAAGAATATTAAACTTGATAAGAGCTGCAATGGGATTTCCATGAGCTGACTCATGCTCAAGGGCTCACCAAATGCTGTCCATGGTGCGATACCTTGGTATAGCAGGTTTTTTAATTAAATATCAATAATTTGCAGATGCAAGCCCCAAATTAAGGTATGCGATGAGTACAACTCTTCATCCAAACTTCTGTGTTCTCTCTTTTTCTTCACACTTCAACGTTCAACTTCACTGTCTTTTGGGGATGAATCTTAATCATCTCTGAATATTTATACTGTTTTTAGAATCTTTTTCTACTCAATTTAAGATGTACACAGCAAAAGTGAACTGGAGCTGAATATTGATTCCCAAAATACACTCTGCTAAAAATTTAAGCCACTATTCCTGAGACAATGAGTGTCAGAGTGACAGATTACGGTCATCAGGTGTCCTAAGATCTAATTCTGATTAATTTATGGAGGAGATGGGGATACAGAATAATATTTTAGAAAACTATGGGAGATTTCATTTATTTCACATTTACATCATGAGAAAGTAAAGATGTAGAATAATTCATAATAATCATAATAATTGCATAATAATAACAATAATAATAATAATAATAACTTGCATAATAATCACAGTCATTACGGGCTAGAAAGTAACAAGAGTGAAGAAAATCAATTTTTGTGCAAAAAAGTAAAAGTAAAAAGTAAAATATGGTGCTTAACATTCTTTTTATGATCTATTAACAAACATTTTTAACATTAGCAGAATTTCTCACATTTTCACTCTTGTATTTAATTTCTTCATATTATGTATGAGACGTATGTAATAAACAGGAATACAATGCTTATTCTAAGTAAATGATAAGTTGTGATGAAATAAGATCATTTGTTTCGTCTGAAGAGATTTGAATGTAATTTTCTGAGGAAAAACACTGGCTGTGGTCTCTCAGTCACATCATTCACTGCAGCCTGAGACGTGCTCTCCACATCATCATAATCTGTAAAATTAGCACATTTACATCAAATAACAATACAATTTTTTATAGTACATCAAATTCCATCACAGAAAGATCACAAAAAGAGAAGTTATCAATTTTCTCAGAATTGTTTTTATCCTTCCTTCTTTGTCTTCTAATTCTGTTTTGAACTAATTAGAAAAACTGAGGTTAGCTTTACCTATATTAAGCATTGATCATTTCTCACCATGAGACAAGAAACTCTGGGTGAAATATGTCAGTAATTTATTAGACATTATTATGTGTGCATGGTAAATTTAGGCAAGCCTATTGTGCTTTTAAAGAGGCCAAAATAAAAATACGGAACCCTCCCAACTGAGCTAAAACATTCATTCTACTTCTTATCTAGAGAATAAATATGAAACAAGAGCAGCTGCTGACCTTTTTCTCCTCGAGCTTCTGGAATAGTAGTAATAGCATCATCATAATTCTCAGATGAGTCCGCTAAAACAGTAACAAGAAAAAAAATACATTAAAAAATAACAACAAAAACCATCCGTCCATCCATCCATCCATCCATCCATCCATCCATCCATCCCTCCCTCCCTCCCTCCCTCCCAGTGGTAGCCTAGTGGTTAGGGGAATAGGCCACAAGCCCAAATAGGTCATGAGTACGAATCCCAGAACAGTACGTTTCCCTGAGGTATCCTTGAGCAAGGTACTGTCCCTATAACTGGTCCCTGTGCACTAAATATGGCTGCCCACCGCTGCATGGTGTGTGTATGCAGAGGATGCATTTTGTTGTGGTTCAGTGTGTTTTTCTGTGTTTCACATTCACAATCAGTCAATTTCACTTTCATGTTCATATTATTAAAAACTTACTGGTCATGTTGGATTTTGCTCCAGTAGTAACAGCATCATCATAGTTCTCTGCTGTGTCTTCTGTTGAAATCCACAGATAAACACCATTAAATCAGCATCAGTATCATCAGTGAGTGTGTTGATGTTTGAGATTACAGTGCTGTTACATTACAAGTCATACCTGTTACAACAGCTGAGCTCTGATCAGTAGTGATGACATCATCATAACTCTCTTCTACGTCCTCTACACCAAAACAGAGATATTTAAAGGATATCAAATTATATTTTCATAATTGTGATTGATTTCCAACATAGTTAAGTTCTTTTTCATGAACTGAAATGTCTATTTTAAAATGTAAAGATTCAGTCATTTATATGACCTGCAGTGAGTGGCAGAGTTGGTCTGGACTCATAAGCAATCTTTTAATTTGATAAGATTTGAACTCCTGCTGGATTCTAAAAAGTTGGCCTGAAGTGGACGGGTCCATCCTTTGAGTCTCTAAAGCTCTAAATAAGACTTTGATTTGATTTTGGTTCGGTCACTGTTTACTTGGATCTGGGGCTTTCTATAAATTAATAATTCATTAAATGATGTTCTTCAACATAACTGCACTTCATGAAAATAAGTATGTAGAGTGTAACACTATGGATATTTACATGTACAGTGTATTTCTTGTCTTTTCAAACTTAATTCTGTCATTAAACTAATCCAGACAGCACATGTTTGATGAAACTATATTTACAAAAAAGGTCTATCACCCAGCATGAAAGAAAATCTAATGGAAACACTGCACCAGTTATACTCTCCCACATCTCTCCAGGAGTGAGCACCTCATAGTTCACTGCTTGGTCCTCGTTTTCTGATTCACCTAAATCAAATAAAAGCAGGCCGTCCTTATCAACAGCACAATTATATTTTTACATTGTGTTTAAGATAAAGGTAAAATCAGGTGATAAATTAATGAAACACCCACTTATCAGACCACTGGTGGTGACGTCATCATAATATTCTGCCTTTACGCCAGTCAGAGGATTTGCTGAAAAAGGACAAAATGTATCACTGTATTAAATTGAACAAAAAAGTATGTTAAGAATATGTCTCGTATTTAATGATTGTTCTGAATCAAATCAAAGATAAAAGCCACAATTACTTTTAAAGAGTATTTCACTCTGAAACTGCAAAAAGCAGCAAACGTCACTAGAAAATCTTGCAGAGCACAAAAAAGACAAAGAGTCCAATGATTACATTTAGGCATCAATTATTTTTGTAGTATTTGACTATGACCTGGTCACTCACCGGCCCACTCATTTCCACTGATTCATTCATTCTCTCATTCAGTCTCACTCACTGAGTGATTAACTCTGTAAGTCAATTTATCTTTCGGTCTCTCCCAAAAACACTTATCAAGTCAAGTATGTATTTGAAGACAGAGAAAATATAGTTAAATTCTAATTTAACTAATGCATAAGCAGTAATGAACATCTCTTTAATATTATCTAATCAGCCTCATGTAATTCATACCTCTCTGAGATGAGACCGTGGCTCTTTTATTGATGTGTCTATGGCTAATCTCCTCATAGACTGCCTCAGACTTACGCCTCCTCTTGGAGTGCACTGTGAGGGAGACAGAAAGAAGCCAGTTCAGAAGAAGAGAAGAGAGATGACAGACTGAAGGAAAATTAATTGTAAATGATGAATGAATCTAGCCACCTCTCCTGAGCACTCTGTTCTGATAAAACAGCACAATCAGAAACACTAAGGTCAGGAAGAGCACAATTCCCAGTGTAAGGAGTGACACTGGATAGATGGATGGAACAGCTGGTGGAAGGGCTTGTGGAGGAGGGATTGTTCTCTTCACTGTCCACGCAACTAAAAATGTCAAAAACAAAAATGGGTTTAGAGCTCCAAACCATCTAATCAGAAAAAAAATTAAAGGACAAAAATGGTACCAGGGGTGGTGGATGTAGTAGGGGTTCCATACATGCCTGTAAAGACAGAAAAAAACATTTAAATACCTAACAATGCATGCAAGACACACTTCCTGAAATAATGTTTTGAGTGTTATTGGTCAATTGCAATTCTGACTTTGACATTGAAACACTGACATTGGCAAACAAATATTAGACAGTATTAACAAAAATGAATGACAGAAAAAAGCACTGAAATAAAAGTTGTTTCAAGTTCCTCTGACCTGCACAGGTGACTCCAGCAGCCTGCCTGTTAGAGCAGTTCATGTGGTTCTTCAGGGAGTGAGGACAGTCCCACAGGTGAATCTCCCTCCCTCTACATTTCACTCCATTCAGCCAGACAGTCCCTCCACCAGCAGCACTACTATCAGCACTCAGTGCAGCTCCACAGCCCAGCTGTCTGCAGACCACCTGAGCGTCCCTGATGTCCCACAGATCATCACAGACAGTGCCCCACTCAGAGTTATGATAAACCTCCAGCCTCCCAGAGCAGTGTCCCTCTGATCCAATCAGTCTGAGAGGCATGTGCTCTACATCATACACACACATATCGACATTACTAACAGAAGCTATGAAGTGCAAAATAAGACATTACTTTTTGTAAAAACAAGTAAATTTACACATTGTTACACATTGTTAATGTTCTAGTAAAATATATTTTGTTTGTAAATGTACTTACTTGAACACTTTCTGTGAAGTGTAGATGAGGAGCATTTCAGTTGGCTTGGAGACGCATCTTTTTCTTTTTCTGTGAAAATAGTAAAGAAAGAAAAATAAAGCTGTTACATAATAAATATGTTATCATAATATTTTTTTCTGTATGGAATTCAGCCTGTTTTATTAGTAATTCTTCAGGGCTTGTAATGTTAGTGCACATAAAAAAAACAAAACCAAAAAAAAACATTCTATCCATTCAATCTATATTAATAGATTAACCCTAAAAGCTGTGTACCTGAGCAGGTAATCTGAGCCACCTCACTGCGATGATCACACTTGTTCTGTCTCCAGGGTGAAGATGGACAGTGCCACAGAGTGGAGTCATGTTTCCTACATTTCAGATCATCCAGCCAGTTAGGAGCTGATTCCACTCGTGCTTTGGCCCACGACTCACTACCAGATCTTCCACAGTTCAGCTCCTTACAGATCAAACTCGCTGTTTCTTCATTCATTCCATTTACACACACGTTACCCCAGGTTCCGTTGTAGAACACCTCCAGATTCCCCTCACAGCCCCCAGAGAGTCTGATCTCTTTAAACTCTGGTGGGAGAAAAGTGTCGGGCTAAATTTAAATCTTACTTTTTAATCTTTACTTTTTGGTTATTTAACAATAGAACATTTGGGAGAAAATGTTCATTGAGAAAATTACTTGCATCTTACAAAACTTTTATGTAAAGTAGCTTGTTTGTTCAAATAGTTTAAAATTATTAAATCATTCAATATACTTTTACCTGAGCACACTACTCCTACATCGTCCTTGTGTCCACATTCATCCTTTTCACACAGACGAAAGCTGCAATACCACAGAGATGTCTCGTTCCCCTCACATTCCACCTCATTCAGCAATACAGGTTCAGTTCCAGGTCCAAACCAGGCTGGTATTGGGTCAGTGAGGGACTCTCCACACTGCAGCTGTCTGCAGACCACATCTGCATCCTTAATGTCCCACAAGTCATCACTCACTGTCCCCCATGAACCGCTGTGGAAAACCTCCAGCCTTCCTGCACAGTCTCCCCCAGAACCAACCAGCCTGATGGAGCTGTGGGCTGAGTTAAGCTTACCTACACACACACACACACACACACACACACACACCCAAAAACAAAATGCAATTGTTGCCACCTTTCAATGAATATACCTGATCCGTCAGATTTTCAACTTTTGGTATTAATTTGTGATTTTTAATTCCCACCAGAACAAATTATTGACAGCTGTTCTCGGGAAGTGCAGTTTACTGCGCTGCTGCAGTTATTCAGATGAGCTTCACTCCCAGAGCAGTTAAAACTTGTTACACATGTGTGATTGTGTTCAGAACTGGATGGAGATGAGCTGGAGAAGCTGATCACTGAGCCACAGTTCAGCTGTCTGCAGACAACAGAGGCTTCAGAAACACTCCAAGAGTCCAGCAGAACTCTCCTCCAGGCCTGCTGAAAGTAAACCTCCACCTCCCCCTCACACTCCTTCCCTCCAGACAACCGCACTCGCCCATCATGGACTGCAAAAGAGGACCCTATGGAGAAATTTAATACATTTATTAATATATTGTATGATACTCAATGAGGTATTGCATAACTCAAAGATCTCACCACTGCAGATGACTCCAACATCCTGTTTATGAGAGCATGCAACTCGACTCCATGATGAAATGGGACATTTTGACAGGTGTGTTTCATTCCCGTGACAATCAAACACATCAGCCCAGATCTGACCACTCCCATCTCCAAACCAGTCTGATCCCAATACAGACACAGCCGTCCCACACTTCAGCTGACCACAGAGGACACTGGCAGCTCTCATATCCCAACTCATATCACACATTGTGCCCCACTGACTAAGATACTGGAGCTCCACTCGACCTGAACAGGAGTCAGAGCCGTTCACCAGCTGGGCCTGTGTGTGACCTGAATGAATATGACATCACAGTGATCAGATAAACGCTGAATACTGCTAACATAATGTGACAAGGTGAAAAAGCTTGCTAAAGGTTTTATGGGTTAATTAAGAAGAATTTCAATATTTATACTTCACCTGAACACACCAGTCCCACATCATTGTCATGGGAGCAGTTGTGTCTGAGTGAAGGTGATGTCGAACAGAAGTGAATCTGAGACTCGTTTCCTCTACACTGAAGCTCCTCTGACCACACCTGACCCTCCCCTCTGCCAAAAGCAGCTGCTCCCAGAACCTCCATAGGAATCCCACAGTCCAGCTCTCCACACACAACCTCTGCATCCTGCTGGTCAAAGTCAGCATCACAAACTGTGAACCAGGTCTCTCCATGAAGCACCTCCACTCTCCCAGAGCAGTGAGAACCACCAATCAGCCGGACTCCTCCTGAAATATCACCATGAAATATTATACATTGAAATCATCCCTAAGTCTGGCCTTTCTGTGATCTGCACTGTAAAATTTATACTTACATTAACACTATGTATTAAAAACTGTGTGATTTACTGAGTCAAATCAGTAAGATTTTCATAGCTGGTATGCAACCGTGATTCCTATGTTATTTCAGTTTCTGTATCTCTAGTGTTGGATTTTTTTTCCACACAGGTAAACAAACCTCAATTCTAATGAAATGAATGATTGACATGTAGTTTATATTCAGTATTCACATTTTGTGGACTGTAATTCCACAAAATGGGTTCAGATGAATATATATGGATGTAGGTGTAATTATATAAAAGAAAGAAAATGAATCTGGTGTGTTGATTATGACAAAAGAGTAATTTATGGATATAGGGACTCATTGCAGCTTACCTGAGCAGACAACTCCAGCATCTAAGTCATGATCACAGTTATGTTGACCCCGACCCCGTGATCTACAGTTCTTCAGTGTAGACTCTGATCCAATACATCCAACATTATCCATCCAGATTGGTCCTGATCCTGGTCCAAAGTGACCATACTTAGGGGTACCTACAGCCTCCCCACAGCCCAGCTCTCTACACACCACTGCAGCATCACTCATATCCCAGTTATCACCACACACTGTTCCCCACTGTCCTCTATGAAGAACCTCTACTCTCCCAGCACAGCGTCTACCACCATTCACCAACCTCACCTGGTCTGAAAGAAAGAAAGAAAGAAAGAAAGAAAGAAAGAAAGAAAGAAAGAAAGAAAGAAAGAAAGAAAGAAAGAAATATTTTTTTTATTTTAATAGAAATTATCATGTTGAAATTATGAATTGCAAAGAAGCTACAGAATTAACCGCAATCTGAAAATAAATACAATGAATAGTAAACAGGCGTGTGTCAAATGTTTAACAGTATTGTTTTTATATTCTACTAAAGAAAATCAGTCTATTTTCAGGCTACAAAAATCTCTCTTACCAGCACACACCAGTCGCACATCATCATCATGGGAGCAGTTGTGTTTGAGTGAAGGTGATGTTGGACAGAAGTGAATCTGAGATTCGTTTCCTCTACAGTGAAGCTCCTCTGACCACACCTGACCCTCCCCTCTGCCAAAAGCAGCTGCTCCCAGAACCTCCACAGGAATCCCACAGCCCAGCTCTCGACACACAACCTCTGCATCCTGCTGGTCAAAGTCAGCATTACACACTGTGGACCAGGTCTCTCCATGAAGCAGCTCTACTCTCCCAGAACATCGGGATCCACCAACCAGCCTGACTCCTGAAATATTAGGATGTGAAAAAATTTATTATTTTTGTTGAGAATATAAAGACACAGATAAAGAAGATATGAATAATATAATGAATCTACTAACCCTACACAGGTGGAGAGGAAAAGAGGACAGAATGTTGCAAAACACTGTTTTTTAAGAGGTTGTTTAATAAAAACATGTTTAATTAATAAATACAGCACATGATCTATTGTAGAGCAATATTACTGACAGGTTGTTAATGTATACCTTTTCTTTTGAGCCTGCGAAATGGCGAAGTATTTTCTGATGATTTATTCTTTAGTTTGAGTAATCAAACTGTATTTTAGGTTGATGGGAATTTTAGGTGGATTTGGCCCCAAAGTGGATTCCTTAAATTCCTTATCATCCAGTTTAAAGCAGCAAGCTGCTCCACTAAGGTTACAACATGAATTACAATCTAGTAAAACTGATTAAAATGTTCATGATGGATATGTATTTCAAATTCAAATGAAAAAAATAACCAAAAAAAAAAAAATCCCTCATATAACCATGCACAAGAATTAGAGAAAATTATCATATTTAATTAATCTTAATCAAATGGCACACCTGGTAGATGAGGGTAATTTTTTAACTTAAGATTACTTTAAATTAATATCTGGTTTGTTTTTATCCATTAATTATCATCTACGGTTAATACATTTTCTGACAAATCTTTCTGCATCTGATCTGCATCACTGTAATTAATGAATGTGTTGATTCATGGATGTGATGACTGTCTGCAGCTCACCTGAACAGATGACTCCTGAATCTTCAGGATGACCACAGTCATGTTGACCCCAACCTTGTGATCTACAGTGCTTCAGTGTAAACTCTGATCCATTACAGGCCACATCATCCATCCAGATTGGTCCTGATCCTGGTCCAAAGTGAGCTCCACTCAGTGCCTGTAGAGCCTCCCCACAGCCCAGCTCTCTACACACCACTGCAGCATCACTGTTCCCCACTGTCCTCTATGAAGAACCTCCACTCTCCCAGCACAGTGACTACCACCATCCACCAACCTCACGCAGTCTGTACAACCTAAGGCAGAAGGGAAAAACACATATTTATGCACATAGTCAAAGTAAAGAAACATGCTAACCATATGTAGCACATCAGTAAAGAGATTTAATATTTATTAATAAAGATCTTCTCCCTACCAGCACACACCAGTCCCACATCACTGTCATGGGAGCAGTTGTGTTTGAGTGAAGGTGATGTTGGACAGAAGAGAATATGAGATTCGTTTCCTCTACACTGAAGCTCCTCTGACCACACCTGACCCTCCCCTCTGCCAAAAGCAGCTGCTCCCAGAACCTCCACAGGAATCCCACAGTCCAGCTCTCGACACACAACCTCTGCATCCTGCTGGTCAAAGTCAGCATCACACACTGTGGACCAGGTCTCTCCATGAAGCACCTCCACTCTCCCAGAACAACAAGAACCACCAACCAGCCTGACTCCTCCTGAAGTATAAAAGTGAGAGAACTGAAATCATACAAATTAAACATTTACGGTTGATAGCAAAGTGCTGATGAGCTTTGCGAACTAGGGATCACCCAGACAACATTATTTTTAATCAGTTTTCTGCCCTGCTGTCTAGAAACTCAATATACAAATATATGTTTTGAGGTTTAGAAATATGAATCTATGTGCAAAAATACAAAACTATTATACAAATACAAAAAAAAAAAAACAAAAAAAAAACAATGCACTGCTTTAGCAAAAGCACTGAAAAGTAAACTAAAAATAAACTAAAAGTAAACTAACTAAGTTTTGAAGTATAAAATAACAACATACATGTTAAGCACTTAATGAATTTGAGTACATACATACACATTTCTTTAAAATAACCACCCCTTGCCTTTTAGAATGCAAAACATTTTATTTATTAAATTTTTTCAACCATGCGAACAGTTCTATCTCAATAGCTCACTTTGGAGAAAAAAGAACTCTTAATTATTCAACATTTTGAGTTGATTTAGAATTTTTGTAGTTTAGCCATTACAAAAATAAAATTAAATCAAACATTTTGATCTCTCACACTGACAGAAAAATTATATCATGTATAGTGCATTGAAATCTTCACTAAATGATCTGGAAGAGCAAAACTTCAGTTCAGACATTAGCAAATAGGATGCAAACACAAAGTGAATGTCAGTGCACGAAAGGTAAAGATAAAGATTTTTAAGATGAATCTTCATTAAAACCAGTTGTTTGACCCTTAGTGACTAAAATGTGTTACCACAGACTATAAAATACTGAAAGCGAGGCAATTATATGAAAGTGAGTGAATGAAATAAATTAGATAAATAATGCAGCACAAGGATCACCAGTTATTGTCCTGGAGGGTCAAATCCAGCAACATTTAATTAAAGACTTGTGTGACTGTACCTCCCAAACAACTGTTGGGTTTAATCAGGTCTATACAAAACTTGTGCTTGATCTACAACATTTAAGACAAGACCCAATGATCCCTGATGTAATGTGTGTTTGTGTTTGAATACTTAATTACAGCGATGATTACCTGAACAGATGACTCCAGCATCTTCACCATGATTACAGTCATGTTCACCCCATCCTGGAGAAATACAGTGCTTCAGTGTAGACTCTGACCCAGTGCAGTCCACATCATCCACCCAGATTGGTCCTGATCCTGGTCCAAAGTAAGCTCCACTCAGTGTCTGTAGAGCCTCCCCACAGCCCAACTCTCTACACACCACTGCAGCATCTCTCATATCCCAGTTATTACCACACACTGTTCCCCACTGCCCTCTATGAAGAACCTCCACTCTCCCAGCACAGCGACTACCACCATCCACCAACCTCACACTGTCTGTACAATAAAAAAAAATCTGAAGATTCAGACAAATATTTCTGCATGAAAGTGAATTGAATGAGAAAGCAATGCTTTCAATTAAATCCCACATGTGGTAGAATAACAATTTAATGTTACTAAGTGAAAGTATCCCCCTTACCAGCACACACCAGTCCCACATCATCATCATGGGAGCAGTTGTGTTTGAGTGAAGGTGATGTTGGACAGAAGTGAATCTGAGATTCGTTTCCTCTACACTGAAGCTCCTCTGACCACACCTGACCCTCCCCTCTGCCAAAAGCAGCTGCTCCCAGAACCTCCATAGGAGTCCCACAGCCCAGCTCTCGACACACAACCTCTGCATCCTGCTGGTCAAAGTCAGCATCACACACTGTGGACCAGGTCGCTCCATGAAGAACTTCCACTCTCCCAGAACATTGATAATCACTGACCAGCCTGACTCCTGAAATATTATCATAGATATAGAAAAAAAATTTGCTTTGGTCAAGTGGCAATATTTATCTTTTTTAAAATTAAATATGTTTCTAAGAAACTTGAAAACATTAGACAAAATTAACTTGATTGGTTTGAGAAATAAAAGTGAACATATTAATAATCAATTTCTGAAACATTGATGATTATAGTAAAACAAAAAAGTATATTCTACATACACACACACACACTACATACATACCTTAAAGGTAACAGGTTATAATAAAAAGTTAGTGAACAAGGTATTAATATATCAGTCATTAAGCAGGAACGTAATACATCACTTTAATTATAAATCTCAGCACTAAATAATGTATGTACCAGATACAGGGGATTATGGTTAATGCAGATTTATCAGAAGTTAATGTGTTTGTAAAAGCTGAGAAAGCAAGTTATTACATTTAAATCTACTGATATACGCTTCATTGATTTCATTCGATAATAATTATGAAATATAATCTTTTGTAACATCAGCAAGAAAAGAACACTAGTCAGTTTTGTATTTTAAAAGATATTAATGTTATGTTTTACAATGTAATATAAATGTTCTTCTTCTAAAACTGCGGTTACAATTAAGGAATATGTGAGTAAAACTGGGCACTAAAGATTAAAGCTGGTCTGCAGGAATATGAAGTTTAAGCAGCTGTCTTCCTTTATTAACAGGGGTTACACTGAATTTTATTTCTAACACATTACCCTAGGTCTTGGTAAGTCCATGACAAAATGAAAGTTTTACAGGATTAGTTACATCCACTAAAAAATAAAAGACAATAAGCATTTGTCACTAATTCTGTTTTATTCTCCTTCTGCTACTGATTGTATTAGCAAATTAATTCCATTAGTTCTTTAATGGTAAAGATTAATGGTAAATCAAAGCACATTCATAATACATTTTAATACATTCAAATTAAATGTATAATTCCAGAATAAAAGTACTATTTAAACTCTGAGATAAATACAAACTCTGATATTTGTAGAAGGCCTCTGTGATATTTCTACCCTGATACCAGTGAGATCCTGTTATAGAGATAAACTGAATATACTTTAGAGGAAAATGCTTAGACAGACAACAAATGTATGCTTGTACCAACAGAAGAATAAAGACTGCAGAGGTTTATGATATGAATGTTTTACTGCAGATTATGCAAATAGAAAAGACCATTTTCTAGATTTTTAAAACATTAGAACAAAAAAATAAACAAAACACTTTTTGGATTGTAAAATGTCATCATGTGAAAAACTGAAATGTTGCATGAAAGTCCTTTTGTATAGTGGAGACCCACAGTCCAGCTCTCGACACACAACCTCTGCATCCTGCTGGTCAAAGTTAGCTTCACACAATGTGGACCAGGTCTCTCCATGAAGAACCTCCACTCTCCCAGAGCACAGAGAACCACCAACCAGCCTGACTCCTCCTGAAATATTAGAATGTGAAAATACAGATTATATTTGTTGAGTGATGCAATGCTGTAAAAGTACTTTTTACCTTTGATTTTTGGTAATAATTTATTTCAACATGTGCACCTTAATGATTTCTTAATAATAAGCAAGCATTGAATAACAGACTAAACGTAAACATGGCATTTGTAATCAAGAATATAAATTTGTTAGGAATTCATATTGTTTACTTCTGTGGCTCACCAGTCTGACCAGACCTTCCAACCAACCACACCATCCATTCATCACCCTCCCTCATACCTGGCTAGCCGGTTACTTAAGGAGTTCCAGACCAACCCAGACTTGTCTGTTCTATGTTCATGCATCGGCTTTGTTTGCTTCTTGGTTTGTTAACTATTAAAAGAACTGGATTGCAGCCTAGTACTTGAACCTCATTTGTCCTTTTCAAATTCATAGCAAGATATTTGTCCTGTAATCTTTCTTGAAATGTATTATTTGGCAAACATTAATGAAGGTACATGAGAAGGTAATAAATCCTAAAATAGTTTAGAAAACATGATCATTTCAGAACATGAGCTAGTATGTTTGGTATTTGTAAATTCAGAACATTTATTAGTTCCTTCATTTGTTTAATTAAAGCTTTTCACATTAAAAAACGTATAAATAAAAAATAAAAACAATAAAAAAAAAAAAAAAATTTTAATCAAACAGACATAATAATTTACGGGAAATCTTAAAAACAAAAAAAAAAAACACTACAAAGACTTTAATAACACAATTTAAAACTTCCTTACAAATTATTGTTTGCTGTGTGATTCAGTGATTTTTAGCAGCTCATGTTTAATTAAGAATTAGAGTTTTAAATAAAGTGTTGCTTTTATTTTCAGAAACATGATTTAAAACTTAAAAGCAAAAACATGTGAGAAAAATTGTATTTGAACACTTTAAGAGGTCAATATTATTAAATTCCTAAAATATTAATGGTTTTAATCAAATTAATTACAGGTTATAGCACAAAAAATCTACACATAGGAAACCAAGGAACATAGGAAATGACAGAGGAAATGATGTTAACTTTAACTGTTATGTCTCAGTCCTGTAATCATTAATCATTAATTTTAACTAAAAGCTGCCTCAATCTGAGTGACCTTATGATATGATTGGTTGAAAGCATCCCTGCGATGGGCTGGCAACCTGTCCAGGGTGCGTCCCCCGTCCTTCGCCCTGTGTGCGCTGGGTTGGACTCCAGCACTCCCCCGTGACCCCGTTTGGGACAAGCAGCAGAAAATGGATGGATGGATGGTTGAAAGCAGGTACTTATTTCAAGTACTAATGAAATCTTTGACCTCATGAACCTTTTGCTCTTTACTCTTATGACAATGAAACCTACTTGACTTCACTGCATGCAGCTTACCTGAACAGATGACTCCAGAATCTTCATCATGATCACAGTCATGTTGACCCCAACCTTGTGATTCACAGTTCTTCAGTGTAGATTCTGATCCACTACAGCCCACATCATCCATCCAGATTGGTCCTGATCCTGGTCCAAAATGAAAGTCACTCACTGCATGTAGAGCCTCCCCACAGCCCAGCTCTCTACACACCACTGCAGCATCTCTCTTATCCCAGTCATCACCACACACTGTTCCCCACTGACCATCATGAAACACCTCCACTCTCCCAGCACAGCGATTCACACCATCCTCCAACCTCACACTGTCTGTATTAGAGAGAGAGAGAGAGAGAGAGAGAGAGAGAGAG